>JADLZK010000652.1:0-382373 GCA_015847255.1 Hyparrhenia diplandra | reverse complement strand
GGGCGCTGGGCAATGGCATGTCCATGGCGATCATGACAATCATCTTCGCGCAGATGGTTGATGCCTTTGGGGCTCCACCCCAGACACCGTTGTTCCCCGAGCCAGCAAGGTATGGCTGTAACGGCCCTCTGCAAAACATAGTCTGCGACTCTTATTATAGAGAGGATTAGCCATTGAACACTTGTAACATAATGATAAATTTGATATCCTCAATTTGCTATGTAAGTAAGGATAATTGTTTACGCAAAAAAAGTGATGGTAATTATGGTTCAACTGCAGTATGTTATACAGAAGAATAATTGTTTTATTATCTTCCTTGCTAGTTATTGGATATACTAGTGATACGGCTAGCATTTTCTTTCAGGCATGTCTGAACTTCATTTACTTGGCGATTGGAACAGGATTCACTTCTTTCATTCGTAAGTATAAGTGTTATGCACATTTTTTAGCGATAAATGGTTGCCAGTCTCCAGAAGATGATTTGTTAAAAGCTAAAAAGAATACTTCTCTCCCGACCAAGTTGTGTGTCAGCATGCCACACTATGTTTGGCATCTCTAACATATATGATATTGATCAACTTATGAACTTGGAATCATATTTGAGCAAGATCTTGTCAGATTTGCCATGTACTGTAGTACTTTTTTGTAGGTCACTAAGAATTGGAATGCCACTGAAATCATCCTCAGCGTGTGTTTGCTTTCAAGAATCACTCCATCCTAGATGAGGTGGTGCATCATAATGAACCTATTCCTCAAATTTAGTGGAATGACTCCATTCCTCATACTAGTACTAATCATTAGCTTGTGAGGAATGAGGTGATGATGTATCAACCTATTCCATTCCACAAACCAAACAAAAAAAAAGTGAAGAGACTAACTCTTTTATCAAACCAAAGACACCTTTAGTGTCTTAAATAATGCTCAAATGCAAATACATGATCATAACACCAATGCTTACCAGAGATATCATGCTGGACAATGACTGGGGAGAGGCAGGCTACTCGTATTCGGTCATTGTATATCAAGTCGCTCCTCAGACAGGATATGGCATTCTTTGATGTTGAAATGACTACCGGACAAGTAGTCTCCAGCATATCTGCTGACATGACCCTAATTCAGGGCGCTATAGGCGAAACGGTAAGCACATAAATCTTGCATCTTCAATGATTTAGATCTGATAAAAAAGAACTAAACTGAACAGCTGCTACACCAGTGATGCTCCAACTGACCTTCCTATAGAAAAAGGTTGTTTTGTTTGTTTCATTTTGTTCTTTTTTTCTGACGGGGCCACATCACAGAACCAATTATCTTGGTAATTTCACTAAAAGTAAAACTCAGATACAATTGAGCATGCACTTTGCTATGTTGCAGTTTAATTTTTTTTTTTTTTTTTTTTGACACTTGCACATTCTTGTTTCTTTGGTCTTCAGGTTGGCAAGTTTATACAGCTTGTTACAACTTTCTTCGGTTGTTTTGTGCTGGCATTCATCAAAGGATGGCTTCTAACTCTTGTTCTGCTTTCTACTATACCACCATTTGTCGCTGCTGGAGGATTTGTCGCAAAGATGCTATCAAAAATATCTAGTGAGGGCCTTGAGTCATATAGTGATGCTGGCGATATTGTTGAACAAACAATTGGCTCCATCAGAACGGTAGGCCCTATGCTATCTTGACCACGCACAACAGATAATAACGTTTGTGACTGACTTGTAATCATATTAAATAACAGGTTGCTTCCTTCAATGGTGAAAAGAAAGCCATTACCCTGTACAACCATTTCATAAAGAAGGCATACAAAGGCGCAGTCAAGGAAGGGGCTGTCCAAGGCTTTGGAATGGGTTTACTTGGATTAATATATTTTTCCGCCTTTGGGCTGCTTATATGGTATGGCACCAAGTTAACCCTCACTAAAGGATATAGCGGAGCAGATGTCCTAAATGTAATGTTTGCGATCATGATAGGTGCAAGGTGAGCATTGATGCTGAAAATGTCCTCTAATAGTAAAATTCAACAAATAGGAATAGGAGAGATAGAAAGTGGGCGGAGTTGATTTATTAGTTTGGAAGATAAATAGGCATTTTAAGAAGTTTATAGTAATGGTACATGCTTTTGATCAATGTTCTAGTACTTTATCACAACAACATATATCTCTGCTAACATGAAAATTTTTAATTGTTTGGGACAGAAATTTAGGTGATGCAACCCCCTGCATAGCTTCCTTTGAGGAAGGAAGAGTTGCGGCTTACAGATTGTTGAAAACAATGAAAAGGAGACCGGATATTGACTATGGGGATAGCACTGGCATTGTGTTAGAGGACATCAAGGGTGAAGTAGAACTGAAGGATGTGTTCTTCAGCTACCCAAGCAGGCCAGATCAACTGATATTTAATGGATTTTCAGTGCATGCATCAAGTGGCACAACAATGGCCATAGTCGGGGAGAGTGGGAGTGGGAAGTCAACTGTGATCAATCTGGTTGAGAGATTTTATGATCCACAGGCTGGAGAAGTTTTAATAGATGGGATGAACATCAAAGGTTTCAAGCTTGAATGGATAAGGGGAAAAATTGGCCTTGTTAACCAGGAACCACTGCTTTTTATGACATCCATCAGGGAGAATATTACCTATGGAAAAGAGGACGCAACCCTTGAAGAAATCAAGACAGCAGCTGAGCTTGCAAATGCAGCAAGATTCATTGAGAACTTGCCTGATGTACTTACATGAACATGATCTGCACAATAATAATTCATGGCCACGAATAAAACTATAAGACTAATCATGTATTTATATGATTTCAGGGTTATGAAACAACAGTTGGACAACGGGGTGCTCAGCTTTCTGGAGGGCAGAAGCAGAGGATTGCGATAGCGAGAGCCATCCTTAAAAACCCAAAAATTCTTTTGCTTGATGAAGCAACTAGCGCATTGGATTTGGAGTCTGAAAGGATAGTCCAAGATGCATTAAATAGGATCATGGTCGGGAGAACCACAATTGTTGTGGCGCACCGTTTGAGCACTGTAAGAAATGCTCACTGCATCTCAGTTGTTTCTAAAGGAAAACTAGTAGAACAAGGTAATTGCCTCTTGAGCACATTCTTTAGCTTCCTTTTGTGCAAAAAGGTTCAAAGAAAGATTATTCGCCAATACCTATAAATGCAGGACATCATGATGAATTAGTGAAGGATCCTAATGGAGCATACTCTCAGCTTATACGGCTGCAAGAGAAACAAGAAAATGGCCGCATGTCAGATGCTAGATTATCAGGCTCAGCATCTAAAAGGAGTGGGAAATCACTCAGACGATCAATAAGTAGAAGTTCATCAGGGAGCAGCCGTCATTCTTTAACCCTTCCCTTAGGCGTTCCTGGGCCCGCTGAACTAATGGAGCATAACTTTGGACAACGTGCCAGACAAATTAAAAACATTGATGACAAGGTACCAAATAAAGCACCAATGGGACGCCTAATTAACCTAAACAAACCAGAGGCTGCAGTTCTTCTGTTTGGGTCTATTGCAGCAGCAATTGACGGAGCTGTCATTCCATCACTTGGTTTAGCAATGGCTAGCGCTTCCAAAATATTTTATGAACCACCAGACCAGCGGCACAAAGATTCTATCCTTTGGGCATTGCTGTGTGTTGGCCTCGGTGCAACTGCTATGATATCAAAGATAGTAAATAGTTTTCTTTTTGCAATAGCTGGTGGGAAGCTTATAGAACGATTCCGTGCTTTGACATTTCGAAGCATGGTGCACCAAGAAATTGCTTGGTTTGATTATCCTGAAAATACCAGGCAAGTAATCTATATTTTAATCTATTCATGGGACCAAACAATCAATATACTGATGGTCATTTGCATTATTAACAGTGGGGCACTTAATTCAAGGCTATGTATTGATGCACTTAATGTAAGACGTCTAGTGGGAGATAACTTGGCCTTACTGGTCCAAAATACTGCAACACTGATTGGTGGAATCGTAATTGCAATGGTCGCGGACTGGAAGCTTTCACTGGTAATCTTATTTGTAATTCCTTTAGTGGGTCTCCAAGGTTATGCTCAAGTGAATTTCCTACGGGGGTTCAGTCAAGATGCTAAGGTGAGCTATAAATAAGATTTCTAGGCATTCCATATCACGTTCCAGCCTTCCTGCTACAAATATGCCAATCATGAAACGTAATAGTTTATGTTGTTCCTAATAAACCACAAGTTAATTTGTCATGTGACAAAGAGTCATGAAACTTAGATTTAATAGATCCCTCATACTGGCAAAAGGAAGACAAGTAATCATATTTAAATTAATAACTGAATTAAATGTTGCCAATAATGCATTGTTTTTCTATTGGATGTGGTCATGTGCTTGTAGACAATGTATGACGAAGCAAGTCAAGTTGCAACGGAAGCAGTTGGTAGCATCAGAACAGTAGCGTCTTTTTGTGCCGAAAAGAGAGTGATGGACAGATACAATCAGAAATGTCAAGCTACTAGGGATCAGGGAATTCGAACTGGAATAATTGGAGGCCTTGGTTTTGGTTTCTCATATATGATGCTATACACCAGTTTCGCTCTTTGCTTCTATGTTGGTGCAAAGTTTGTTAGTCAGGGAAAATCAACTTTTGGTGATGTCTTCAAGGTAAGTAATAGTCATTGTATTTTTTTTCCTTTTCGGTGAATATATTATTTGATACATATGTTTTATTGGAATGCAGGCTTACTTATCTTTAGTTATGGCCATGTTTGGAGTGTCAAATACAAATGCTATGGCTTCTGACTCAGCTAAGGCAAAAAATTCTGCTATTTCCATATTTTCAATATTAGATAGAAAATCCTTAATTGATTCCAACAGTGAAGAAGGTTCCACCTTGGAGAATGTCAAGGGTGACATTGATTTTAAGCATGTCAGCTTCAAATACCCATCCAGACCCGACTTTCAAATTTTCACTGACTTCACCTTAACCATTCCCGCTGGAAAGGTCTAAACTATACCCAAATCCTAATTTGTCGTCTTCTCTCTAGTGTTACGAGGATTTAATTTTTTTAATGCCATCATTTTTCTGAGGTCTTACACAGAACCCTTCTATTGCAGACAGTTGCGCTTGTTGGTCAAAGTGGTAGTGGCAAGTCCACGGTCATATCTTTGTTAGAGCGCTTCTATGAGCCTGACAGTGGTTTGATTTTATTAGATAGAGTGGACATTAGTAGTCTAAAGGTCAGCTGGGTGAGGGACCAGATGGGATTGGTAAGCCAAGAACCAGTGCTTTTCAGTGGAACAATCCGTGACAATATAGCTTACGGAAAGCATGAAGAGGTAACAGAAGAAGAGATCGCAGCAGCTTCTAGAGCAGCCAATGCCCATGAATTCATTTCAAGCATGCCACAGGGGTACAATACAACTGTTGGAGAGAGAGGAACACAGCTGTCAGGTGGCCAAAAACAGCGAATAGCTATCGCGAGGGCAATCTTGAAGGACCCAAGGATACTTCTTCTGGACGAGGCAACAAGCGCATTAGATGCTCAATCAGAGCGCATTGTGCAGGATGCATTAAATCGTGCTATGGTTGGCAGGACAACTGTCATTGTGGCACACCGCCTCTCAACAATCCAAGGAGCTGATATGATTGCAGTCCTCAAGAATGGCAAAATTGTGGAAAAAGGAAGACATGAGACCCTGATGGGCATTGCTGGTGGAGCATATGCTTCACTTGTGGAACTTCGCACCATGTAATACATAATATATCCATATAATATACAGTTTTGATCTATGAAATTGATGGCAATTCTCTTGTTAAAACTTAACAGTTTATGGAGGAATTTTTTGTGAATACCTATAATTTTGCTAGCGGTTGGGTACCCATTGCAGTGTTGCACAGTGTTCCCAATCCTGTGTTTAACTTTGCAAAGAGCAAATGTTGAGTACTACAACGACCAACACGATCTAGAACACTTATTAACCAAACAAGTATAAACAACCATATGGATCACTTGCATTGCATTTAACTTGAAGAGCATTTAAATCGATGAAGCTACACTTACAATGCAAACTAGCAAAATTCAAAGCTTTCGAACAGTGACATATAGTCATAATAACCAAAATCCTAACTGGAACAATCAGATTTAGACATGTATATAAAGCCTAATGCATTGTTCTGCTAAACTGAAAGTTTACTAAGCAATTGGATGAGTCTCTTCCAAAACATTCTGTTCTAAACTTTTTGTCTGTACTGGATTCTTGTTGGATGAATTCCGACACTCCCTGTGTGAATCTTCTGTTTAGCTCTTGTTTTTGACAATTAATTTTGTGGAACTTCTTGCCTGTTAAAAATGAATACTGGATGTTAGAGATGGGTAACTAACCTGGCATTCTGGGTCACCAAATCTGACATTGTACTCAATAAGTTTTGGCAGCCCAGATTTCTTCTCGATCATAAGCCCGGCATATAATACACCAACAAACTTCCAACCTTCAGCTGCCATGTCTTTTAACTGTTGGGATAATTATGCTTTCCATTACAATGCGTTTGAGCTCATCTGTCACTATTGGAGCAGGAGAGTATGCACCCATTCCACCAGTATTTGGACCAACATCACCAACTCTTTTTGTGATCCTGTGCTGATTCAAGAGGCAAAGCATTTTCGCCATCTACCAATGCAAAGAAAGAAGCTTCTTCACCCTCTAGAAATTCTTCGATGATAGCCCGTGAACCAGCAGAACCGAATGAACCTTCAACCAACATAGAGTCTATGGCTTCCAACGCCTCATCCAAAGTCATTGCAACAACCAAACCCTTTCCAGCAGCCAGTCCATCAGCTTTAACAAGAATAGGGGCTCCTTCATTTTTTTACATATTTTTTAGCTTCCACAGCATCAGTGAATGTGCGATACTATGGAGAAATAATTGCTCATATTAGAATGTTTTGAACGGCTTAACATTGCAAATTATCAATACTTACAAATGAATGAACTGTGTTTTATTTTTTGTTGTATAGTGTATACTGATCTTATGTTCTGTCTTTTTCTAAAGCAACACAATGACTTCAATTTAAAACTAATACCATGTAATTTTTAGAATAACAAATAGTTCTTAACCAGAATGCCATGAAAAATCATAGTTCACTGTTTATAGTGTTTTGTGGCTATCAATATGAGTTTAGTACAACATGAGCAGGGCTAACAGATTGTCTCAAAACAAAGGAAACATCTCTAGTAATACCGAAAACAGTATATTGTTTGGTTCGTATCTTAACCTACAGATGCCATCTCCTATATGCAGGCATTTCCTAAACATAACCTATATTCATGCAAAGACTAACTTAGAGGGCTTAACACATAAGTGTAAAAGGAAGTACCTTGGCTGTAGGGATATTGTACTTATCACACAGCTTCTTCATGAAGTCCTTTGATCCTTCTAATGCTGCAGCCTATGATGAGGGGCCAAAGGTTGGTATCCCAACTTTGACAAGGTCATTGGCAAGATCCGCGACAAGAGGGGCTTCAGGACCCACTACAACCATTCCCTCTCCCTCTTGCGACAGAACGAGGTAACATCATCACTACTGGAGATGTCCAAATCTGAAATACATGTTGCATCCCCGGACTGAGCAATAGCAGCATTACTAGAAGCACATAGAACTGCAGCACATGATGGGGAATGGTTCAAGTCATAACAAAGAGCATGCTCCCTGCCTCCACCACCAATGACCAATACAGTCATCCTCTCATCTGAGAAAAAGCAATAAACAGGTGTCAAGCCAGCTTGCTCTCGAATTTGCCTTTACATTAAAACAGTTCATTTTTGATTGCTCAGTTTAAGATGACAAATAAATAATCCAGTATCTTATGTACCGGAAGCAATGGCGGCATCAGTTGCTGAAGCTTATGAGTGCCACATTCCTGAATCCTTAACAATCAAGTGATGATGGGATGCGACACACTGCATTGTGATGGACGAGCAGTTGCTGCTCCACCGCTGAGCAACAGGGTAAGACACCGCAGACTTGAAGCCATTGCACGAGTTGCTACTAGCCAACACATCCAATCTGTGCCTTGCAGCGAGCTTGAGAGGGCCTCTGATACTGTAAGCAGCACACGCCATGGACAGTGGACAGGGACGGACCCAGGATAGGCCTAGACAATTTCCACAATATGCAAGTTGGTATGATCCAATACGCAATAGTCTACAAGTTAAATATTTGCCAAGAAATTCAGTATACAGATATATACAAAATAATGAAAAGTATGCTATATGCCTATATGTACATATTTAAAAGGTCTAATAATATCTCAATAAATTCAACAAAAGTAAGTTCAAAACTTGCATGATTTTCTCTATAAATAGTTCTAAGATAATCTGCTGGCATTTCCTGAAAGAATATACACAAAAAACTTACTAGGACATTTACTGATTATAACGAACCCAACTACTCTTATGGCCATTTGGACTTTATGACATCACCAAATAAACTATACAAGTTACCAAGCACTGAACAAGCAGAGCCAAAAGCTCCAAAAATAAATTAAAAAAAAAACCAAGGATTGAAAAGTACTGACCTTTGTTCCCACGGCCGTTGGAAAGTACTATACCATCAGCTTTAACAACCTGTAAAATTGTGAAGAGGAATGGTCGTCCACTCAATATTGGGACGAATCATACAGTAAAACGCCATAGATCCGAAGATGGTATCTGCAATGAGAACAGTTACCATCAAAAGTAGCTCAATCTCCGCTTGCATTGTTACTGGCGAATCCTGAAAATGCTAGCCTAGGCAGGCGGTAATTCGTACTAGGCTACCGAATACAGAATGGTTGAAGCGCCGAGCATTAATCATCAAATCAGTCCGGCAAAAAAAATCAGCGTCGTTCATTCTAATTACAGAGCTCAGCGGTGGAAATTACAGGAATGCAATAAGAACTTCAGAAGGATTAAAAGACATACCTCATCTAGCGTACTCCGCGCGGGAGGAGTCGAGGAGGCGTACTGCGTAGGGAAGCGAAGAGTGCCTCGCCGGGAGCGGCGGATGCGAGGATCGCCGCTGGTCGGAGTCGGAGTCGGATGAGACGACCGGCCGAGTTGTTGTGGGCTGCCAATGGTAATGGGCTAATTGAGAACCTGCTAGTTCATGCTTTTCGTTGGCCCAGGCCCACTAATGCTTTCACCTTATGAGCATGGGGACGGGATCGGGCTCCCGCCACCTCCACCTGTGACACCCGATGCCGGCCACCGCCACGGTACAGCGCCGCCGCCGCCGCCCAAAGAAGTTTCCCTACAAGCCAAAGCCTCCGCCGGAGCCGCACCCTTTCCTGCTCCACCTGAAGTCCCTCCCTTCGCCCGTGGCCGCCGCGGCCTCGCTCCTCTCCGCGCCGCGTCACCTCCACGACCACCCTTTCGCGGCGTGCGTGCTGTACCGCCTCGCGCGCGCGCGCCTCTTCCCGCTCGTCCCGCCGCTCCTCACCGCGCTCCGCTCCCTCCGCGTCCCGCTGCAGCCCACGGCGTTCGCCGCCCTCATCGACCACTTCGGAGCCGCCTCCCGGCCCGACGCAGCGCTCCTCGTCTTCCGCGCCGTCCCGGCCTTCTGCTCCCACTCCAACGCCACGTTCCACGCCCTCCTCCACTCCCTCGTCTGCAACGGCCGTGTGGACGCCGCGCGGGACATGATCCCGGAGGCCCCCAAGCTCGGCGTCCGGACCAACGCCGTCTCCTACAACATCATCCTCAAGGGCGTCTGTCACCGGGACGGGTTCTCGGGCGCCCGCGTGGTGCTCGACGAAATGCTCGCCCGCGGCGTGCGCCCCACGGTGGTGACGTTCAACACGCTGGTGGGATCGGCATGCCGGGAAGGGGAACTGGCCGCGGCGGACCGGCTCGTGGACGAGATGGCGCGCCGGGGTGTGGCGCCGAACGCAGTGACGTACGCCCTGTTGATGCAGGGGCTCTGCGACACCGGGCGGTACGATGACGCCAAGAAGCTCCTGTTCGACATGGAGTACCGGGACTGCCAGCCCGACGTGACCAACTACGGCGTGCTGATAAGCGCGTGCGCGGCGTGCGGGGATGCCGGCGGCGTTAGGGGGCTGATCTCCGACATGCGCAAGCGGAAGCTGAAGCCCGACGACGCGAGCTACAACGTCCTGATCAGGTGCCTCTGTGATTCCGGCAGGGTCGACGAGGCACATAGGGCGCTGGTCGAGATGCAGCTCAAGGATGGCACCGCTCCCAGCGCAGCCACCTACCGCGTCCTCCTCGACGGGTGCTGCGAAGCGCGCGACTTCGACCTGGGTCTGCGGGTTTTCAACGCGATGCTGGCGAGTGGTCATTGCCCTCTGGCTCCCACGTTCAGGCGCCTGGTGAGAGGGCTCGCCGAGGACGGCAAGGCGGAGGAGGCTTGCTTCGTCTTGGAGCAGATGGGGCAGAGGGGAATGCGACTAGATGCACAAGGGTGGCAGTCTGTTGCTGCATGCCTTTGCAGCAGCAGCAGCAGCGCATGTGAGATGAAGCTCGTCGACCATCTGGTGTCATCATCTTGATAATCAGTTCCCGTGACATTGTTCTGCTGCTATATTTGACTCTGATAATCGTCAGAAGCCAACCGCTAAATCTGTCAAAAAATCTATTTTTTTCTGCTTATATACGTTGCTTGTTTCACGTTAGAATTTAGCTGACAACATCTCCCTTTTGATCCAGGAAAGCCAAAAGATGGATCTTATTTAGTACATCAAGACAGTAACAGTAGAAACATTTAATTAGTATTACCAAAGTGATATATTACTGCTGCTATGCTGCATAACCTAAATGGTTCCTGTGTCAGCAAACAAAAATATCCTAACCGTTTTCATCCTAACCGTTTTCTAAATAATGCCCTCTGCATTTCACTGTGACGTGCAAACAGAAAGAAAAATTGAAGCAGTTGATCAATGAAACATTTCGCACGGGCAAGAGATTTTCTCTGATAAAAAAAAGTTATATATATTGAGTCAATAGAATTCGTGTACAAGCCAAATCCTAGCTATTCCTTATACAGATTTCCCAATGAAATAAGCGACTGCACAGCCAACAAGTGCTCCCGCAAAAACCTGCAGTGATAAAAGAAAAGAGAATGAAAACTATCTAAGGTAGAAATTAGAGGAAATACAGAAACATACAACGATAATGCAACAGACAATTCAACAGTTGTATTAAGATACACATGCACCTAAAAATACTAGCCATGGGCCAAGAACCCAAATTGTTTTCTTGGTTAGCATGAAATTTTCCAGATTATATTCTGGAATACAAGGCACAGTTAAGGAGACACATTTGACCTGCAATGCAACATTTATTATCTTTTGGCCATTTGCTATGCAGAGGCAACAGTATAATACAAATGGGCAGCAAATCATAGATGGATGATTCCACCACCAAGCTTCATTTCAAGAAGAGAACTCAACATGTACTTGTAAGGAATAGATGTAGTGATGCAAATGGGGCTTATATTTGAACTGGTAAAATAGACCACTTTAAGCAGACGGTTCACAAACCACTTGCATGCATGAATAGAAGATAGGAGTATGTAGTAGAGCCTACCTGAAGTGGGCTGTGTCCAAGAGGTTCCCGTAGTGGCCTAAAGGTTGAAATGATTGGATGTTCTGGTGGGAAATCACAGACTATTTGATTCAACAACTGCAACAAAAGTTATCTGACTTAATGAGAAGACAAACACCGACAGATAAAGTGGCAACATTGAACTGACAACATACAAATCACAAGCTTGCAATATGCATGGAAAATCACAAGCTTACCGCAGCTTGGCGACCCGTGTGCCATCTAATTCCTGATGCATCATACATTACCTATAATGAAGAAAACGTAAGCTCTGGACATATTTAAAAACATAAAAAAAAGGCAGCTAACATTTATTTATCTATAGAAAAGGGCTCATGTGAATATGCATGCAACAAAACCTAGCTGTTTTTACATTCTCTTTTTCCTAAATAATGATAAAATACTTAAGTAAACAGGGGGGAAATATAAGTGCAGAAACTGCTTTAAATGCAAATCATGGCACGGTTTCAGTGTGAATGATGGCACCATTGGACATCAGCTGGCATAGTTTCAGAATGCAGAAGCTCATAATATACATAACTTTGTCAAGTTGACATGCAAATGCCTTTAGCATGAAAGCGCGTGCAAATGTACTACTGAAACAAAATGAATGTTGGCAACTAGTGCAAGTCAGCCACTGCCATAAAGGATGTCCATGTTCATCACAAATAATGTGAAGCCATGTCTACATTACTACCTCAGATTATCATTTTTAAAAAATAAACAAAGAAACATGCCCATCCCCAGCAAGGCATTTAAAGATCAACTATTGGTTGAATTTGTACTGAAAACCCTACTTTTATAAGCAACAGATGATAAAGAAAAACTACAGTACTACTTTGTAGGAAGGAAATTAGATGCCAACATCTACAGAAAAGGAATGATTCAAAGGTTGCAACAACCACATGGTTACAAAAAGAAATTCATGGGACCTGATTGATTTAAGTACATACAACGGCAGCAAAAACCAATGCGAGGGCAAATGCAGAGCTATCTGCGCCTTCTTGCTGGCCCACAGCGACGGCCAAGCTCCCCACAGTTGCAGAAAGAGATGACATGACTCCCGCTGAAGTTAGAAATTTCCTTGCATCCCACTTCTTCTCTTTTAACCTGCAATGTCTAGGAAGAACAAATTACGGATCACTGGAACGGCAATGCAAACTCTCTAGCTTCGAAACTCAATAGCTCAAAATCTCAATAGTTCTGAACATCCAGCTATATCCAATCAGCCTAGCGTTAACGCCTCATAGTCTCATTTAGATGTAGTTATTATTACTGTTAAAAACATATCTAGAGGGTTAAGTTTGCAATTTGGCAAGTAGTGCAATCAAAACTCATGGTGTGTGATGTGACCGAAACAGGAAGTACCATTCTCGTGCAACATGCCTGTCAGCTTTGCCCCAGTGTCTCACTTAGATTTTGGAAAAGCGCATATACAAACCAGAGTCACTGCCATAACCCATGAGATTACTGGCGTGTGGTGCTATACAGATGGCAGTCTTCTCCACATGCTTACACAAATGTCAGCGTTCATCTCCAGCTCGATATTAAGCTTGGTGAAAGTAAAGTACATTCCATGCTTCCACACCACGTCACACGAGAGGAAACCCTCAATCCAAGCCGAGCCTTCCCAAGGAGAGAGACTTTAAAAAAACCGATCGCAACTACCATCACCTAGAACGCGCGACCGACAGGGGGACACGGGAGGGAGCAATCGCGTTGGAACCGAACCAACGACCAAGTATCGATCGATCGTTAGATTTAGATCTAGGAGAGGGTGGGAAGGGGAACGCACCAGATGGAGAGGAGGTTGACGAAGTTGGCGAAGGCGAAGGCGAGGACGGCGACGGCGAGGGGGGAAAGTTGCCCCCGCCGATGGCGCCCGAGCCCCCGCCCCGCAACCAGGTCCGCCGCCGCCGCCGCCGCCCCCGAGGTGGCCGTGGACGGGGCCGTGCCCGCGCCCCCCGCGCCGGTCAACATCTCGCTGCCCCTCATGCCCGCCGCTGGGTGTGGGTGGCTAGTCTGGCTCGCTCACTGGCTCCCGGCCGGCTCCCTCCCTCCGTTCCGTGCCTCGTCTCGTCCGTCGCTTCGTTCTCTTGCAGTTGCAGGCAGTTTGTAGGGTCGGGACTCGCCGACCGACTCGGGGTCGACTCGGGGTTTGGTTGGTGCTTGCTGTTGCTGCCTGCCGGTGTCGTCGCGTATTCTCTGCGTGTGGGTGCAGGGCCGTTTGTCACGGGTTCAGCCAAGTCACGACTTACGAACGACTTTCCACAAGTGGCTCAACAAGAAAAAGGGGGGAAAACACTCACGAATGTGGTTACAAAACCCAGGAGAGGGTCACTCCATATCATGGGTTTGATCTTGTTCACAATCTAACTTGAACGAGCAAAATCAGGAGCGCAAGTACCGGGAGAACGAGCGTTTTTTTTTCCTCGAACACACAAAATATTTGCGCGTCTTTTGTATCAAGACGAATAAAAAGTTGACAAAAAAACTAAACGGCGCAATAGGGGATACATTATACAAAGAGCTTTGCGCTCCCCTATGAAATCAAACGCGATTACTCAATAGAACAACAACCTAGTCGTCGACGACGATTGGCGTTATCCTACACCCTGCGAAATCCGAAAGATTGTAGATATTCAAATATATATCTTTTCAAGTCTCATTTAGATTGTATTTAATTTTTAGTATATTGTTCGATGAAAATGAAGTGATTTTCTATAAACATGTAAGATTTTATGAAATTTCTAGGCTTCAAAGTTGCCTTTGGTTTCTTTAACTACTCCATGATCACTTGTAGAGTTTGGAATTGAGACATTCATCCCACTTTTGTTGTTTGGGTGGTGTCTATGAACGAAAATCGATGTGCTGCACTCAAGTCTCATTTAGAAGGTTGGAAATTTTTTTTTCCTATTTTTTAGTATATTGTTTATGTGAAAATAAAGTGATTTTCTATAAAACCCATGAAAGATTTCATGAAATTCCTACGCTTCAATGTTGCCTTTCGTTTCTTGCTGAACTCCATGATGATATTATGATCACTTTCGACGATATCTTATGTCGGGTTTGGTATTAGAGTCTGAAATTGAGAATTGGAATCGTCTCCTGAATTTTGTTGTTTGGGTGTCTATGGAATTGAGGTTGAGAAATGCAAACCTCCGATCCCTAGGGTATGGAGACTACAATTAGATGCGGTCTCTCTCCTAATACAGAGGGGTAAGGCTCTATATTGGTGTCCGGGTGACATTGGACATATAGAGGGGTAAGGCTCTATATTGGTGCCTGGGTGACATTGGACCTCGCCTGTCCGGTACCCTCTCAACATGTACCCCCGATCCTTGGCACCTCCCTCGTCAGTCTGTCACCTGCCTCCATCACAAAAGAATAGCACGAAAGGGACATATTATACACACAACACGATATAGCACGTACCAAAGCACATCTGAATTGAACCGGGACCTCCAGTGACAATGTGACATCGACTCTGACAACAATCTTACTAGCTCGTAGTACACCATGAACTTAAACGAGCAGTACACGTTCTGCAACTCTGGGTGGCAGTTCACCTACAACAACTGAAATGCTACGTAGTAGCTTAGACACAACCACACAAGAGCGAACAGTACACATTCTGCAACTCAGTGAGGGCAGTTTACATAGGACATAACAACAGAAATGCTAGTATCGTAGACACAACAACACAACATCACACGTTTTTATTCTGATGAAGATCCTCTACTTCTAGGCTGAATCACCGGTCTAGAAGCAGAGCCACAACCAAAGCCATTCTTATTCGGAAGAGCCCTCTGATGCAGGCCAGGCGAAATCACTTGGTCGCAATGAACAGCCCCCACCTCTGCTCACCGGCAGAGCTCCGTTTCAGCTTGGCGTTCCAGCCGTTCACAATGTCGTCATAGTCCTCCTGCCAACAGATGGAAATGGAATGGAAGAAATCAGAGGCGCCTTCTCAAAGAAGCATAGGCACAGGTCAGGTAAGCCATGAACCGATAAGGTCGATGCGTCACCTGGGTGAAGTCTGCTAGGAAAGCCTCTTTGTTCTTTTCAACTTCACCTAGCTCCCTCCGTAGAACATTCAGGAACTGAAAAAAAAATAGCATATGGAAATGGGTAAAAAATTGATGCCACGGTTGATGTCATGTATCATTGTATCAAATCTTCTCTCGACTTAAAATTTCAAAGATATTCAACCCCTTATATATATATTCACGTATGCTATATTTCCGTTTTTTCTAATGGAACCAAGTTTAAAAAATATATAAAAAAAGGGAACTGCTCAACAACAAGAGGATTTTCAGACAGGGAGATAACCTGCTCAGTGCGATCTTCCGCGACGACATCATGAAAACCAGCATCCTTTAGCATCTGGGTTTCCATATAACCAGTCGTTAGAGGAGCTCACCCTTCTGATCCAAATATTCCAGCACAACTAGACAGATACTACGTGGCTGCTGTAACAGTAGAACAAACCTGTCCATAAGCCTTCACGTCATGAAGGTCATAACCTCTCTGCTTAATGTATGCAGCAAACTCTTCTGATGGTTTTCCAGGATTCTTACAGTAGTCACTGATTAGGACTTTGCCACCGGGTTTTAGCCATTTGAAGAAGCTTCTGAACAGAGCAGGCTTGTCCTATAAAACAAAGCAGAACATTGTCAGGAATATGAATTTTGATGCTGACTTTAATATTCATGTGTCATCAACATCTTAAAAGACGACATCTCACTTTTTTTTTCCTGAAACCAACCTCGAGTACATTTAGCAATTTGGCATATAATCCATGCAAGGATCAACAGGAGTGCCACAACTTAAGTTCTTTACATTTGAAAATGCATTTATTCTATTCTATGATATGAATGTGGAAATAAATAGTAATACTTCCAAGCAACAACATTGAATTATATAGAATGAAACATACTTGTATGTGAAGGATGGTGTCGCGGCTGTAGATGACGTCAAAACTATTTTCTGGGTAATCCTTTGTGGTGCAATCAGCAACTTCAAATTCAACAGAGCACTTGCGTCCAATGGCACGTTCAATTGCAAATGATACCATGTTAACCGAAAGATCAATACCAAGAACATGGACATCATAGTTTTCAGCCATGTAAAAGTCACCGCCTCCAATTCCACATCCGACATCAAGTACTTTCTGGCCAGGTTTAAGATCCAGCATGCCCACAAATTCCTTTGTGGTCTCTGTTCATGAAACAGGTATACTGTGTCAATTATACATATCGCAAATGATTGGCGAGTTAACAGTAAGCCAAGGCAATTTGTGGTCTCACCGACTCCACCAGTGCTCACAAAACCTTCACCAAAGACACGCTCATAACGTAAGATTCCACTTGTTTTGTATTGCACGTTGTCCAGAAATCTTTGAAAATCTCTGTCTTCTGTTGATTTTACCTTTTCCCATAACCAACATATCTGTTGATATTGTTTACTTATGTCAGTTAGTAAATTCAATTTGACTGAAATAACACAAGAGTTAGCAAGCACATTGAAGAATAACAATGTACCTGGTTTTGATTCTTCTTGTTTTTCACATAAGCTCCAATACATTTACAAGTCACGAGAGAAAGTTCAAAAGAACCTCCATCTTGATATTTGAATGGCCCTCTTTAAATACCTGCATACATAAAAATGTTAGCTACTGGACAACAATGATAGATTATGGTTTAAATTGATTGTATATATGAAAGATAAAACCCAGCTCTCTCTTGTACCTTAGTATAAAACCTTGGCTCTCGATAATGTGTTGGGTTCACCTTCCTTTTGGAATCTCCAGATTGATGAAAACATGATTCTCTAAAGAAAATATGGCCTCCGACCTTTAACCATTTTACCATTTTTCCCACAAGCTTTTCGACCTATATAATATAAGATAATAGTTAAAAACTTACAGTAAAAAAAAAACTAGGTTTTAAGTATACTTTTTTTTCAAAAAAAATGTTTAGCCCTTTCGAGTATGGCTGTTGTTTATTGAAGTGAGATCAGATGAAATATGGAAATCGGTGCATGTAAAGATATTTTATACTTCTTCTAAAAAGAAGACTGAAGAGTGATCATAGCGCACCAGCATTCATAAATCATAAGTATTTCTGGTTCTTACCTCCTCATCTGAAAGGTACATTAATAGCCAGTTTGAAAAATCAGATCAACAGAGTTATCTTCAATCTTCAAGTCGTTAGATGTTACATCAGCACACTTGAAGGTTATGTTCTTGTGATGTCCATTTATGCTTTGATTCTACAAGAAGGGAAAGAGGTAAAAACTTATGTAAGTCGGCACATTAAGTATTTCCAGATGCATGAGAATTTAAAGGTAGAAAATCCACCTTCTTAATCACGCTTTCAATAAAATCTAGTGCTAGAACATGCCCAGCCTCTTTTGCCAGATCTCCAGTAAAGCGTCCTATTCCAGCACCAAGTTCCAGAACTGATTTCCCTTTGTAAGAGGGAAGTAAAGACAGGATCTGCAGATCAGTGGTGAAAATTAGCCCTCCGAGGAAAATAATATTGCATAGCATTTTTTTTTTTTTTTTTTTTTGGTGCCAAAAAGGAAGAGCAAGAAGCCATGTCTTAGTTAAACCATGTTTTGTGAAAAAAAAAGTTCAGTAACAATTTGATCATTTATTCATTTATTATGATAATATGTGGTTGTAGCAAAAGCAAGATGAATCATGTAAGTGGCCACTTGGAGACTAAGTGACTTGGAAATCATAGTAACAAAATAATGGGGCAGTTTGAGCGTGAGAGGACCACAGGTAGGGAAGGTGGACGAGCTAGATATTTTACAACACAGAGATGCAGTAGTAGGGCCGCCCTTGCTCTCACTTGTTTCAATTATAACACTACTATGACCTCATAATCCTCCAAGTCAATTGTAACGTTTTGTAATTATTTATACCGGCGGGTATTAACGTTTTAATTTAGTGTCTGTCTCTGTGGGACTCATATTAGCAAGCACGTTGCCATCTTCAAGTCACCATCACCAAAAGCACCTGCGCTAAAACAAGCAAGGTTTTGTTAGCAGTTCGTTTGGCTTTGACGCCGCCAAGTATCATGCAGGCACCATTAGTGCAATCGGGTAGGTGTCTAACTGTCTACTATTGAGGAAGTTCACTGTTGAAGCAGTGATCTGCTGGCCTCAGGCAGGACATAATTGGAATGGAGCATTACACACTCAAGAAGAAGCAAGTGTCGGCATCAGTGTCTCTGCCTCAGCTGTCAGTCAGCTCGAGTGCTTTATTCAGTTTTTTTTTCACGTTTTCATTGATGAGTATATCTATGATGTGACTGTTCTGATAAATTTTTTTACTACTGTCCAATTATGTACGTTTTCGAGCAGTTGCTGTCAACTTTTTTCAGGGGGTGAAAAGAGACCATGCCATGCCATTACAGCACGGACCAATCATTTTTCTGCATCCAAGATATGGCAAGATTCCGGTATGGACAAGAATACAACCCATAAAAAGTTAATCATTCAGGAGGTAGCAACGGAAACGGTTTCAGTGATAGTACGAAGGAGTGAGAGAAGAGGACAGACGGATGATCATGATTCATGATGCATCACCTCGGGTCGCTCCTCCTTGTCGAGGTCGGCGGCGCGGGAGTCGAGCATCATGGACTCGACGGTGAGGTCCTTGGAGTGCTCCTCCCAGTAGCTCTTCTGCACCTTGCGCTCCACCTCCCCGATCCCTGCATCATGCACGACGACGTAACGCCCGCCGTCCGTCCGTCAGCACCACCGCCCAAAATAAAACCAAACAAAAAAACCCATGTCAGATCGATCGCATCAACCCTCTTCCTGTCCGCCCACCACCTGTTCGACCCGGCAGCACTACGGCGGGCGAGAAACAGTGAACGAACGGATCCGCCGCCCGGCCGTCGACTTACCATTCGCAACGACGGCCACCACGGGGACGCCATTCGCAACGGCCACAACGGGAACGCCGACGGCGGTGTCCATCTCCACTCCTCTCTCTCTCTCTCTCTCTCTTCCTTTCGGTGGCGTACGGACGGTGGTGGTGGGTTTTATTTCTGTTCTCGTTCTCTCGTTCGTTCGTTGGCGTTAGCGTTAGAAGAGCCGGATCGAGGGGGTTTCGATTCGATTGTGCTGGTGGGCGGGGCTCGCTCGCTGGTGCGTGCGTTCAGGCGCCCTCGACGGCGAGGCGGGAGCGTGAGAAGCCGCGGGAGCGGCAGTTGTGTGCGAGGCCCCGCTGCTGCATCAACCAGATCACCAGCGTCCGGTCCGACCGACCGACCGACCGACCAGCGCGCGCAAGCGGCGGCGGCGGGGACGGGTCGAGGTCGAGGGGGGGTCAGGGCAGGGGAGGTCCGGTCCGCTCGCCGGGTGGAGTGGAGATGAGAGAGGGTGGTGTGGTGTGACGGGTGAATGGGAAGGAACGGCGAACGGGTCCTGCGGAGCCGGTGGAGGGGCGGGGCTTTATAGCCGCGCGGCGACGGTGGTGGGGTAGCGAGAATCCCCGTGGAGATCTGGGTGGGGCTGGGGTAGGTCGCGGCATCCGATCGCCTGCTCCCGTTGGAACAGCCGCGCCGCGCCGCGCCCGCGCGCCGTGGCCGTCCGTCCGTCCTCGTCTCCGTCTCGGGGATTCATGATTGATCTCGGCTGCGTCCCGGTGCGGGTGCGGGTGCGGCCAAGGCAGCGGCGGCCGTATGCTATTGCTATGCTACGTTCTTCTCTATTGCTGCCGCCGTGGACCAGAGCTCTGCTAGGCAGATAGCTAGCTGATTGCACATGATCGAGGATGCATGCAGGCCACGACGGCAAAAAGTTTCGCACGTCAGCTTTTTTTTCAATCAATCAAGAGAGAGTGCAAAAATGGAGACTTTTGCATGTTTGCAATTGCAAATTGCAACAGTTCAATAGAATCGTGTTTTTTTATATTTTTTTGGTTAAGAAATGAACGAGTTTATGAACCATGCGTTGCTTGTTTTTTTAGCTGTCAATGAAACGTAAGGATGTTGCATACTAGAGCCAGATCTCCTGGTCTCCAAACCAATCGGGCCTTAGAGTGAAATTTGAGCCAGTAAGGTTGCATGCATGTTCATTGTTTTCTGGTCTGATTCAGTTTTGTATTCAGAGAGGGGGGGTTGGTGCACTCATCCTGTGCACACAAAATTTCAGGTTGTGGTTGAATGAGAAAACATTGCAATTGGTCAGGATGTTTTAGAAGCTACTCGTATACTGTACGTAGCACATACTCCCTCCATCCCACTGGGTTTGTCACCCTAGATTCCGTGCCATCTTATTCGATGTTTCGTCTTATTCAAATTTTTTACACAAATATAATTTATTTTGTTATGACTTATTTTATCAATGAAGATACTTGAATATTGATTAATTTATTTTATAATTTGCATAAATATTTTGAATAAGACGGATGGTCAAACATGAAGTTTAAAAAGTCAAAAACGACGAACATGGGACAGAGAGAGTAGTAAATGAGCATTTGTTTGTTTTTTCAAATATAAAACTTCAGAAGCAGGCCCGGCCCTGGGGGGTGCGAGCGGTGCCTGGGCACAGGGCCCTTGAAGCCAAGGGGCCCAATCCCAGCTGTGTACACACTATAAGCTATACAACTCTGGTGAGACGCTGCGAGGTTGTCCGCCCGCCGTCGCGAGCTGCCACGCCGCGAGGCCGTCCGCCGCCGTCGTGATTCCGCCCAAGGTCATGTCTCCCTACCGCGTAGGCCGCTGCCGGGGACGATGGCGTCCAGTGCGCGCTCGCTCGCTCCAGCTGCCGGCGAGGGCCTCCGCCGCGCAAGATCCGCCAGGCAGCATGCACATGAGCACGCCAGGCCTATCTTTCTAACCCCGCACCAGGCCTACAAATTGACAGGACCGGGCCTGTTCAGAAGCTCGCAGCTCCGACTTGCGATCATGGTCGATCATGGTCCTAGATTCTTTTCACGTGTGGGGGAGCAGTCAGTGGTCAGTACCGGGGGGTAGTTAGACGCGTGGCGCGGATCTGGTGGCCAATCTTGGTGTTTCGTAGGACGGACGGGATATTGTGCGGGTGTTGCCTGACGTGGAGGCAAATAATTGGGTAGGTGGATACCCTTTGGTACCCTGGGTCCCACTTGATTGATGCTTTCGTCTTCTTCATCATGATACCCCCGCACTGGAAAAAATTTTTTAAAACAAAATCTCTTCATATACTAGGATTTTTAGATAAGGCCGATCGAGTTTTTGTCTGTTAGGAATCCAGAAAAGGCGTTTATGCAGAAAACCGTATGCGCGCTGTTGCGCTCTCGCTCTCGATCGGCTCTCTTCAGAGAGCGAGAGGCCACGTCACCAGGCATGAGGTTGACACGATTTTTTAGCGGCATGCGGAGTGTTGAGGATCGTCGCCTTGTGTGTGCCGTGCAGCTGTGCTGAAAATGACAGTATATTGAGCGCAAAGGTGCCTGAATATGGCGAGGAGCCGAGGATGCTGCGCAGGACCATCATTGTATATAAGCTTCTAAATTTGATTTGCCAAAGGACGGAGGACCTACAAATCCTTAAGCACTAGCTAGTATATTTTTCTTTCCCTTTGCGAAACATATATAGTGCATAAAACAAACACTTTAATTAGCTTATATATGCATACACAAGCCAAGATTGAATAATGACAATCTAAAAAAAAGATTAAATATTGACGAAATCACCACAACGTCTCATCAACACATGTCATTCACCACTAAAAATATAACATCGTAAAATAGTAACCAAATTCAAGAAAATGTTGATGCTTAAGTTTTTTTTTAACCATTCTCGGACATGTCAAGGAAACTTTACTTGGAAGTTGGAACTCTGAGGGCTTTCCTTTTATACAACGACAGAGCTAACGGCCGGGCAAGCCGGGCTACAGCGCTGCCTATCGATCTTGGGTACGTGGAGCCCCCTAAGCCCTATTTAATTTTTTTTTTTTTGTGTATAATTATATAGATTAGGAGAGACATAATAGAGTTAAGTCGTCGTAGGCTTTTGTTTAGCCCGCCTTAATTTTTTTTTTTTTCCAAGCTTCGTCGTTGCTTCTATATCCGTATATTCGATGCATTTTAATTTCTACCTCTTGTATATATGTAATAAAAAAAAAAAAAAAGTAAAAACACTCATCTCGTAAGATTCCGATCTACCCCTACATGACTAGAAATATAGTGGCAGTTACGTCGGTGGGGGCTAACAATAATAACCCCTAAGGCCTTTCAAAAAAAGCCAGGCTACTGATTGAGGCTCTACTGTTTTGCTGATTTTCCTATGGCTCAAGAGACGACAATCGAGTTCAGGGCGATGGTGATACGTTGCTATACTTGAGATGTAACATCAAGTCATCAACTTTGGTTGGGCCACGGGGGAAAACGAAGAGGTGAAGAACGACCACCATACAATTGGCGAAGTAGGATGTAGTCGCCTAATAAATTCCAATAGATAACTTGTTACCAATTCCTTGCCAAATTTAAGTCATTGTAAGTTTGTAACTTTTCGGTGTGAATGAATTTGCTGGCATCTAGATATAAGGTACTCTCTCTATCCCTTTGTCACTATTCAACTGTAGCCAAATAAATATATACATGTTAATATTTATAATACATAATTTGTACAATTAGATCGTTGATCTATCTTCATAACAAACTTATTTATATAGAGATACAAATATTATTAACACTTTCTATAAACCTAATCAAACTTAACTTAAAACAAAGTTTAACAAGAATACCGTAGCAACACTTCAAAAAGACAAAAAAAGGAGTATGTTGAGACATTATATGTATAGAGTATGTTGACATTATATGTATATAGTCCAGAAAAACTGAATCAACTTACGATTCAAATTTCAGCAGAAGATTCAACCAGATTCAGCCAGATGTTAAATAAATGCAAGTAATTTGAAGTATGCATGTGACAATTTTGTATGTGCATGCATGAGGCCATAGCTACAGTAACACACCAATTTTGGGCTTAGAATATTCAACTGAGCACATGATCAATCACAAGGCATGCAAAAGAGTGGCAATAAAACAGGGCTAAGGGAATGACTTCCCAGATAAAAAAAACAGCAATGTAATAAACAATATTGAAAATTCCTACATATACCACCGCTCTTTTGTTTATAATAATTGTAATAACATTGCCTACTGTTTATTGACATATAACTGATGTTACACAGGACACTAATTTCTTTACAACAAGGGTTGGGTTACGCCATAGCTCCCCGCGTGGTGAAGCCAACACATAATACATGCGTCGCATATAAGAATGGCCAAGCACAATGCATGATATAATCACACAAAAATCGCATCTGCTGGGGCACAAATTTGCTCTTGTAACTACGTAGTCTACAGAAGTTGGGCATTGCCAAATGGGTTGTGTTGCTGATGGCCGTTGTTCGCCACTGGGAATGCCCCGAAGCCAGCATCCAGAAAGGGATTGTTTGCTGGAGGGCCCATGCCTATCTGTGGCTGCATAGGTGGTCCAAAAGGATTTGGTTGCATCATCGTGGGGATCTGCGGATGCTGCTGAGACATGGCAGCCATTTGAACTGATGGTGGGGGAGCAACTTGGTTTGACATCGCGAAAGGATCATTTGTCATGAATGGATTAGGCGCTGCTGAACCATATAGCTGTTGCTGTTGCCTCTGCCTGTAGGCCCCGTCATCATAAAGGCTGTCCAAAATGAGCTTGTCGAATCCACCACCCTGTAAAATGAGGCCAGAAGTTTATTTTGATTGAACGCACTTTGCAATACCACAAATGGTATGTAATATTGTTGATATGATTCAATGCTTAGCCAGCTAAGTTGGCTAAATTGCATTCTAGCATACCAACCAATTGGCTCAAGGGCTCAAGGTATACTACTACTATACCTCCGTTCCAAATTGTAAAAACTATGTCCATTGAGAAGCCAAAACAACTTATAATTTGGAATGGAGGGAGTATTTCACAAAATGCACATGGTCTGCCAAACACGTAACTAATGTCGTTGGCATCACTATGCTGTCTATAGTACTGATTATATTCACAAAGGATGTAGTGCAGACAAGGGAGCTACTCATTATGTTTATCTTTAGCCAAGAATCTACGAAACTGATCTCACTTATCCATGGCACTCCACACACTTCAAGTAAGGGGAAAAGGAAAGCAAGACTAAAAATGCCCTATGATGGTCAGATGTAAGATATGCAAGGCTGCATATGATATATGGGCCACAGCATTACTGCGAGTATATCAAGCCATCTAGCCTTGATCCACAGAACAACCTAGCACAAAGTTTTCACCAAAATGTATGGATTTACTAATAGGACGACTTGAACATCATACTAAATAGTGCCAATGGTGTGAAGGACATGTAAATATAGCAGCTTTGACATACTCAGATGCCACAGCATTTCAACATGTGATGGAAACATAAACACATCAGAAAAAATGATATGAAGGTTAAAGAAACAAACCAATTGACCGACAGAAGCAGATGAAGTTGTGTTGCTCGGTGCGGTAACAAGGGCGAGTTCCCATCCTGTGGGATCAAACCCCTTATCTTGAAATGTAGAGTTACCAGTTGTCGAAGCACCATCTGATATAGATGCAAAAAGAATAAACCCTTTAATGAAAGATCCTTTACAGGTACTTAACATGTGCTAGGAATTTCAGAAGTAACAGACTACCTGTTGGAACAATAGCCAAGGCAAGAGCATTGCTTTCCTCTATAGCTGATACAGCAGGATTTGGATCATCTAAGCCCTATGAGCAAACAAAAATTCAGATTGTAGAAACAAGTAAATAAGGTTTAGACCATTATTGTGTTATTTCTCACCAGTAAGTCACCAGTATCGGCCACCTCAATCTTGGGAGGAGGTGAAACAACTTCAGTAACAGGTGGTACCGGAGCAGGTTCTTCAACTGGTGCCTTTTCCTCTTCAACAGGAGCAGGCTCAGGAATTTCCTCTGATTCTTCAGGTTTGTATGTAAGAAGAAGCCTCTCAGGAAGTTCCTGATGAAAAAAAAAAAATAAATAAATCAACCTTATTCCAGTACTCAGAAGAATACCAAATATGAGAAATAAACCACATAATCTCAATTTGGCCAATACAAGGTTTAGTAATAGAAGCAAATGAAATAATTAGTTGGTGTGTAAACCTATAATTGAAACAAGAGAATAAAGGAAAACTGGTGAAGAAATCATGAAGGTTTAAGTTACAGCAATGTGTGCTTGAATTCACTAAAGCAATCTTGTTACCTAAAACAGAAAATAAAAACAGCCATGTGATTTCCCAATTGCATAAATAGACACTAAATATTTAAACAAGAACATGAAAAAGTATTTTCACAAGCAAGTTGGGGTTAGGGGGGTAAAGGGCCCTCTAATTTAGTCTAGCTAATTTAAGGATCGGGCAGTAAAACTATATAATTTTGAACTATTAATAGAAAGGGCCAAGTTGGATTGTGAAAGAAAAAAAGGATCCGATCCATTACCACCCCTAGTTGGGGTAGGATAGACTGCAAGATACCAAATCCAACAATTGAGTACACAAACAGAAATTTTATACTGACGGTATCAACCAATCACTAACCAGGGGTTCTCGAACTGGGACCATGCGGGGAGCCTCCTTCACATACTCCTCCATAGTTGCAAGAAATGTTTGTGGTGGCTGAGAATTTACCCTCATAAAATGTCACAATATAATCCAGTGCAAATAGTGAAGACTAGACAGACAGTACAAGTCCTCACCTCCCTCAGAGTGGGAAACTGAAAATTCCTAGCAAGTTCTAAACCCCGACAATTCTCGTAGAAATCAGATAGACTCCCAGCCTGAAATGTGTCAAATAACCTAAATAAGAACATCGAAAACACAGTGTTTTGATCTTTTTAGAATCTTGGAATTGGAATACTCCAATGCTCAGCCCCTTCAGGACTCTGGAGTTACCTGTTGACCAGCCCTTCTATAGATGTCAAGTGCTTTAAGTGCTTCATGTCTTGGCATCTCAAAAAACTAGACAAAACGAAAACCAACGAAAACCAACATAAGTGCATTGTCAGCCATGCGCAAGAAGATATTTTCCATATGAAAACTAGCATTTACCTTATCAACAAGATTGATAATTCCGTCATTTATTGCGCAATAAATTTTAAAGCTTTCTTTTAGCACCTGTGCAAAATATAGCCATAATATGAAGTCAATTCAACTATTAAGGCATGAAACAAATGTAGAATAGATGATACTATTATTTACTATCTAGCAATTCAATGACATCTTCCAAGCAGAAAAAAATTGGGGCATATTTCAATACTTGAATAGGGTAGATTACTTTCACATATCAATGAATAATAATATAACACAAGCTTTCATGGATGCTTCAGAAACAGCCAACATGGAGCACTGAAGGAAATATTTCCCAGCAGTAAACATAGGTAATTTCAGGAAATATTTTTCTTACCGTCCAGGTATCACAGGTATGATACTAATAATAAACAATCAAAATTGTACGCACTATAATTATAGCAGAAAAATTGCTCTATTTTCAGTTTTCTACCAACATCGTTTTGATAGGTTGAAGAGACAAGGCTGAGATATTTATTTAAAAATAAGAATTATATAAGTTCAAAAATAAATACTGCTTTGCTAGCCTAAAATAGAAGACCTGTCACACTAG
This sequence comes from Hyparrhenia diplandra, assembly GCA_015847255.1. Classification (NCBI taxonomy): domain Eukaryota; kingdom Viridiplantae; phylum Streptophyta; class Magnoliopsida; order Poales; family Poaceae; genus Hyparrhenia; species Hyparrhenia diplandra. The sequence goes on along the minus strand of JADLZK010000652.1, from coordinate 355,121 downwards.
ACCACAAACAAATCAAAACAAAGAACAGAGCTTACCAAAGCTAGAGCGTATTGCACCAAGTAGTTATTATTTGCAGCTCCTTCAGGCTACAGAGGGGGACAAAATTGTGTTATGTTTCAATTGAAAGAAAGAAAGCAAAACAAATGAGGAGCTAGCAGACTAGATAGCCAAAAGTTGAAAGAGATAATCACCCGACATCCAACAAGCCGGTATAGTAACTGCTGCAATGCTGGCAGCTGCTCTAACAGATCCTGTGAATCCAACTCTCTTGTTCTACTGTGACCCTGATGGCATAAAGAGAGTTAGTTGACAAATTAATTAGTAAACTGGAATTTCTACTGAAATTAAACACAGATGCAATCCTCAAATCTAATCATTTGCAGGCTCTAAGTACCAAACTGAGATGCAATATTTCAAACCTTTTCAGGACCTTGACCTTGTTTGGACAAGCGCTCAGCTTCGACATCATACTTAAGAACTCTGAAGCATTCCAACCTTTCCTCCAAAAACAAACCATATGTGCGCACCCAGGCAGAACAATCCCAAGCTGCACAGAACTCAGTATCAGAAAATAAGGAAATCGTGAGGTGATAAGCAGGGTAGGAGCAATTTTCTAACAAGCCAGAAATTCTAACCGATTGGACTGGAATCATCCTTGAAGTTTGAAAGTTGCAGAATCCGTCCCCTTTGTGTAAAGTTAAGAAGCTCTTCTCGAAATGTAGGATCGCCCTCGCGAAGAAGTCTATGGATTACTACAAGTGTTTTCAGAGCAACCTACATGTCACAAAAATATAGATAAAATTAATTACCAGCATATGAAATAAGAGAATAATTTTAAGATTGTCACATAACTACAACACTTAGCTTTGCTAATCATTCATGAAGAGCCTTTAATGGAAATACTAGTTACTACCAAAAGATATTTAGCTTTGCTAATCATTCATGAAGAGCCTTTAATGGAAATACTAGTTACTACCAAAAGATATTTAGCTTTGCTAATCATTCACGAATAGCCTTGAATGGAAATACTAGTTACTACCAAAAGAGAACCAATCATATACAAACAATTATCAGTTTATCACAAGAACTACATAAGCTAGATCCAAAAGATTCAATGCATAACAGAATGCAACTATTAATTTCCTTCAACACCCCAAATAACATAATTCAGGAAACTACAAACAACCGATCTACTAATCTAATATACACTGAAGCACTATATTTCCAAATGAAACAAGGCATTGTGCAACTTCTGATATGCACTTGTAAATCTTTGAAAAGAAGATACCACAAAAAGTGCAGGTTACATTTCAAGTCACAGATTTTCATCTCAAACCAATAAATCATAAAAAAATGTTAACTCAACTAGGGTATCAACCATAAGAATTTTTTTTTTCTAGAACACACAGGAGACCTGTGTATCTTTGAATTAGAGATGAGAGAGAGAAACATCCCATGCAGTACAACACTCATATCTCACTGGTGAATAAACAGGGGACGGACGCCTTATAAAAGACTAGAAGAACTACAAACATCTGAAACAGAAAATCAAGGAATGACACTAGCCTGGACTTAAGCAGGTTAGTCCTAGTCCCTGACATATGCCCAATTCCATAAGCTGTTTTCTGCCAAGGCCCCAAATTCTCATCTCCTCCATATAAAATACAGATAGGCCATTGAGAGAGGGGGAAAGCACCATCAAAGACCCACTTGTCTATGTGAATCCTTAATGTCCAAGCACCTAAAATGGCAGCACTGTTATACTAGCCTTATCAATATTATGGCAAGCTTTCTTCCAGGCTCTAACAATCAGCAAACCTCACTCCATAGAGCTAGATGATTAACAGGCAGCATACTGTGTGTTGTAATGTTATTTGAATAAATCAAGTAAATTGTTCACTCTTGCTCACCCAATGCTCAGCATTTTATTTAAATCAAGGCTTTGTTCATGCTTGCAAACAACTCAACAGAAATTCCACATCTCATCAGGGAAATTATTTTCCGTAATATGATGACATACTAATGTGCAGCATGTTTGCAAAAGGGAAATCCAATCAAAATTACATCCAAAAACAATTAAATCTCTAGAGTAAGCACGAACAAGGAAAATTTTCATGTGAGCATAGAACTTACAATCCAGTTGCGTGTCTTGGCAAGACGGCGGGCAAGCGCGTGGATGCAGTAGGCGACATCCGCCCGAGGCCTGGCGATGGATGTCGCGGCAACAACCTCTGCAACACCACCACACACACCAATCAACCATCATCAAACACTGCACGGAACCTAAAAGCACGCACGCCCTTCCCTCTTTCAGAGCCACTGAGGCACGATCTAATTTCGCCCACCCCCATAAGCACTAAATTAGGCCGAAGGTTAAATACGCGGAAACACGGGGTATAAAATGAATCAACGCACTGCGCAGGTGTCGCTCCTTGGGCGGGCACTCCACGTGGTTAGTCGCCTTCACGATCGCCACATCCAGATCCTACAAAAGCGAGCAGACACCAGTCAAAACCCGCAGATCCGAGGCTGCTCCCGCACCCCGTGCTCGCCTAGCAGGCGGAGAGACTAGGGTTTGGAGCAACCGCCCAAACTTAGGTCGGAGAAAAAAATCCCGGAGAAATCGGGGGGAGGACGGAGACGCCGGATCGAAATCGAAGGCGCACCTTGAAGTCCGAGTTGAGATTGGCGAGGCTAACGGTGGTGGTGTCCTTGATGGCGCCGTAGGCCTTGCGCCAGCTCTGCATCGACGCCATTTCCTTGGGCGGACCGCTTCGTCCTCCTCGCCGCTATTCTCCTCTCCCCTTCCTCCTTCCTGGCCACTGGCCTTCTGGTTCCGGGGACGCGTACGAATGATTCGGGTTTTTCTATTTCCTCCTCAGGGCGGTTTTGTTGGCGTGTAAAATTTCGCCAACGGGAGGAGTACGTAAAAATGAACAAGGCGAGGCGGCTTTTTGTGAAGTTGCTTTGCGTACGAGAGCGAGTGTGCTTCTGAATGACGACTTTTCTCTCGTGGTTTACGAGCGGAAGGTTCGAGGCTTTGAAGAAAGGCTGGCAGGCTGCGTTTCGAGTTAGATTTGCAATTAAACCCCTCCGACCTAGCAGAAATGTGTTTTTCGTTTATGCCATGGGCTTTCATGGTAAATAAAATGGAGAGGAGACCTCGTTTAATGAAACTGTGGTCCATCTTTGACTTGTGCACATGTCAAAGGACACACGTAGTAGTGCGGAGGAGTAAACCTGTTGATGGATTAGGGCACGTACAGCGCGTCTGTAACGCGCGTCGGTAAGCTGGCGATTTTGCAAAAACCCCTCGCCCGCGCCCATCGACGGCCCGCGCGTCGCCTCCGGAGGCGACGCCTCCGTCCCGTTCCCCGAGGCCGAATCGACCCGCAACGACGCGCTGTAGAGGCCGTCTTCTCGCGTCGCCGCGGCGCGCCGGATCCCGTGCACGCTCCTCCTCCTTCCCCCGCCAAAACTCCCTCCCGCGCGCCTACTTCTGCCCCCGCCAAGCGCGCAGCGAGCTCGCGGTTGCCGGCACGGAGCCTGGCGGCGCGCGCGTAGACCTCCTCCAGGTGCCGCTGCTTGCGGGGTGGCAGGGACCTCAAGCACGTGAGGGAGGGGAAGGAGACTCCACCGGCCGCTGAGCAGGGACCTCGAGCACGGGTGAGCTCATCCCTCAGCCTCGCCTGCCGCAAAGCCGCAAGCCGCGCAGGTGATCTCTGCCCCTGCCACCGTCTGTTGTCTGTGTTTTCTACTTCCGCACAGGTGTATCTGAATGTTATCTGAACAGAGTGAGTGTAACTGCAGCACTAGCTAGTTGGTAGCACAGGTGTATCTGAATGTCTCTGAAATTGTTTACTGTAATGAGCTATCTGGTAGCAATCTCTGAATGTTCAGCAAAACAACCTGAGTTTAGGTTGAGCAAAACAGGACAGAGTGACCCTTTTCTTTTCTTTTCTTTTTGTTGCAATGAACGTGACTGTTGCTATCTGAATGAGAACGTGAACGTGTTGCTGTTAATGTTATCTGAATGTGCTCTTATAATCATGCTCTTATTTTTCATTAATATTATTCTATCAAATAGCCACATAATGGTATACACAAAATTCATTCTTAGTTGATCTTAAGATACATACACAACATTAAATAGGAGACAGACTTACCCTCCGTCGTGGGTTGTATGAGTTGTCTTTATATCATCAGATGATAAATTAGACACGTCTGGTAGTGCGGAGCCGTAAACCTGGGTTGACATGCCCTTACGGGGTTGTTTGGTTGCCGCCTCCGCACGCCACACGTAACTTTTGGCTGCCATGAGTTGTTTAGTTCTCAACGGCAAAGGCCGCCACGCACCTTTTGCTTGTCGCTTTTTTCGGGTGCATGTCGCTCTAGCACATAATACCCGTGGGCGGGCCGTGGGCGGTGTGGCGAAGATTTCGGCCGCCACCGCCACAACCGTCGCCACAAAGCAGGTATCAAGTGACACTAGATCCAGGTGGTGGCAAATAACCCTGGCCTGTGTGGCATCGACCCTAGCTTCCGAATGTAATCCTGGTTGAGCTTGAATGAAATCCAACTGTGGCTGCGATCCAAGCATGCCCTATATAATGTTGTGTGTGCGCCCCCTTTCAACAATTGTCTTGTTTCCTTTGAACTTAACAGGTATTGTGTTTTTCTTAACATGAATCAAAAGTACCAGCCATAGAAAATCATCAGCCGAATAGGCCAAATTCACATAATTGATCTTTTTATAGTAAACTGTGATAAGTAAAAAAATATTTATACAATATCTTAAATAGTGTTTGTTTGGATAGAGCCATGCACCTCTAAATTATATATTTATAGATTTTGACTAAAATTTCGCTATACATATAGCCTCATGACACAACCTGTGGTCCTAGTACCAAGCAAAGTGCAACTCGTATCAATTTGTTTTGCTTTGATGATTTTATTACACCTTTTATTTGCCTAGGCTAGCTACCACCTCTACCCTCATAGCCATAGTTAAAGTGACCGTTTTTTTTGTGTGACCGTTTTCAACATCAATATGACCACCAAAGCTATTCTCTACCCAACCAATAAAGTAAGGAAAATATGTTAATGTAGTATACAACTATTTTTAGTTATAAATGCGTTCATGCCACTTTAAATATACAACAATGAATAGTTGACTTCAAGCAACATAAGATTCACTTATTATTTGTGACATTTGTGATGTAGACCTACTTTTAGCATGACAATTTCAGTATATGCTCCGAAGAAACACATGTTTGAATTCAAAAAAGTGAAGGGTCTGATGTGAAAACTGAAAAACGTATCCCATGGCTTCCATGGCTTCCATGCGTGATGCTTTCTCTGCCTTTCGGTTGCTCGCTTCGGTGTCAGGCACTCTAAACGGACGCCTTCCCGCGTCGGACAACGAAACGATGCTGGGATGTGGACCCTTTCTACCGTGGAACCGGAAAAAAAAAAAAAAAAGGAGAAAAACGAATGGTTTCAGTGATGTTTCCTGGCCATAATCAGGATTAGCTGTTTGCCTTCATTCAGTCTGGAAATTCTGAACTCCAAAGAAAAAAGATGAACAACCTCAAGGGCATGATTAATTTCCTTCCTTCCAAAGTGATCATTGCGCGTTGCTAAATGAAGACAGGATGGCCGGAGAACTTGACACCACTTGACCACTACCATTATTGATTCTGTTGTACCCAATCATTCCTTGGATTTACTAGGTTTCAAGCAGCAATAATAATGAATCTATGGTTGTTGCTAACTTGACATCTGGTAGTACTTCTCCCGCAACAATCGTGGCACCTAAACTCCTTTGGATCATTGGATGCAGTTCGGTGGTTGGCAGTTAGGGTTTGATTTTATCCTGATGATATTCTTTTTTAACAAAAACAAGGAGACCCAATCCCATTCTAATTTATTTATCTTTATGAGAAAAGAAGATCGCTTCTGTGCCAACAAACCTGATTTTTTTAAAAAAAGGACAAAAGTAAGCGTGTTCATCAACATTGCGTGTTGAGAGAGGGCACAAATGATGGTCTAGTGAAAACTCATCAGTGCCTCTGTTATTACGATTCTGGATATTATATGAACTGAACTGTGTCTTGGACTGTCCCCAAGGAATTGGCAGGCATCTGGCCCCTGTGTTGACATGCCATGTCGACATGTTCTGGAATCTGGACCAGGCCGGCTTGGCGTGGCGCCTTGGCGGATGGTAGTACAACAAAGAGGGGCCCTTCTGGCTGGCTGTCTGGTGCTTTGGGCTGTCCCCTTCCAATCTTCATCACGCGGCTCTCTGGTTGTAGCTTGACAGGATCCTCTGCACTCTTCAACTCTACGCTACGTTGGTCACATAAACCTTGAGAGAACAGACATGCAAAATGTTCAGGTTGGGGATCATATTCTCACTTCCTGCAGGCCGCGGCAACAGGTCTTCAATGTGATCCACCGGTAAACTAGCATCTGTTAACGCCATAGTACTCAGATACGTAAATGCAGCTCCCAACTAAGGCCTTGTTTAGATGGCTAAAGTTTCTAACTTTTTTTTCCCACTTTCTCCATCACATCACATTAAATACACCAAAAGACATATATTTAGAGTATTAAATATAGATAAAAAATAAACTAATTACACAGTTTAGATGTACATTGCGAGGACGATTCTTTTGGCTGCCATCTACTTCATGGTAGGATGATATTTACCACTAACAAACGAAACGCGTCTTCAAATGACGATGTGACATTCGCTTTAAATTTTAGCCATCTAAACAAGGCCTAAGTGCACCCAGAGCAAAATGGCCAGAGTCGGACCGTGGTCCACCAAAGGACCACTTGGGTAAATGCAATGGAAATGCAACAGCAGAAAATGGAAGATATTACTCCCAAGGGTGTGTTTAGCACCCCAAATTCCTCCCAAATTCCACTATCTGAAAAGAAGATTCCCCCACATCACATCCGGCCAACGTGATGTATGTAGTACGAAATATAGGTAAAAATTAAAATAATTGCACAGTTTTTAGATGCATTCATTCTTTTGAGCCTATTCCACTAACAAAACGTCTTGCATCGACATACCTGTCACATCCATCCAAATTTCAGCCCCAAATTCAGGGCTCCAAACACACCCACAAGTCTCCAACCGCCCCCATAAACTTCATTCATCAGCCATCACGAGCTGCAGTGTTTTGCTACAGTTCAAAAGATCGCCAATCATGGCGCCACGGCACAAATGATGACCTGTCATGGAATCTTGCAGGGAGTGCTTATGATGAACTCACCTCCTACTTTTAGATGAAAGTGTTTACAAACATAGGACAGGGATCTCAAAAATCATGATGGTTCAGTAGCAAAATATTTACAGCTATACATCGTGTTACCTCCGATCTTTCCAGACAAATTTTACTCACCAGTCACCAGTCATCAGCATTATATACGAAGTAGGATGGCGTGTATCATATCACCAGTGCTAATGGGCGACGTTTTATACAGCAGAAGTGGACAATGTACAGGTGCGCGTGCGCCGGCGGCCAGCCTTACTCCTCCCTCGGTATCCACCGGCTCCACCAGATGCTTTTGCGCTGGCTGGCGAGCTCGCCCATGCTCTCGTTGATCGTGTTCACGATCTTCTTCTGCAGGCGCAGCACAGAGGCAAGCACGTTCCGCTGGGCGTTGCCTTTCTTGGGTTTTATTTCCTACACGAAACACACAGAAAAAGCACATACACAAGTGGTGAGCCTTGCGGTCTTCTCCTGACAGATCATACATTTATGATTTGTCCCTAGAGTTAGAGCATGCTGAAAACGAAATGAAAAGCTGTCTGTCTTCTAACTGCTTCTACAGCTTTTGGTATTTCAAATCTTTGTGTGTTCTATGCAAAGATTAGTGATTTGAAAGGGTAAGTTTGTTTGTCTAAGAACTGCTGGAACAAGTAACAACTCTAGTATGAGTATTTATTAAGCCTCTGTGTTAGAAACTAGTAGTTAGTTTGCAATCATACTGCCTCCAACTACCAAGTCGTGGAATTCAGCATGTACTCGGACCGTTTCTTATCTACTATCTTTTTTTGGTGAATGTTTCTTATCTATCTTTAATGAAATGGTATGATGCTCTCCTGGGTGTTCGAGAAAAAATCATACTGTCTCAAAAGGATAGGTAAGGCTACCATACGTACCCTAAGCTCTTGAAGCTGTGCTTCTGTAAAGCCTCCCACCTCTTCAGTTCCTGACCTTGCCATGAGGCCGATAACCCACCGAGCGGCTTCACTGTAGTCTTTCTGGGTTGCCCGGAACAGTTGCAGTCGTGCGTTTTGCATGACCGAGAGGCCAAGGAGCCCTTCACGGTTAAAGTATGGGTGTGCCAATGCGCCCTCAGCACTGATCCTTTGCCGTGCTTTGTAGCGAACCATCGACGTGAGGAGTTCCCATCCGATACCATCGTCTAGGTCCATGATGTCAAAGCCCCTCCGAAGCTCAGCAGTAGCTCGTGGCTCCACCAGATTCCTCCAAGCTTGTAAGTCATAGTCGCATCTCTTCAGTTGGCGATTAAATTGTATGAGGCTGCTGTCAGTTCGAAGTGAAGGGAATGCCTATAAAAGAAAACAATGTCTTGTTAATAAAGAAATTACAACAATCTAAAAGATATCCAATGGAATTCCACAGAAAGATGCTGCCACTCTATGTCTGGAATTGGGAAGAGACAAAACAAAATAATAAGATCTTCAAAGCACATTTTATTGCAAATTCACATCTTACAAACAACCAAACAAAATGGATTGAAATGACAGTGTAAACTGCTCAAGTCTGATTTCACTCTACGATCTATACAGATGATGCTTGCTGAACCATAGTTTGGAGATGTAGCTAGCTGCAGAGCATACTCTGCATATATTAAGAAGGTGAGGACAAAGTGCGGGCTGCCAGAGCTAGAAAAGGAGGTTGGATGAAGAGAATAAAACACACTTGAAGGTAATATAACATGGTGTCACAGCCTTATGTATTGTTGCAACAAAATATAGTTCTCATTTCAGTAAAACAAATATAACGATGATCGCATACATTAATAAATATGTGTGCTCATAAATCATAATGATCAGATGAGCAAATGCCCATCTTGCAAGTCAGCGGTAACTAATACAACAGTCACTGCAAGCACATGCTACAAAAACTGGATGGTGTTTTGAAGAGACTAATAGAGTAGGAGCCTATATCCAAGCAGCAGTGTAGTGTAGAGGGTAGATCAGCATTAATCATCGTGGCATGTGGAGATTAGAAAATACCAGTTTTAGATCTTTTCAGATTTCCTAGTGGTGTGCTCTAAAGATATACCAGTGCCACTGCTGCCCACAAGCATTCAATGTATACTCGTACTGATCTTTGATACATAACTGTGCCTCTACTGATTTTTAATACATAATAACTGTGCCTCCACATTTGTTTTGCAGATACCTACAAATATATGCTATTCCTTATAATTACTCACCATCTGTAAGAATATGAGCCCCAAGCTATATATGTCGAATCTGTCAGGAAGATTCAGCTGTCAATGAAAAAATATCACTGTATAAGCTTAAGAAATTATCCTTATTGGAACAATTATCTCAAAAACATGAAAAGAAAATTCAGTTCGAAGGAAACCTGCCACAGGACTGGAGACAAAGTTGTTGCAACTGGAACAGAAGGAGCAGATGGGGTCTGCGTGCTCATAATATATTGCTCTGGTGCAGCATACCTGCCCGGTAATTAAAACCATTAGCACAAACAGCTTTGCAAGCTAAAATGTTTGACTAGTGGAGAATTTTCTTTGATGTTGCCATGTTATGCACTTATTGACAATGAAGGTAGGCATCAGTACCTTGGATCCAAAAGGAACTCTTTAGGAATATAGTTAATTCCTACTCGTAAGTCAGCAGCTGCTCCAAGATCAATAATTTTGAAGGTGCGTGATCCTACCAGAGAGAAACATTTGCAAATTAATGCAAACTTTTATCATGAAACTGCAAACAAACTGAGATCCTTTTATTACCCTCTGAAAATATGACATTTTGAGGTTTTATATCTCTGTGAACAATCCCTGTCGAATGAAGTCCATCAAGAGCAAACAACAGTTGTCTCATCACCGTTTGAATGATCTTATTCTCTCTTGCTATTCCTTTTGGCAAGTCCTGGACATTGCCAAGAATTTTTGTCTCCACCTAATCGGCGAAAAAAATATCAAGTCACAGCTGTTAAGTATATAACAGCTATTCCATGCCGCTGCATATTTGCTATGACTTCGCAGTTGACTCAAAAGTTAGAATGCATCACATGGAAGGTTTAACTTGTCTCTCAGCAATAGATAAGTATGAAAGATTGCAATTTGTCATACAATGGCAACTCTAGATTAACAAAAGGAAGACAATAAGACACGCCTGACTATTCTTAACAAAAAAAAAAAAAGAAAAAAAGAAAGAAAAACATGCCTGACTACTCGCTAACTGTGGATCACAAACTGATGCTAATGTGTAATAAGCTAAAGGATCATACTTATCTCGCTAAACAAGCATAATTGCAAACAAACACAACTGACCACACATAAAGTTCACTGGAACTTACTAATCAACTTGATACAGCTAAGCAAGTCAACACAGTGCAAGGTAGACATAAAGTACACCAGAGAAGATTTCAGTATCAAGGTGGCAATCATCAGTTTACGCAGTTCATTCAAACAAGTAACTAACACAACAAACAGGAGAAAAAAAACGCTGGTTCAGCTGAAGTTTAAGGAACAAAGGTAACTTGACTGACTCAAGACCTTTTCAAGGTGGATGCATAACTTACATTGTAAGGGAATTCTTTGCTTTGCATGAGATCATAAAGTGTATCCTCGCCTTCAAAACGCCAAATAATCCAATATTCTTCAGCCCCCTTACCTTTTGCTTTGGACTGAAAGGCAAAATGCAATGCCTCAGGAATCAACCAAAGTTTAGTAAATAAGTATAAATCTAAGACCATGTTGGACTTTATCCTTTGTTGAGAAAAAAAGGACTGAGTGAAAAAAAAATCAACCCTCCAACACAAGCGAACTGTGACTGGTTATACCTCGCGAAAGCCATAAAGAAAATCTGCACAACTACTGGCGATGCCCTCCTGACTCGTTCATTCATCCAAATCTCCACTGCGCCATACTCTGTTGCCTTCTTCACGACCACATCCCCTTGCTTCAAAGATGAACAAAATGTTTTAGATATGCATTTGTTTGACCGTTTGTTCACAAAGTTGGCAGGGTTTTAGATATCCTGAAGTCTTTAAATCCAACATTGTCAATAAACTATGAAACTGATTCACATATATTAACAACAACAACATATAGTGCACAGTTAGCTACTTTGTTGTCTAAGCCAAAGCTGCTCGTGTGGTCACAATTGAACGTAGATCCATTTTTTTTTTACCTAATTTCTCTCAGGACTACCCACTTTGTTGTTTAAGCCAAGAAGAAAGTATGGAGTCGATTAGCAGAAAGTATGGAGTCGATTAGCAACCGAACTTCTACAGGATTGAACATTTACATGCGGATACAACATTAGCCTTTTGTACCTTCTTAGCCGCTTCAGGGTTCGTCAGTGACGCCTTATAAACGACCCCGAATGCGCCCTCCCCAAGCTTCTTCCCGAGCACGAAGTCATCCTGCCGAAGCAGCACCATATCATCAGTACAAACGATGGCGACAGAGGACCTAGGATTCAGAATTTCAAGCGCGAAACCCACCTTGCGGAAGGTAGGGCGGAAGAGGCGCTCGGCGAAGGCGAGGACGAACATGTCGAAGAACCCCGGCGCGACGCCGGGCGTGGCCCAGAGGTACGACACGGCGGCGAGCGCGAGCGCGACGCCGGGGGCCGTGATGGTGAGCCCATCGTTCTGGGGTAGCGTGCTGCGGTAGATGACGTCACCGCACTGCATGACGGTGCAGGGGAGCCCCACGCCCACCGCCTCCACCAGCTGCCGGCCCACCTCCGTCGCGACGCCGCCGAGCTCCGCCGTCACCGGCCGGAACGACGCGGCGACGGGGCTCCCCCGGCCGCCGGCGAGGCCGGCGCCGGAGGAGGGTGTCGTGGCCGGGGAGGAACGAGGTGGAGAGGCCCAGGCCACTAGCGGCCATTTTGGATTTTCCCGATTTTTTTTTCCTGGTTGAAAAATGCGGGTCGCGCTATCTATTCCTGCCGTGAGTTTGAATTATCGTTCGCGAGATAATTTCATTCAAGCGTGTGGAACGGATGATTGACACGTGGCCGAGGGTCCACATGTCAGTGGATCAAAATGCATGTGAACCGGGCGTGCTGGATTCCGCATTTTGACCACAGACTTCAGCGGAGATGAAATCAACAGAGTTTATTTACATTTCGATTTACGCCAGGAATTTTTGTTTCTGAAATCATACAGTATAGCTAGATTTCCATAAAATTTGAGGAAAATTTAAGAAAAACTTGCTTTTATGGTTGACGAGTTGGTTGTCAACTTCCATTTTGGAATAGATTATACGGATATAATACAACAAGAACTCCATAAGTAGGTGCTATTTTCTCTCGGTTTACTCAGTACGTGCCAAAAATACAAAAACGAGGAGGCTATAATATGTGGCAATGGCTTTATTTTTGACAAAAAAATTTGTGGCTATGGCGAGATAGACGTGGAGTGGAAGTATCGGATGCTTCCATGAGCTAGTGGCTAGGATCTGCTCTCAGCCTCTCACTCTCAGTCTCAGACTCCCGTACAAAACATGGTCTATTTTTCTGATCCACCTCCTCCGAATCTCTTACCATACGAATCCTGCACCAAAAAAGAAGGCCACACAGCGTGCCACGTCACGCGCGCTTTTCTCGGCCGTCGGATCGGCCGGACAGACGGCCCAGATCTGGCTTCCATCGGGTTTTTTGCAAAAAGACCTCGAACTTTATCAAAATAGAACCCGCAGTCCAGCCTCCCCTCACAGTAAATCTTACAAAAACACCCTCAAGCTTTTCCGAAATAGCACCCGCCATCCAGGCAAATGTATGGGCCGGCCTGTCATCAGCTTGATGGGCCGGCCTGTCACTGCGCAGCGCTGGAATGGGCCAAAAATGGCCCTCGAACCAATTTTCCTTTTCTACGTTTTTCTCTTTTCTTTTCAAATCAAAGATCTTCCAAAATTCGTATAAAACCATAGAAAAAAAAAAAAAATCAAACCAGTTTTGTTGAGTTTATTATAACTAGATCTATGCATTGAACTCAAGATATCATATGATTTAGTGCATTCTATTTGATAGAGCTATACACCTATATTTTTTATGTCATTGCTTAATTTTTGCTCATAACACATATGAACTAAAAAATATCTCCCCCACCTTAACTCCAAATCAATTCCTTATTTTCCTAATTCTCCCCACCTTAACTCTAAATCAATTCATGCCCTCTTTCATAATATTTGTTTCCTAAATCTTTAATTTAATGCTAACTTGTACTTTGCACATACTACAAAAATAAATAATTGTTGACATACATATAGGAAGCAAAAATACTTCCCTACACATACAATGCATAGCTAAACACTGGCCAGAAGCGGCAACGCCGCATGACAATTTCTAGTTAGCTTAAAAAATCATGGTTAAAGTGTATTTTCAAGCTTCAACTTGCACGAGAGTTTGATTTTTCAATCCTAAAATATAGAATTAGGTATGGGGTACTCTTAAATTATCAAAACCAGTCAAAAAAATGTATTTTAGCTACTTTTCTATTTTCTAAAATAATTAAACCTTATCTTAATCTTTTTAAATTCATGCATATTTTAGCAGCTAGCCCAAGAACTTAAGTACCCAATGGGCTGTCCAGCTCGGCTTCTCGTGCCTTGGGTTTTCATCATGGGCCTTACAAGCTGGTGAGCCCATTGACAGTGCCCCAAATTCTCTTTCTCTCCCCCTGCGGGCACTGTTCGTTGTTTTTTTTTTTTCTTGTAACCGGTCTGCAGCCTGCTCGATCTCACCTGTTTGGTAGCAGGTCGGCAGAATAAAATCTGGGTGATCGTGAAGCGACTCGGCATAACATGGGCAGGGCGTCGACGGATCCGTTGTTTATCGTGGTCAAATGAAACTAGAATGTACTTTGCAAATAATCAAATCCAAAGAAAAACCAATTTTAACAGCCATGCAAACCGCGCATGCATGGGTGTGGGTCTGTTCATGCGGTTCATGCATGCTCTCCTCTGCTTCTAATGGTTTAATCTCAAGAGTCAAAGAAGAATAAATAAATAAACTAGCCCATTGCAAATATTGCGGGGAATGAAATCTTAATGGTGTTCTTGTTTAGACGTATCTCAGGATTGCATGTATAATAGATTCTTCACTCGCCAGATAGATATATAGCAGCAAGGTCACCTAACTGTGCATAAAGAACTGCATAGCAGCGCCTAGTAGATAGATTCGTTCTTTGTTTCTGTCGTTTGCTAATTTGTTTGATGATTGTTAAGCTTGGAGGGGAGAAATAGTTTTGGTCATATACATGGAAATGCAGATGTATTTGTTCAAGAAATGGCTCACATCCTGATTTATTTTTCTTTTTGCGAGGAACATCGTCCTGATTTCATTTCCTCGGAACAATATAAATCAAATCCATGCCATGACAACTATACGATGTATGGTTTCATGTATCCATAGAATTATTTCTTGTCCCTAGCACGATGACTAGGATCCTTCTATACACAAATATATATATCCTCTGTATCCTGTATGTATGCAGCCTCTCTAATCATGTACTATATGCTTGCATATCATGCATCCTGGAATTATTCGAAGATATCATACCGTTTGGTAGGGCACTCACCATTGGACAAAAATATACTCCCTGATCATGTTTTGCTTCTCTCCGGACTTCAGGAATCCGCTGCTGGCCCATACAAATGTCTTGGTTACCAATTGCCACCGAGCAAAAGTCCCAACTCATAGCTCGATCGGTTCTGAAAACGTTACCAGTCTATCATCATTCGACGTTTCTCAGTTAGCATGGCAATCAACCTGCTGCACTTGTTCTCCTGAACCCTTCCTGATGGTTCATGACTAATAATCCAGTAACCCTTCTGGCCAAGGGCGGAGCTACGTTATGGCCATAGAGGGCTCCGGCCCCCCTTGCCATGCAAAAAAAAAAAATGAGGATCAATGATGGTGTGCATGTTATTTGCTAAGATGTTTTTCATGTATGATGGCTAATTTAGTTCACAAGCATACCCCATAGGCGACATGCAAGGCTAACACATGCACTACCAGTCAACACGCAAGCAAACCGATAAAGAGAGACATGCATGTTCGGTAGTTTTAGGCCATATAATCACTTAATTGCATAGTTCATACGGTTTAGTAGTTTTATATCTTTTTATGTGAATATAAATAGATAAAGAGAGACCAATGTTTTTTTTTACTTTTCCTATACTATATATAATCGCCTTGGCAAAGGCAAAAATCAAGCGATGAGCGTAGAACATCATGTATATATTATGCAAATATTACATAAAACATCCGTACATGTCGTAATGTTCACATATTTACAAGAGTTGTTCTTTCATGGTAAAAAATTGTCTATTGTCCTTCCATAGTAAAAAATTGTCTATTTGTTCATCTTTGATTGTGCTTATATTGATAGAGATTGTCATTTGTTCTTTCATGGTAAAAAATTGTAACTTGTTGATCTGTATTTGTTACATGTGTTCTGTGACAACATGTCGTAATGTTCACATATTTACAAGGGTTGTTCTACTATATTTTTTATGTTGTTAACATAATTTATGCGTGATTTATGTGACCTAGCCTGATTTTTAGTTTTTTTTTCCCAATGGACTGGGATTTAGCAACTCACATGTTTTTTTAAAGAGGACCAATGTTTTCTGTAGATACAAATGGCCCCCCTTTGGTTGGCTTCACGCTCCGCCACTGCTTCTGGCCTTGTCTGAAGCAAACATGGCAATGCATATACGAAAACTGATGCATACTCTGTCTGAAACAACCACGTTCTTGCCTGCTCGCATAGTTAGACAGCATCAGCAGCAAGCAGCGAGTCCCAGACCCAGGCCACGAACGCCGAGCAGCGAGAGCAGGAGCCTCTGACTGTGAGGTGGCGAAGGCTGGCCGTGTTCTGTTCAGACGTGGCTCCCCATCCCCATGTGTCTCCTGCGGTTTTCGAAGATGGCCGTACGGCGACCCGCAAAAGAAACGGCAATAATACACTTGCCTTGCTTGCCTAGCGGCCTTCCATGGCTTGAAAACGCAGCTAGCCGAAGCATGGAATCCGCGCACGTGGTCTCCACGTGACCCGATCGAGCAGAGGGACTTTGCCTTGACTCGGTTGCATCAGGATTCGTGAAGTGCAGTCAGGCCCCAAGGGTTCGTTCAGCTCCAGTTCATCAGTTTCCTGAATAGTATGTAAATAAATTCCATGTTTAATTTCCAACTGCAGTTTTATTATAGTGGAAACTGCGATTCATTTAAGTTCAGTGTCTAGTTATATGATCGTCGAAGAGAGAAAAAAAAAGGAGATTAAGCTGCTCTAATGCAACTTAGTGAAGTCTAATTTGATCTGCACCAGATGCTCTGCGTATACTTTTCACTCTGAATATAATGAAGCAGAACCAGGCTATGGAAGGGTTTCCTATGGACCTGTCTTTGGTCCACACTTCATGTGCACACAGGCATCAGAAACTCTCAGAGAGGTCAGCACTGGAGTTGAGACACACAAATCTTCCCTTCAGATGCAATGCCTGTACGGTTCCATACCTCTGAATCTCTGATACCTCATCAGCCAGATCATTACTTCATCAACACCTTTCTTTAATTTTTAATAATGCAAAGATACGCGAACAGTTTGCGCGTTCTTAGAAAATCAAAATAAAGAAACAAAATGTGTTCAATGAAATCGAAAACTTCTCATCCTAATTTCTGATGGAATAATATTAATTAATGTGACATCACATTACATGCCACTATATATTTCCCTTTAGAATAGCATATCATCTTGCAAGTTGAGGCCGACTGCACCGTGTGCAACCGACCAAGACAGTTCTGCAGACGAAGGCCAGCACCTACCTGCTAGGCTAGGACTAGCCTACTGATGATCCTGCTGCCATCTTCCTTGGAATCAAATTCCATTTCATGTCGAAATAGCAGCCACTAGGATATATACATTATCTGTCAGTTAGGAATATCTAGCACACTATAGCAGGACATGAATCCGAGACAGGAGCTAATATAAGCTCCTAACTACTCCTACAGTCCTACTAAGCATCATCTACAAATCCAAATTCCTAATTGCGGCATCGATTCGGTGTCAAGAGGAGCCACTGTCCCCTGGAGCGTCATCAGAGTTCGCGCCACTTGACGGGGCGGCCGGGCGCATGTGCTCCTGGAGTGGCAGCCTCCCGCTTCCAAGAAAGGGTATAATGCCCCTTCCAAGGTGACGTTATGATATGCCCAAGTAGCCAGTAGGCACCTGCAGGCCGGTGCTACTTGCAAGAGTCGCCCGTCGCCCTCCTATATAACCCTACGGGATGCTCTCACTTGGCCACACGCCATTTCAGAAGCAGATCCAGCAGTAGTGGTGCAGAGCAGCAGAGCCTTCGCAGCTCCTGAGCAGCTGAAGCTCCTAGCCTCTGTTCGTTTTCGGGCAGGATGACTAAGCCATGGAGCAGCAGCCAGGGAAAGCCGCGAAGGGGAGGAGGGCTCAGCAGGGTGCTGAGGGAGCAGAAGGCCAGGCTCTACATCATCCGGCGATGCGTCGTCATGCTCCTCTGCTACCATGACTGATCTGTTCTGATTGATCTCCTGCTGCTCTGCTCTGATCCTCTTCTTGGTCATTGACTCAGTCTAGGTGCTCTTGCTGCTGCTTTTGATTTTCAGTTTCTAGCTTGTAGGGTTGACGATTCTTTCATGGACATAGGCTAGTTCTTAGGTAGCTACTAACATCTGAGTGTTGTGTTGTGTTGTGTTGGTGTTGCTGGTTTTTTCCTCCTAAGTCCTACAATGGCAAGGATGTATGTACTGTGCTAGACTGCTAGTTGTTGTTGCCTTGTGTCTCTATAAGAATGGGAAGATCAGGAAAGAAATTTTGTCTTTTGGTATCTGCCTTTTGTCTTACATTCAGATTCACTCTAGTACAGCTGTTTGACCAATCTTGTACAAAAGGTCCTCAAATCGAGTATAAATATGAACAGGATCGTTCTACTGTTAACACTTTTATGGGCGTAACAAGAAAGTGAAAATGTATGCTGTTAATCCGAAGATATAATCAAACAGAACAAATGAGGCCTTGTTCGTTTGTTCTCAAAATCAAACGGATTGAAGAGGATTAGAGGAGGTTGAGGGGGAATTTTTTTTTTCTCGAATCGAATATGAAAAAGGGTTGAGGGGTATTTTGACTTGTAGGAGATTTAATCCCCATCAATCACCTTGGTTTTGGGGTGAAACGGATAGGCCCTGAAGGGGAGGGGAATAAGCACTACTGACTGAAGATTTTATAATTGGAATCAAGGCTGCAATGCTGCACACTATTGTCTGAACAAAAAACAACGTTTCAGTTTGCGAAGTTTTTTTTTTCGGGCATCTGAATACGGTTTTTTTTTTTAAAGAACATCTGAATACGGTTTGAAATGGCATTGCCATACTTCCCAGTTTTCAGATGTGTTCTCAATCTTTTAACTAGCAAAGCCTCTTTTATTGAAAGAATAGATTGCTTACAGATTGGTAATAAACCATCAAGTTGACAACTTGCCTGATACTTTTAGTTTTCCAGCAGCAATCAAAAACTTTAGTCCAAAAAAAAAAAAAAATACATGTTTCTGACTTAAAACTGCCAAAAGATGAACCATGAAAATCTGTGCAACGATTAACTAATGGCCTAATTGTACTACTGCGTACAGTGAGCAGCAAGCTCTGGACCACTACTAAATGAGAAGCTTCAAGGCACTTGCATATACGTCAGGTAAGAATGACCTGTCTCTCGTTCTTGAAATTCTGAATTTTGAGAGGCACAGCTCATTGTGAGCTCGTCAGGTAAAAATGTACTGTAGTACGCCCTTATTTTGAATAATGACAACTGCCTGTATGGTTGAATTGAAAGTCTTTCTGACATGAATGACTAGGCACTGATTATATATGTAAAAACAAATTTATCAACTGAACATGCTGGTTTCTGCATGGCGACTAAGGGCATACAGATGTCTCAGCAAACATCTTAGCAATAAACTTTTGGTTAAAATGTTGTTCTCTCCATGACAATGTTACATTCCATAAGTCAAATGATTCTTGATGTTCGTTATATCCAAGAGAAAAAGATGATCTTGTTGCATTTAGACTTCAGTTAAGCATTTGTGCATTTGCATTGTAGTGCTGTTGCATTGGGTCGCTGCGGCACTTCAACCCGAAACCAGCGTGCAGGGCGCTTTGCACAGAGATGAACATAGGTTAGTGCAAACTGGGCTGGTTCCAGTTCCAAACCGCGGCTCCTTTTTACATAGGATCGGCGAAACCAGCGGTTTAGCTGCCATGGGATGGGAGCTCGCGACAGACGCTCGTATCCTACAACTACTTGCTTCAGGAACCATGTCCAAGTTCAGGCCACTGCTGTAAACAAGAGTTTGTAACTAACAACTCGCTTACTTTCTCTCCAGTGAAGCCGGGCTACTGGCCATTACTTGTAGCACTAGTTGCTGTACTTGATCAGGAGCTCTGCAGTTTTGGCTGCCTCTGCCTGCAAATGAAAGACTAGAATTCAGAAAGGGAGAAAGGCATCACTCGCCAGCGTTAGAATGTTAGATTATCCCACATTGCCTAATGCAATAGTTCAACACAGCGGAGCCAATGATTGATACCCGTGAGCCATAAGCCGCTGTTTCCTACAATGAACTACATGCTCATCTGCATTCAGGGTTTCCTAACCTTTATCTGCATTCAGGTTAGTCTTCAAAGCGTAGCAACTAGCATAACATGATGATTTAGCTGATGAGGCTCAGACAGTCAGACTTCATGGGTGCTGTTGAAATGTGATGCGATGTGGCATATATAACGGCATGTCCGATGGTATAATATGCACAAGTGGGCGATGGGAATTAAGAAGACGTGAGCCTTCATTCGTTGCCTCTCCTATATAAGCCCTACGGGATGCTGTCACTTGGCCACACGCCATTGCAGAAACAGATCCATCAGCAGCAGTGTGGTGCTGCAGAGCCAGCAGGCTTCTTCAAAGTCACAGCTCACAGTCGCCACTGTTCGTTCGTTCGGGCAGGATGGCTAAGCCATGGAGCAGTAGCCAGGGGAAGCAACGCAGGGGAGGAGGGCTCAGCAGGATGCTGAGGGAGCAGAAGGCCAGGCTCTACATCATTCGGCAATGCGTCGTCATGCTCCTCTGCTACCATGACTGATCTGAATGATCTCCTGCTGCTGTGCTCCTCTTCTTGGCCATTGACTCGGTCTAGGTGTTCTTGCTGCTGCTCTGGATCTTCAGTTTCTAGTCTAGCTTGTAGTTGTAGCCTTGTAGGGTTGACGATTCTTTCATGTACATAGGGCCATAGGCTAGTTCTCAGGTAGCTGCTAACATCTGAGTGTTGTGTTGCTGGGTTCTTCTCCTAAGTCCTACAATGGCAAGGATGTGTGTGCTGCTAGTTGTTGTCTTGTGTATTTGCTCTCTATAAGAATGGGAAGATCAAAAAAAAAAAAAAGTCTTTTCGTATCCATTTTTTTTTCTTACATTTAGATTCACTTTAATACAGCTGTTAGACCAATCTTGTGCGAAATCTTCAAATTTAATTCTGGCTAAAACAAGGTAAATTTGAAGACAAATCATTCTATGCTCAACACCTTATGGCATGTTTGGGACACAT
Organism: Hyparrhenia diplandra; assembly: GCA_015847255.1. Lineage (NCBI taxonomy): Eukaryota > Viridiplantae > Streptophyta > Magnoliopsida > Poales > Poaceae > Hyparrhenia > Hyparrhenia diplandra. Next base: position 334,250 of record JADLZK010000652.1, on the reverse strand, counting down.
GAAAAAAAAAATTATGTTCCTGCATTTTCCCTATATTACCCGTGTTCCAAACAGGCCATTTGCCCTTATGCACATAACCAACAAAACATAAATATGTGCTAGTAATATGAAGATATAATCAAACATAACCAGTGTTTTTGTGTGCACAACTATATGCTGCTAATTGAAGATATGTAATGCAGTCATGGACCGCAATGGCACACGGTACCGCCTGAAAAAAAAAAACACATCATTACCGTTTACATTTTTTTGCGGCACTCGAATAACTTAAAGATGGCAAAAGCTTTGTTGTAGTTTTTCTTAGATTAAGAAAATAAAACAAAGTGTCAGCCCCAGTTTTTCGAGTGGAACCAGTAAAAAAATAACACAAATTCCCCATACAACTCAACACAACCCTAATCTAACTCTGAACGAAGCCTCAACTAAAATTAACAACTCAGTTTCCAAAAAGCCTTTTTTTTTTTTTTCATGCCGAAGTATATTTTATTACTCCCTCCGTCCCCAAAATAAGCGTGATTCTTTGACTTTTTAAAAACTATGTTTGACCCCTCGCCTTATTCAAAAAATTTATTTAAATTATAAAACAAATCAAATATTATTAAAATATCGTTAGTGATGTAGTAAGTCATAACAAAAAGTGATAATATTTTTAAAAGAAAACTAAATAAGACGAAACGGTCAAAACACAGTTTCTAAAAGTTAAAAATTGTGTTTATTTTGGTATGAAGGGAGTAAGGTCTTCCCCAATGCATAACGCTGGTGTGCTGCCCCATCTTCCATGTCCTCACCAAGCTGACATGTCACATGCAGTGATGGTCTCGCAGAGAGCGTGGTAGACTCGTGCAGAAGAAGCTATGGCTTCGTTAGAGAAAAGAGCTGGCCAGCACTAGAGAAGTGTGTTGGGGCGAGGAAGCCACTCGATGACCTTGCTTTTGTACCTGACTAAAAGTTGCTCCCTACCGCATGGTGGTACATGAAGCGAACGTAGGATGCGGTGGAAAATCACGAATGTCGATGGCGACTGACAAGGCTAATATTTGCTACTACTCCCTCCGATTTGGTATTAGAAGTCATTTAGGACAGACAAATGACACGCCTCTCCAAAACACAACTTTGACCTCTTATTATTATAAAAATATTTATGGAAATGTGATATATGTATACTTTTATCATAGTATTTTTTTTTAAGACAAATTTATTCATATAATTTTTACATTTGCAAACTCAACAACTTAAAAGTTATTGATTTATATTTTCAATATTTGACCCAAACTTTGTCCAAAAACGACTTCTAATACCAAACCCGAGGAAGTACCTCCGTTGGGCATGCCCTAAGAAGCAAGAGTTTTACAGACAAACACAAGGTAATACCATGATTACCAAAAACACACCTAACACTATTGGATTCGATTGCAAATGGACATTTGAATAGTACTGTTTGGAAATGGCACCACTGATATACATGCCATACTTCCCAGTTTTGAGGTGTACTGTCTATCTTTCAACTAGCAAGGATCATCCATCTTTTCTAAACAACATCTTTTATTGAAAGAATAGGTTATTTACAAACCGGTAAATAAACTATAAAAGAACGCGATCGGAGGGGGGATAGGCCCCACTATATTTCATTAAGAGAAAGTCGTTCTTCCCGATCGTGAAAAATCACCCGAACCCTGGCTACCCAGCGAGGGGATTTTTGTTACACTCAGCCTGAAATTTTCTCCCATGGGGATTCAAGACAAGACCTGAGGGGTGTCGTCGGAAAGCTCTATTGAGCTGGAATCCTTTGGCATAAATAAACCATCTAGTTGACAACTTGTCTGTGGTGCTTTTAGTTTTCCAGCAGCAATCGAAAACTTCTGTCCAAAAAATACACATAGTTTCAGACTTAAACCGCCAAAAGATGAGTCATGAAAATCTGTGCAGCAATTAATTAATACACAACTAAATGAGGAGCTTCCAAGTACTTTCATATACATGCAGTGTTGAGATGAAAATGACTCACCTTCCTCTCGTTCTTGAATTCTAAATTTTGATAGGCATAGCTCATTGTGAACACAAGCCTGGCAGATCTCGTTAGGTGCAAATGTATGTCCATGTTAATACAGAACTCTACATGAATTTACTAGGCACGAATTATAAATATTTATTTTTTTATTGTTTTTTTATGAACTATTGATTTTTTTGGGAGGTGAGAATGTCATGCTTCGTGAGGACGAAGGGAGTATATATATAGTGACCACCAACACCAACCAGTGAGTCCTGGCTCTGACGAAGAGGGCAGCTGCAGCGTAGTCCAGTGTTGTTGCATTGGATTATTTCTACACTTCAACAGTTCAACCTGAAGCCAGCGTGCAGGACGTACGCTTTGCACAGAGATCAACTTAGGTTAGTGCAAATTGGGTTGGTTCCAATTCCAAACAGCGGCTCCTTTTACATAGGGTCAGCAAAACCAGCGGTTTAGCTGCCACGGGATGGGAGCTCGCGACAGACCTCGTATCCTACAACCACTTGCTTCAGGAACCATGTCCAAGTTCAGGCCACTGCTGTAAACAAGAGTTTGTAAGTGACAGCTCGCTTACTTGCTCTCCAGTGAAGCCGGACCACAGGCCATTACTTGTAGCACTAGTTGCTCTACTTGATCAGTTGCTAGCTCCCAAGTTTTTGGCCTCTTCTGCCTGCAAATCAATGACCAGAATTCAGAAAGGGATAAAAGTCACCACTCACCAGTGTTAGATTCTCCGACAATGCAAAAGTTCAACATAGGGGAGCCAATGATTGATAACCGTGAGCCACAAGCCACTGTTTCCTACAATGAACCATATGACCATCTGCATTCAGCCTAGTCAATCTGCAAACCATCTAAGTGTGTTCGTCTTCAAACCGTAGCGATTAGGATAGCAGATGATTTAGATGATGAGGCTCAGGCTTCTTAGGTGCAGTTAGAAATGTGATGCGAATGCGACATGGCATAACAACGGCATGTAGCGATGCGACTGTCTTTGAGATATCGTGAGGATTTTGGAATCGAAGAAAGATGAAGCATCGATGGCTGCCCTGTTCACGTTTCAAGATATAAAAATGGTTGACCCCGCTGTGAATGCACGCTAGTGTATCCGTGTATGCTACGGTTCATGTCAAGTCAAATACTTAAGAAATTCCAGCTCCATCACAGAACTGGAGAAATTGAAAAGGAGAGAGCACATTAAGGTCAGCGTCGGCTAGCCCAAAGTCAAGGAGCTGACAGGTTTGTTTATGTTTGCAAGTCAGAAGCTATTGTTCGCACGAAGGGATATTATAAGTCATACGGAGTATTAAAGTGTTTGGTCGGTCGCAGTTGTGTTTGATAAGGGGAGTCCACACCCTCCATGTAGGATGGTTTCCCAACATCTCAAACCTGTTTATATATATTGATATGTTACATATATATCAACTCTATCTAGCAAAATGATCTTTGGTGAACGTTCTAGCCAAGAGAAGAGAGAGAGAGTTTTGTTGCACATTCATAGTTTTTTTTCCCAACATCTCAAGCCTGTTTATATATGTTACATATATATCAACTCTATCTAACAAAATGATCTTTGGTGAACGTTCTAGCCAAGAGAAGAGAGAGAGAGAGAGAGAGAGAGAGAGAGAGTTTTGTTGCACATTCATAGTTTTTTTTTTTTTTTTTTTATGAAAGAACAGGAGGGGCAGACAAGCCCCTACTGAAAATTTATTCACTGCACATTCATAGTTCACTTAAGCTTTTCTTCATTTGCAGACAAAATCTGCAGTGACATGATCAAACCATTGAGTCCAGGCTCTGACTGCATTGGATCCATCCCTTCGACACTTCAGCGAAGTCCAGTGTGTAGGACAGACGATCAACTTAGATTAGTGCCATGTAGGACAGACGATCAACTTAGATTAGTGCCAATTGGGTCGGTTCCAGTTCCAAATTGCTGTTCCTTTCATCCAGCGTCAGCAAACCCAACAGTTTTGCTGCCATGGGGGCTCGCGACAGACAGTCATATCATACAGCCATTTGATGCACTTGCTTCAGAAACCATGTCCAAGTTCAGGCCATCGTTGTAAACAAGAGCCTGTAACAGCTTATTTGCTTACTACTAGTAGTATAGTATTTAAAACTAACAGTTTTGCTGCCATGGGGGCTGGCGACAGACATTCATATCCTACAGCCATTTGATGCACTTGCTTCAGAAACCATGTCCAAGTTCAGGCCATTGTTGTAAACAAGAGCTTGTAACAGCTTGTTTACTTACTACTAGTAGTATAATATTTATTTTCCAGTGAAGCCGGGCCACTGGTCATTCTTATAGCACAGTGCTGACACCAAACCTCCATGTAGGATGCTTTCCCAACATCTCAAGCCTGTTGTTATATCAATCTTAGGTGAACGTTCTAGCCAAGAGAAAAAAAGAAAGAAAGAGAATTTTGTTGCAGATTCAGCAGACTTCAGCTAAGCTTTTCTCATTTGCAGCCACAACCTGTAGTGACCTCAAACCAGTGAGTCCTGGCTCTGATGGAGTGACCAGCAGCGATTCAGCGAAGTCCAGTGCTCCTGTTGTACTGCATTGCATTGGATCCATCCCTTGTACACTCCAACCTGATATGAAACCAGCGTGTAGGTGTAGGACAGATTAATGCTTTGTCCAGTACATACATCAACTTAATTAGGGCAAATTGGGCCGATTCCAGTGTTCCAAACCACTGTTCCTTTTCACCCAGCGTCAGCAAAACCAGCGGTTTAGCCGCCATTGGGGAGTTCGCGACAGACAGCCGTATCCTACAGCCACTTGATACACTTGCTTCAGAAACCATGTCCAAGTTCAGGCCATTGCTGTAAACAAGAGTTTGTAACAGCTCGTTTACTTACTACTACTAGTAGTACTTATTCTCCAGTCTCCAGTGAAGCCGGACCACTGGCCATTACTTGGAGCGCTAGTTGCTGTACCTGCTCAGGAGCACTGATGAGGCTTTGGCCTCTTCTGCCTGCAAATCAAATGTCAGGATTCAGAAAGGGAGAAAGTCATCAGCACGCATCAGATTCTACCACAACTCCCTTATACCTCTAATCTGAATTTACGGTTTCCCTAATCTTTTTGAGCTGCGTCTGCATGAAAACTAGGAATTTGAGATAGGTCACTTGTCGGCTGCTCAGTGGCCGATAGGTCTCCTATCGACTCTCTCTGCTCAACATGCCCGATAAGAGTACACACTAGGAGCAGAAAGATTCAGGGTTTCACGGTATAAAAATGGTTGACGCTGCTGAGAACACACGCTAGTGGTTCAGTGTATGCGACTGTTCAAGTCAAATACTTGACAATGCCATCGGCAAGACATTAAAAATGAAAGACACGGTAAGATGGGCGTTGGCCAGCTGACTTTCAAAGTCAAAGAGCCGGATAGGTTTGTTTGTGTTTGGAAGTCAGAAGCCGTTGTTCGCACTTAGGGATATAGTATATATCATTTTAAAGTGTTTGGTCGGTCGGGGCCAACGCAGAACGCACGACCATCGACCAAAGCTTCAATTGGGCACTCGTCTGAATAATAATTGTGACCTCAAGCTCCATATACACAGACAATTACCCTTCATAGGAGCACAAATTATAAGAGTGGAATGGTTACTTGCTCAATCAATTGCATTAACTACCCTTCTCAGCTCAAATGTCAGTAATATGTCATCCAAAAGCTTGTTGAATACATTCCCTTAGGAGGGTAAAATCTACTGAGATAATATCATGCACACAATAGGTGCAGTTAAGCTCCACATAGTACAAGCAAACAACTATCTCAAGCAGCCATCGTGAAAATTCCATCTCATGAGGATAATTGGCATACGAGCCTTCAGTACTTGGGAGAGCTCAGTCGCTCATGATCTCACTTCCATCAGAATTTTCAGAGGCATCAGTAACATCACCTAGCTCTTCAGCCTCTTCTCCGTCTGTTTCCATAGCATCAATTTCAGACTCTTCATCATCAGTGTCCTTGTCTTCATAAATTATCGGCGGTGGTACCTCCTCCCTCAGCTTCATCATCAACAATCTGGATCATAATAGTAGGATTAATTGTAATTCCGAAACTGATGACACGTTGCTGGGAAGGAAACTTACCTCGCTGAAAAGGTAATCAAGAGTGGTGGAGAGTTGCAATGCCGACTTGAATGTCGATGTTCTTGCATCAATAAGCTGGAATAAAATGTAGCCAGTAAAATGTGTGTCCAATGGTAGACATGACTTAAATTGCTATCATGCTATATGAACTGTACAGGGAACCAAAAACTGGTAGGATAGACTTTTTGAGGCTACATTGTCTTTTTGCAGACCAAACTCAGCATGACCAGGGAGGAGTGATGAGTAGAGTATCCTTAATACAATGCATTTGCAAGTTCACTTTTAAATGGGGGTAAGATCCTATACAGGCATGAATCATCATAAATGATCACCAGGATGAGTGTTCCTTTCAAGCATAATTTAAAACATTAAATGTTGGCACGCAAGGTTCTATTAGAGTTTTTTTTTTTTTTTATTTAACTTGGAGACAGATATTGCATTGAACATTCTTCACATCAATGGGGTTACTTTGGTTACTAACCTGGTAGAGCGAGTTGAGCAATGACAGAGAAGACTCCTGAGACACTATGCTGCTCATGTGTCGATTTAGTAAAGTTTGCAGCCATGGTAGTACACAAACCAACACTGCGCCCCTGAGGAGGTAACGGTCTAGAAATTAGTTGGTTGTACCAAATTGCGATAGCTAATCAAAGAGTAACACTAGAACTTAGAAATGTACTGCATTAGCATCCTTCAAGTAGCCAGGATCCTCGATCCCAAAAGGTAAACAAATCATGACAGCACTATGTATAAACATATCATGACAATATACACAGCATTACAGCAAAATAAGGAACTCAACAAGCAGAAAAAGTCACTGGGATCAGGATGTCAACACTATGCTTATAAATTATAATGAACACACATGTACAAATAAGATCAGCAAACACAACATGTTAAATGCTTATGCATTCCAATGGACACAAATATATGAGTAAGATATGCATAAACATCATGTTGTCTCTCAGCAGCCATTCATGTGTAATTATATAACTACTTTCCAAACCACAGTCCCCAAAAGCAAGGCAAGGAGTGGAGAAAGCCACACAAACCATGAAAGTAATAATAAATGATTAGAAAAGAATGACAAGAGACTAATTACTGTAAGAATTGGAAGGCCCTGGTTCAAGCATGAATATATAGTAGAGCTGTAGAGGGTGCGCAAGCCCCATATGGGCCATCTCGTACTCAATGACTTATCTCCAGTTACATGCACCACATAACCTTTATGTATTAAATCAGCAAAAAAAAAAAAAGCCTCCACAAAATATTACCTAGATTGTATTTGCAACACAAAGAACTTGAGAAGCTTCACAACATCTGCCGGCGTTAGGAGTGATATAGACTTTGTGATAACCTGTGTAACCCAGCAATAATTTATAAGACATAGTGAACTCAATGTTATTTGTCAAGAACAATCTGAATGTTACTGAACTTTAGTAAATATATGGATTAACAAATTTTGACTACAGTTTTCATACAACCTATTCTGTTTGTTTACAAATTTCAAGAAAAAAATCATTAACATGGGAGTAGCAAGAGAAAAGATGACTATATATGATCAACCTAAGACTAGAGCACATTCAGTTAAACCATCAAATTCATGATTTAGCCAAGTACAATTGATCAAGAGCAGTTCTGTAGTTTTCCTTTTCTAGTTATGATAGAAATTCTATTAACCTGAAGAAAGGAAAACATGTGAGGCTCGCATCACCTAAACTTGCATACGCCAAACAGAGTATGCAGGCCTAATTACAGACACAAAAAAATATGCTGCTTTGGACATCAACATTGTCTAACAAAGAAAACTTTTGAGTGTATGTTTTGTTGTGACAAATGCATATATGGTTTTTACTTATCCAGTCTAAGAACTTTGAACGATGATAGTCCAGCTTCATAAGCTTGATAGCATGTAATGTCAAATCAACAAATATTTTTGACTGGAGGGAGCAAAACTTTCATCAGTTATAACAGGTATGAAGTTGATTTCAGCAAAGGATATATATCTTCTTAATATAATGATACGCAGCTCTCCTGCGTTTTCAAGAAGAAACAAACAAACAACAAAGGATAAGAGCCAGAAGGAGAAGATGCTTTCACCAAACTTAGTACAGAAAACAATACCTTCTCATCTCTATTATACAAGCATGTTAACAATGCCACGTTATCATCAGCACGAAGAGCTTGCTTCAGCAAGATATGGACTGAATCTGCACTTGGTGGTGCCACAGAGAGCGCATTGCTTTTCAGTCTCACTCATTCCATTCTCTTTATTGATCAGATTCATGGTTGCTAGTTTTTCCTCCATAGTAGGTTCATCAAGATTATACTCTGGCATTTCCTCATTGATGACTGTGTCTGAAACTTCCCAAAGACAAAAAAAATGTTAAATAAAAAGAGCCTGTTCATTCATAGTTAAATAGTTAGTGCACGAGATAATCAACAATTCAACTCCATCACTGTTATATATTAAAAAACAAAACTGTGCCATTTGTATAGGAGATGTAAACGAAAGTCAGAATTTCAATTCTAAAGGTGATAAACTTAGCGGACATGTCTCACCATTTGTAGAATCCAAAGCAGATGATGTTCTCTTCCTTCCTTTTTCTTTTTCTTTGCACTTCCTTTTTTTCTTTTCTTTTCCCTGATGAGTAGGGGGCTGTCTTCTCTTGCAAATCCATAACTCCAAATTACTAGTTGTTCACGGATGCTGCAAAAGAATAACAGCTTTGATCAATGACACACATCTAAACAGGGGTTCCAAAAAGAGACACTAAGCGCACGCTTCGGAACAGCTAAGAGGACGGGTAACGCTTCGCTTTGGGGCATAAGCGCTCCCAAAGCGGTGGAGCAGCGGCCGCTGGCTCCCGCTGCCCGACGGCCGCGCGCGGGCGGCGCGCAGCACAGCCGCCGGTGCCAGGCGCCGTCGACGGTCCAGCGGAGAGCGGGAGGGGAGCGGGAGGTACGCACACAGGGGGGCGCCGGCTGATGTACGGAGGAAACGGGAGGGGAAGCCGTTGATGCCGCCGCCGAGCCTGGTACTGCCCCGCCGTCGCGGAAGAGGCCGAGCCTGAGAGAAGGGGTGTCACTGCGTCGCTCGGACGGCGGAGGGAAATCGCGGGAGCGTCGGCGCGTGGAGAGACGGGACCGAGCTGCTGCTGGGCTAGGGTTATCCTATTGGGCCATTGAGCCATTACATCGTTTTGGGCTATGAATGCGAGGTAGAAAAAAATGTTATGGGCCAAATTTCAGGGTAGTCTACGGCCTACCTGGACTATCCTTTGGGCCCGTCTACTAACCATTCATACTCAGACTGCTAAAAACACGACTCACAGTCACCAGTTTGCAATTGATCATGTATCTAAAGGAATGCATTTGGTAGTGTAAAGATTTTTTTTTACTACAAACCTGGTCAAGTTTAGGATGGTTTGACGTAGGACAACTTTTTTTCACGATCGGGTCGTTTACCCGTTTTTCTACTTAAGACAACTAAAAATATATTATGTTTTATGACAGGTGTGTAGTCACATTTCGGTCAAAAAAAAAGGTGTGTAGTCACACCGCAATCCAACTTAATAAAACTTAGCACCACCCGTAGCTTCAGAGTGGATTATTACAGTATATAGATGCTATGTCACCGGCCTAGTGACAATCGGTGATTAGTACACAGCCAAATGAAGTGATTATAAACTTGACCCAAATTTACAATCTAGACGGCACCCCTCCAGCAACAACAATGGTTTCAGCTGTAATGAATGATGCATCATCAGATGCCAGGAATGCTGCAGCCGCCGCCATATCTTCCACAGAACCCAATCTCTTAAGCATAGTCCTGTCATTAAGCTTTTTCCTCTGCAGAATAATTCAGGTTATTAGGTACATGCATTTGAATGGAAGGAACATGTTAATAATAATGATCACATCTGACGTTTAGCAATGAGATAATAATATGCAACAATTGAAATCAAACAGAAAAAAATGTTTGAAGGCATTCATATGGCACAATAGAGCATTCAAAAGTTAGTTTAGTGCATTTTGAATTGAGTTTCCATATATTTTTCCCTCTAAATAAATAGTGATACACATAGGCCATTAAAGATATGTATAGAATATTTAATTTTTCAGGACAAAGAAGAAACGTTGTAACAATGTAAAATGGTTACCTTTTTACATTAACCAATCATCAAAATATATGAAGACAAACTATGCAAGCAGAGATAGGAGAAGTCACTTACAATGGTCTCATTATCTATGAAGAAACTAGCAAACCGTGTAGGAACAAAACCAGGGGCTATACAGTTAACACGAGTACCAGGTCCCATCTCTCCAGCAAGAGCCTAAAAGGAAGATCAATAGCTCAGCAATGAAGTATCCAAAAAAAAAAATAGTTTGCTAGTTTATCATAAAAAAATATGCACAAACTTTTGTGTTTTTTTAGAAAAAAAAAAGACTATGTAACCCCCTGATGTACAAATAACAGGTCGTCTACTTCAGCCCCCAGCCTAAAACAAGGCGTTGTGCACCTTAAACTATGTAACACCATTCAAATAATCGGGAGGTTTTGTCACTGGCATTTAGCCCTGCTTGTTAGAGATGACACATGGCATTTAGCGATCTAATTATCTGGCACCTCATAACACTATGTCATGCCACTGTGGCGCAGTCTAACATCCCTCGGTAGTCACAACCGAAGCGCCTAACTGTGAGGTTAGGGAAGCCGAAGGTGCAAACCAACTTTTTTTTAGAAGAATCAAGAGCTTATATTACATCATTAAACTTCAACAGTACAATCACGATGGATGTTTGGGAGAATACATTCTAAGCTATCATCCATCCAAGTACCATCTAAACAAGAAGAAAAGACAAACTTAGCAAGTTCATGAGCTAATACATTAGCCTGAAGGGCGACGCATCGCTATGCTAATAGATTACAAATACAATAATTAACGAAGATGTATTAAGATTTATTAGAACTTTTATACACATATATAAAGGACAATAAGATGGTTTTGAGACATCGGTCAGATACAGCAAACAAGGTGAAAAATGACAAGAAAACAGATAAGCATATACCTTTGTGAGACCAAAGAGAGCAGTCTTTGTAACACCATACATTGACAATCCTTTCTCTGAATTGTAACCAGCAATTGAAGAAATAAAAATCACAGATGACCCCTTCCGTAGGTGGAGAGCGGCATCCTGAAAAACATTCGATAGAGGAAGAGAGTGATGTCACCTTTATTTGTAGAGAATGTCAAGTAGGTGGAAGAATTTGCTCACCTGAAGAAGAAGAATAGAAGCCTTGACGTTAATGTCCCACAGCTTATCAAGAACAGCCTCTTTCATTGCAAGAATGCCACTTACACTAGGATTTGCAGCAGCATTGGAGACAAGAATATCAATGTGCCCAAAGTTCTGCAACAATATATATAAGCAGTTGATTACTACCAAGAATCGTCACATTCTCAGATGCCTTTTTTTTTTTTCTCGAACGCAGGCCTTCACCTGTGATTCATTATGAGAAAGGCCGAAAGAAGGCCGAAAGTTCAATACATCCTAGTGTGCTCCAAAGCGAGTTGCCCGGAAGCCCACTAGGCCAAACACACTACAAACGGCACCGGCTTTAACGGTGGAGCTTAGAGGTTTGTGTAAAAGTAGGAAACCAATGTGCGACTAAAGAGGCGGAGACACTAGTTTGGCGGGGGCGAGGCAACCAAATCCTCCCCTGCAAAGCGGACACGGAGTATGGGGAGGACCTTGCGCACGTTCTCCCGCCTAACAGACAGAAGAGCATCGTGGAGTCCAGGATGTCGGACACCGTGCGTCAGATGCCTTATTGAGGTAGCCATCAACTCTTTTGGCTTGAGATTTTCACATGGTAAATATATGCTCTATTGACTCAACTAATAAAAAGGTGTTATACTAATCAGTGGAACTCCACTAGAAATTTGTATAGCAGAGGTTGTCTTAGCTATTCATTTCATAAAAAAAACAATTCTAGCTCTAGTGCATTATTTGCACTTCTGTACAGATTGTTTTCACTGTTACCTAACTTAAAAAAAAAAACGAGACCCAACCTAGGAGGAACTAGGGGGCCTTGCATTAAGTAGAAAATGAGGCGCGTAAGTCCATCCCCGATGGGATCAAACCCAAGAGCGGTTGCTTCCACACCTGGGAAGCTAACCATCTGGGCTATCACCCAGTCCTCCGCTGTTACCTAACTTAAAGCTGCATCTATCAATGCCTGTGTTTTACCAACCATGAATCCATGTTTCGTGGTTCAGATAGTGCCACTGCTTAAGCAAGCAGCTAGAAATACCAGGTGACAAACCAATCCCAATTTCGCCCCAAGCAGAGGAACCAACGACGGCAACCAGTTAATGTCGGGTGAGCAACAGAACCAGTTCTTATAGTAGGGGGAAGGAAAAAAAAAAACAGAGTTTACAGGAGTTTCTGATGCACATCTACGCCAAACTTAATTCTAGGCTTCCCCCACGAGATTCAGCAAAACGTTGGCAGCAGCGAGGACTGTTGGGATCGCTCAGCAACAAGAGGAAACTGGCAATGTAATGTAACCCATCTGAACTGAAGTCCTGTTTGACACTTTGACTGCACCTACTCCTGTTCTGAATCCACTCGTGTTATAGTGAATTGGACTGAAAAAATAACTAATGTAGATTGACACAAATACGAGGACAACCAACCAAGCCCTGAAAGACAAACCCCTTCCACAATTCCAACCTTGACGGCCGTCTGGATGAGGCTCTTGCGCTGCTGTGCGTCGGACACGTGGCAGACGGCGCCCACCACGGTGATCCCCTTGGCCCGGAGCCCATCCACCGCCTCGTCCACGTTCTTCTGCAACACCACCAACAGATCCAATTCCACAGAAACCCCACAGTCAGAAGCAGCAGTAAGGAAAAACCCCAAGAGATCGAGGACAGCAAGCATTCAAGCAATGCACGCAAAAGGTGATCAAAGACGGCGGCGGCTGGACCTGCTTGCGTGAGGAGACAACGACGGCGGCGCCCTCCAGACCGAGGCGCTCGGCGATGGCCAGGCCGATCCCCTGCGTGGACGCCGTCACGACGGCCACCTTCCCCTCCAGGCGCCGGCATTTGACATCCATCACCACCGCGCAGCGCAGACCAAGCTTCAAGGTCACTCGATCTCCTGTCTCGAGTCTCAAGCACGCCGACCCCTGGTGGTGGTATGGTATGCCCTGGTACAGCAGTGCTCGCACAGTACTATGAGTTTGTTGCGAGTAGCTCCTTTCCTCCTTGCATTGGCCGTGGTGCTGCGTTGCTCAAAGCGGCAAGCCATCATAGTTCTACAGTAGTTCACAACAACAAGCCGTCCGAGGGAGGAAAGGCGATGCGAGCTGGGGACCGCAGAAGGCGCCAAAGAGGGAGGCCACTCCATTGTCACCCTCTTCAAGTCTTGAGCCATTATCGTGGCACAAATCATTCTTTTTTACAGTAATTAATTCATTTTATACGTCCATTCATTTAGCAAGTACTCCCTCCATCTCAAAATAGATATCACTATGGGAAACGTATCGGTCAAACTTTTTCAACCTACTATGTTTGTAGAAAATATACGCAACATTTAAATTTTCAAATAAATTTGTTAAAAAAACTAGACTTAAAGATCTTTCCGACGATACTACTTAACATAAATATTTATATATTTTAATATATAATTACCGGTATTTTGAAAACTTTGACTTCTTGTGAATCGAGAATGACATCTATTTTGAGATGCGAGGGTAGCAATTATCGATCTATTTTATGTTCGATAACTGAATAAGTGATGACCCTACACAACAATGCAACAGCAGTAGGAGGGAGGACCCGCCCACAACACTAGCAACGGTACTAGCTTGCCCTCAAATAGACATACTACCCTCTTCACTTGAACTTATTAACCTGGCTTATGAACCATAATACGCTTTTTTTTCACAACAAAATAGATAAGCCGTAAGCTTTTCACTTGAACTTATTAACCTGACTTATCAACTATAATACATTATTTTCTCTCTCACAACAAAATAGCATAAGTCGACTTATTAGCCGCAGAAAGCATCATTTGAATAAGCCGTTGTTTGGTAGAGCTACCCATGGAAAAAGATAAATTTGGAATCCACCTAGATCTACCTTGGGCACCTCCACCGTAGACTCTCTTCTCGATACACATCCTCCACGTAAAGCTCACTAAACCCTAGTTTCTCTCTCACCAGTTTTGTAACCTTTACTGCAACCTTCGAGCTTTTGTCCAAGAACTAGAGCAGATTATCACTTAGACGTAGGGCACTTTTTTTTGAACGAAGTCGGCAAGGGAAACCTAGCCTATATTTTTTTAAAAAAAAATAATAATAATGCAAACCTGTTTTAAACTCACTCCCACGGGGAGTCGAACCTAGATGTGTTGGGTGCTGCTACCCATATGCTCTAACTACTAAGCTAGAGACCCTTTTCACGACATAGGGCACTTTGCCCAAACTAATATAAATCCTCGGTCTCTTGAGTGCTATGTCATTTGAACCCTCACACGTAGTGATAAATACAACGATATGTGCATTGTTAACTTCAACAATTTTTTTCTCCTCTTTGTATTTTAAATTTTGATGCACCACAATGTTCTTTAGTACTATAACTTAGTAGAGCTTCTAGCTGATTGAGGAGAGATATTTATGGACTAATGGATCTAAATGTTGAGATGAAAGTCTAGCAGCACATGCATTGAGATGAAAGAAATAGAACCCCAAAACAGAAGAACAGAATGGGAGACAAAAAAAAATCTAGTGGGCCGAAAAATCTAGTGGGCCGCAGAGGAAGATGCTAGCCGAGCCCGAGGAAGCACGTCATTTGCCTAAGCTTGTCACTCACTCACATTACGGCCTACATGTACTGCTATCTAGAAACAGATTTCTTATAAAAACTGACCTACCACTACCATCTAGTGTGGTTCTAAAAAAAAACTACCATCTAGTGTAGGAAAAAATAATGAATCACCGTTTTTTTCTATTTAGAAACGTTCTATGAAAAACTATTTTTTATTGTTTAGAAACATTTTATGAAAAACTAACTAACCAGCCATCTATAATTAAGGGCACCACACATGATGTAACAATGATAATTAATCATTTTTGCACGCCTCCATTAAGATTTATGTAGCATGACCACACATGACCTTCATGAGTCGTAACAACGACAGTTTGTATGGTAAATAATGTTGTAACTATTCTTTCATTAGAAAGGACTTTGCCACTACAAAGAATGGGATTTGCAAAATTGCCATCATCTCCACATTACATAGACCCATATGGACCCACAAGAGGAAGCAACGATCGTGCAACTGAAACGAGCGTGCTCGTCCTCGCCCTACCCAGCCACCACCGACCAGCGCCGTAGCGTCCTGCCCTCACCCTCCGCTAACCTCTGTCACGACACGCTAGAGCGCGACCCAACGGTTAATAGAATTTACGACCATAGAAGGTGGTATATGCATCAAAAGAACTCCTCAGCTGATTATGCCAGCAATATGAATTTACTATTTCACCCTTAGTTAAATAACAAAAATTCTACAAAATGATGATAGTACCCACATATTTTTGATTGAGTAAAGTACATTTTTGGCCATCAAACTTTTGGTGAAGTCCAAGAATGACCATCGAACTCTAAAAAACGCGATATCTTTGACCATCTAACTTTTAAAACCGTTCATAATTAACCATCGGGCTATTTCGATGGGTGGTTTTAATATTTTTATTTACAATTTAGTCCTTAGATCCTGGACAATTTCGATGCCGAGGTGCGGGGCAGGATCCCGTCGAACAGAGCCAGCGCCGCCCCTCAAGGCCCCGCGCGTACATGTCCAGCCGCCGCGGTGGCCCGAACGGTTCGCGGAGCAGCGCCACGGCGAGATCCAGGCGGCTGGACGCCGCGTGCACGCCAAGACCGGAGACTAGATGGTGACGGCTTTGTCCCGGTCCACGCCGGCGCCGCGCCACCGTGGCGTGGAGCTCCAAGGCGCGGCACGTGGACACAGAAGTTCTTGATTCATTTTGCGGGGCACACATAATCAATGAATATATATATAACAATTCCATTGATCTAAGGACTAAATTGTAAATAAAAACATTAAAACCACCCATCAAAACAGCACGATGGCCAATTGTGAACGGTTTTAAGAGTTAAATTGTCAAAGATATCCGGTTTTGGAGTTCGAGGGTCATTCTTGGACTTTGCCAAAAATTCCATGGCCAAAAATAGACTTTACTCTTTTTGATTCTGCTCCCACAGATTTAGTACCCATTTGCTACCTCGATACCTTTTTGCACCCCTAATTTTCTAGCCATTAGATTTCTCCTCACCATCAATTTTTATTTTTTTCAACCATAATAATTTTTTGTAAGTATATATAGAGAGCGATATAGATAGAGGAAATTTGTCCTAGGGAAAGAAGGAGAAAATTGCACAAACGTCACCATTATAAAAGAGCAGATCATAAGAAAAGAAGATAAAAGAAGATTTCCTGAGTAATGAGTCAGCCAGTCATGACGTAATCCCCTTTGCTACATGATTCAAAAATTCTGTCATGGCAAATATACTATTGCTTCAGGTAACATGTGTATGTATTATGATCAGGATCCTCCCATAAGTTTAGCACTTAGATAGTATCTCTAACCCTATACTATATGGTTATCTTAGGATTATTCAAAGATATCATACAGTCTGTTACACTAGACAAAAATATCTTCTTCTGTGTGGCTCTGCACTTTAAGAATCTTGTGCTGGCCCACGTAAAATATCCCGTTGAAACATACTACGCAACACACAGGCGCAGGGTACCAGCCCTGGCAGTTTTTGTGTGTTCTTCAGTTTTATACTAACAAAGGGTAGTACATAGATGACTTCTCTTGCGATGAATATGATGTACTCCACAGATTTCTCTTCAGTTTTAAATTATAAGTGAAAAAGCAATGCAACTTCATTGAATTTTGAACGGTTTATTATTTTTAGCAATAAAAGAAAGATCCTGATGGGATACATATACATGCACTCAACATATCGTAATCTTCTGTTAATACAAATTTAAACATATCACCATCTTCCAAGTTGAGGACTGAACCAGGAATGGGAGCACATTGTGCTGCTAAGACAGTTTGCAGCAACAGCTGAATGCCTACTATGCACTTCTACTTGGCACTAGCATCTTCATGCAAATCAAATTTCATGGATTTGTGTTACTTGTTAGCTACTAGCCTACTACTAGCTGGTTTGGAATACTATTTATTATAAGACATGAATCCCAGGGGAAGCTATACTAATCATTTATAATCCCTTTATATATAATATCCTAATTACACTCACTATCTGTTCGGTGTCAAGACTGATCAAGAGGCGTTGTCATTAACATTCATGCAACTTGGCAAGCTGCTGCTTAAGCCAACCTGTAGACCTTGTGTCTGTCTTTCTCCACCCCTTTCTCTCAGATGGCAGGGGGGAACACCTTGGAATTGGATGCAAGTTCTTGTAGTCCCATTATGCAAAGGGAAATAATTATGCAACAAATGTTTTGGGTGCTGATGCTTCCTATACGTTGGGAGGACAAAGACAGGAGCACCTGGTATGCCTTGTCAGCAGCTCCCTCCCTCCCACAGCCATTAATTCCAAGGTGGTTGTTGTCACGATGATATGCACATGTAGCCCTAGGCAGCCATTGGAGGGAAGAGATGATCAAGAGAAGATCCAAGGCAAAATGACGTGAGCTTTCACCCCCTATAAAATCCTACCAGGTGCTCCGTGTTGACCATACCACAGCAGCAGCAGAGATGCAGGTCCCGCAGTAGCGGCGTGGCGCCTTTTGGTGCTCGGTTCCGTCCTCACCCTCCGTGCCTCTGTTCATCCGTGTTCAGGGATCGGATGAACAAGCCGAGGAGTGGGAAGAATGGCCAGGAGGGGATGAAGCGAAGGAGAGGAGGAGGTGGAGGGCTCAGGCGGGTGCTCAGGGACGAGATGACAAGGCTCCGCATCATCTGGAGATGCGTCGTCTTGCTCCTCTGCTACCATGACTGATGCATATCCTCTAGCTGCCTCCGCGGTTCTTCCTGGCCATTGGTTTTCCTATCTTTGATTCCTTGATGTATCTCATCTATGTATCAGTAACTTCTGTGTCTGTGTTTGGGCCATTGTGCTACTTCAGTTTTTACTCCTAAGTCCTACAATGGCAAGGATGTACATACCGCTAGATGTCAGCATGTATCTTTTGTGTGTGTTTGCTCTGTACAGAATGCAGAATTTAAAAACAAACAAACATTGAGTTCTACAGCTTCTTGGCTTAACAGTTCAGTATATTTATTTATTTGTATGGCTGTGATCTAGCACATGTACTTTGAAAGGACGAATCTAGCTTTCCGTGTTAAACATTCTTCCCAAAAAAAAAAAAAAAAAAAAACTCCTTGGACCACACAATATAACCAAAGATTTCCAGAGAATGAGAGAATATAAATATAATTGTGAAATCTAATGTGTATAGTAGTAGTACTTCATCTATTCTAAATTACATTTTTTTTTAAAAAAAAAGTACATAGCTTTTGTTACATACTATGATTTTATACAGAAACTAAAAACAGCTTATAATTTGGAATGGAGTAATTCTGAAGACAAACTTCAGAAATTTGCAATGCTGCTTGTTGTAGTACGAGAAGTGGCAACAGTGCAGTGTTACACGTTTTCGATCTGGTACTCCACGTAAGAAATGGCTTGCTGAGCGTTAGGTGACCTCAGTCAACGGGACTATTTGTGCACATGCTCCCAAGATTTTGTAGAACTATTGTTTCTCTTTTTGAATAGTAAACTCACATCCTACTATCCCTTTAAACTTAGTGATGGTTGCTACAGTAAAACCGTTAGCATCACAGGCACAGATCACTGTTCAAACTACAGTGTAACCCGTTAAGCAACAGTAACAGGGTTATGTGGACAGTAACGGATCGGGTCCGATGAATAGTAAAATCCATTAGCGACATGAACAGTACCCCCCGTTATTGAACAGTAAAAACCCGTTAAGGGTAACAGTATCGGTGCACATAGTATTGGATCGGGTTTAATGAACAGTAAACCCGTTAGCAAACAGTACATCCATTAGCCCATCAACATGAAAATGCTAAGGGCACCCGATAAACATACACGGACGAGTGGAACTCTATTTTCAATGCACCAAAAAAAAAAAAAAAAAATCTAAAAAATCCTAAATAAACTACGTACACTCCAGACTCTAACAAAGCTAATTAATCTAAGTTTAATAATTATTTCCTAAGTTATAATCCCCATAATAAATCCCCAATGTATTATTATTATCTAAATCGGGTCTTACTATTTCAGTCCCCTCCATAGTCTCGTTGTCCTCATTACCAATTACACGACCTCTCTCGCCTACCTCAACATTATCTAACACTATAATGTGCTTTCGACACTATCCTACGAAAGGCTCAAAGACTGAAATAAAACCTATCTCAAGTAATGTTATTTTTCTCCAACATGAAGACTTGCTGCCCGTGCGAAGCACGGGGCACCTCGCTAGTTCTCTTTAAATAGCAACTCCATCTATTAAAAAAAAAGAATATAAATGACACGGTACTTTTAGTTCTCCAACACCACAATTTTTCAAAACTTTATTATTTTTTTTAGAAAGGACGGCAAAAGCTTTGCCGCGATTTCTATTAGACGAAAAAAAGAAAAAGGCAAGAGTGCCACCGCTTTTTTGACCGAAAACCGGGCAGAAAACCATACAATTGTAGAGGGTACCCTACTCCACATGAACACCCAAAACCAAATCAACTCAACTTGCGCCACAACTAGCGCCCACTCAACTCAACTTAGGGAGCGTTCCACTCCACCTACCACTTATTACAACCACTAAAGCAACCTCGGACCCAACTAACACCAACTCGGATGGGAGAAAATAAACATGACGCTTCACTCTGTTGGATTGGATCATCAACACGAGCCTCCATCCACAAACAATCGGATTGGGACATCGACACCAAACACACAACACAAAAAACAACACCACCATCACCACCGGGAGAGGAGCCCGGCAGACCGTCGAAACTTGCGCCGCTGCCGCCAACGCCGTGCCACGCCCGGGCCCACGACCCGCCGCAAGCCCAAGCAGCTACCAGAACTCCTCCGCCACGGGACTAGCACCCCCATGCCGAACACCCACGATCGCCGATCCCCCAGCTCCAGCCAGTAGTATCACCGAATAATCCCGTTGCGGCACCTTTGAAAACCACCGATCCCGGCTACTCAAGCGTGGGGGCCTCGCCTCACCCACCGCCTCACACTCCACTCAACCACTGCCCAGGACTCAGATATCTGAAAGCCGCACTGAGAGCACCACTTCCGCCCAACCCAGACCGAGTTCACCACCACCATGCGCGCCAACGCTGGCCACTAGCACCCATGGGCCTTCTGCACCTTGCCGCCAACACATGGACGCCGCACACCTTCAATGTCGCCGCACGCTGACCAACCAGCACCAACCACCCCGCCACCACTGGGGACGAGTCTCGATGAGCGACGCCTCCAAGGAGGGCGCGACACCGGCCGGTGCCGCTGCCGCCGCGTCCAAAAACGGACCGGGTTTTCACCCCAAGACTCCATGCATAAGGCCTCGGTGTTCAATAGTGGTGTCCCCAACAGGAAGAACGACGCCCCAAGGGCGCCGCCACCACTATAACCAACACGAATGTCGGTGAAGGCTTTCGCCCGGAACCACACCGCACCTAACACATGCTCCCAGACAAGCCGCAGCCGCACCCGCCGCCTCCGCAACTCCTCCGCGATGAAATGGCTCGGTACCTCCCCACCATGCCGCCACGGCACCGCGAGAACACACCAGCCCTGGGAGCACCCAGCGCAAGCCACCCAACCCCACCACCAAGGTGACGCCGGAACAACACAGAGGACGAGGAGGGGAAGCACCACCATCTCACCTCGCCCGCGACCGCACGCAGAAGTCCGCCGGCAACGAATCCCGACCACCATGGCCAAGAGTTGCCCGCCAAGAGACGCCACCACGCGGGGGACTCCCGCGAGAGAAACACCGTGTCCCGCCCCATGCGAGCCAACGCCGTGCCGCCGCCGCCGCCCCCTCGTCCAGACGCGCGCCCGTGTGCCGAGCCCGCATGTCAACACCAACTTCCTCCCAAAGACGGGCGCCAGGGCACCAACAGACACACCACATACGACCGGCCGCCGTGAGCCGCCGTCTTCAAGCTCTTCCCGACGCCCGCCGAACACCCAAGGCCGCACCGCCACGGGATGCACTACTTCCACCACAAAGAAGACCTCCTCCGCCACCACCGCCTCCAACCCCCGACACCGCCGCACCCCACCACCACCGAAGATGTCGTGAACGCCGATGCAGCCCCCATGTGCCGAGGCGCCCATGGCAGCACCTCCAACACCGACCGCAACTCCGCCACCCAACAAAGACCTCCACCGCTGCCCACCCCCACTCCACGCCTCCACATCCGCACCCCACCGCCACCACCATCTTCACCACCACCGCAGCCCCGCTCCGGATCCGGCCGAGGCCAACACCCGCGACGCCGAATCCACCACCCGAGCAAGAACGGGACACCAGCCCGGCCCTCCACCACGGGCGCAGCGCTTGACGCCAGCCAGCCTCCATCGCGGAAGCCGTGCCGCGCCGCCCCACCACCAACTCCCGCCGGGCCGGGCGGCCACCCCAACGAGCCGCCGCCACCGGGTGCCACCGCGCATCCGCCCAAGGGAGTCCGGATCCGCCATTGGAGGGCCGAAACCTTCGTCCCCGGACTTCCACGCATGCCGGAGACGGGCGCCGCCCGCGGCGCGGCGCCACACGAGCGCACGGAAGGGGGAAAGCCCCGCCGCCGCCTTCCTCGTGTTCGGGCCGGACTTCCGGCACCCCCGCCGGCGGCGGGCGGAGGGGGGGGGGAGGTGGAGGGGTGGCGGCGCTAGGGCTGTGCCCGCCCGAGCCGCCCCTGCACCGAGCGACGCGGGGAGGGAGTTTTTTTGCTCCCATGCTTTAAAGGCCTCGCTTTGGTCGGATTGGCTCCATTCGTAACGGATTGATTTGACCTAGAACTTTATTATTGAACGCGCAAACAAGGTGAACCATAAGAATTTGTGCAATGATTACGTTGATTACATAATAGTCTAATGCTATTAAACAATCCACTCCAAACTAAGAAGATCTGTGATAATATATACTCATGGAATCTGTAATAGTTAAGGCAGGTTAGTGGCTTAACATATCATGTTGGTTTTAATTTTAATTAGTAACTAGAAAAAAGTGATTGTTGTATAAAGGAAAAATTCAAAGAAACAAGCATATACAGCTTGAATATTTGGTTCCCATATATATACATGAGACTTGGCGATGAGTCGATCAATACTTGTTCTATCTTACTACTAAAAAGCCTCAAATGTTATCGTCATCTGGCTAATCCCGTCCGCCCCCTCCTAATCCCGTTCGCCCGGCCACACCCCGCCGCTGCGGTGAAGGTCCGCCCGGCACTCCCACAACCGAACCGCCTCTCCCACTCGCTCGCTCGTCCGCCACGGCGCCGGCCCCAACTTCCGCCTGCACGCTCCCGCAAGCGCAACTCCTCTCGCCAAAACCCCCACGCGACTCCTCCAGGCCGGTTGCATCGAGCGAGGGCAAATCCAGCGGCGGTGACTCCCGGCCGTGGTTCTAGGCACACGCGGGGGCAGCGTCCAGCCGCGGGACTCATGGCGCACGAGCCCGGCCGTGGGGCTCGGGGTGCGCGGGGCGACGCCAAGCCAGCCCCAGAATGCTCCTCCGCTGCAGCCGCCGCGGCGCGCTCCTCCACGGGGCAACCGCTCCACCAGACCCTCCCCGCTGCTTCCGAGGGCTCCGCTGCTGCACCGGCCTCTTCTCCCCATGGCTGCTCCCGTCTCCGTACGAAGGTCCGTTTTCACCTCTTCTTCTTCTTCTTCAGTCTAGGCCGTTAGAGAGGTGGTCTTTTGTCGCGTGGCTGAGCCGCGAGTCGTTGCCAGTCCATGGGGTTTTGGGTTCTTGGAATTTGGAATGTCACTCGATTGGGCCTGAGATTGCATCTCTGTTAGACCTCCATCTGATTCTCAGGCATGGTGTGTTGAGTGTCTGGATTCAGGTGCACTGTGATGCGTACACTGCGTACAGCACTATGCGCATTGGCGCGTCTTGTTAGTTCAATTCAGTAGGACCAAAGGCTGGATTCTGAACTTTTCTGTTATTTCAATTCAGTAGGACCTGTGGCTGGACTCTGAACTTTTCAAACGTACCGAACTACTGATAGTTAATGGACAAATATGTGTCAAGATGAACACGCTTTGCAATGTATACAACGGCAGGTCATGAAAAGCTGCATGTTTGGATCATGAAGATAGGTTGCAATTTCTAAATATCATATCACAGCCTGCTTGCTTGCAGGGTCTTATTGAGTCCGGGCAATGTTCCTTTTCAAAATATGATACACTTTGATTTACGTATGCGCATAGTTACAGTTGACAGTTAACGATGGTCAATACTGAAACTGATATGATTGGGAATGTTTGTAGTTAGAACCTTTAATATGTCCTTAGTAACTCTAATGAGACTGAAGTGCATTTTTGCTTTACTTGAAACTGCAGTTGCCTTGTTAATTGTTACCTTTGTCTTGGTAAGATAGAGCTGTGTGTGTTGAAGCTCTGGGGGGTTCAGATATGGATACACGAGAGAGACGAGCATCGAGCCCCAGAAGATGCATGCCAAGGGTGCCAAGGAGATGCAAGGTTTGGAACCCTCCCTACTTTTCCGATCAAAGTGATGCATTGCTTTTTGGTTCAGTTGATATGATCCACATCTGAAATATGGTTGTTGAAAAATATTGCATTGACTTACAGCTGCTTATATGTTGTGATTTGCTTGGAATGATGCAGCAAAGCTCATATTTTTTTTTTTTCGAACATAGCAAACCTCATATTGCATTTCAGATTATTGAGCTTCCTATCAGCATTCTTGGTGGTTGAGTCATGAACTTGCAGTCGATTGTAGACAAGTGGTTTCTCTTATTTTTTGTGTTTATAGCTTTGCATGCCTCTAATCCTGGATATGAAAACAATCAATGGTCTTTTCTTGCAACAGGAACTGAACTATCTTTTCCTTGCTTTTCTCTTATATAGTTTTTAATGAAATGAACATGACATGCCTGCATTTTCTTTTATCACAAACATAACTACAGCCTTTTTTTTAAAAAAAAAAAATCAGTCCTTTAATAGTTATCTTTTAGATTAGATGCAGACCAAATTGGTTTATTTGGGCTTGTTTAGTGGCAAATGCTTTGTATTTTGGCAGCCGGTGAAGGAACTAAACTTGTGAGAACTGAAAGAATTGACCACCTCCCGTTAAAAGAAAAGAGAAAGAGTTGACCACCATGCTACATAAGTTAGTATTTTGTTGTTGGCCATTTAATGATACAATCATATTACTTGATATATCTTGAACTTAATGATGAACTCTGATTACCTGATCGCTTATTGTCACAAGGAGCATTTCTTTTACTACAATTTTTTAGTATAACAATTAATTTTGGAAATATCTTTTCTTTCTACTTCCCGACATTTTTTTCTTCTTTTCTTTCATGTGTTTTCCAATTGGTGGTGTTTAGAGGGCATCTGCATCGTGACAAGCTGCAAGGGTATCTCACCTCTCGTATGGATTGGTAGTGGATTTTAACAACCAGTGAAACATTGTCTACCCATATGTAGAAGACTAATGGGTTACTTATGGATTGGTCATTAGAGTATGAAAAATGATTCATTTTAGCAAATTATGTGACAAGATTTTCAATGAAGATTTGGGTGTTTAGTTAGCTCCGTGGAATGTATTCTCAAATTCTTTAGTGTTTTTAGCTGACAGTACCTTGACATCAAGGTTGTTTGTGTGCTTATATGATCTTTTTTCAATAAAGTTGAATTTATACACTACAATTTATCTTTGTTTTTTTCTAAAAAATGGTGTTGAGGCATTTATGCGTCATTAAATGTTTTGCTTGTCGGGATAATGGGAATATGATATGACAAGTCTGGTATTTGCATGAAATTTTTAGTTTTAAAGATGCCCGTGTAGAAATGTTTGATTGCAAGTTTATTATTCCCGTTGCAACGCACGGGCACTTACCTAGTAGAGTAGAAGTTTGAAGACACTGTCAATTGTTTGAGTTCTGGACAGCTATATTGGCGATGATTAGGACCTGTTTGGAAGTGTTTCGGATCCTTTTCAGTAACAAAGCCAGATTCAAGCAAAGATACGATTTCCTTGTAGGTGCATAGATCTGTGTTATAAAGGATGGATGCATGGTGATTTTTTTTTTTTTTTTTTTTTTTTTTTGAAGTCATGTATGGTGAAATTTTGATATGATAGGTATGGTCACACACAAAAACTTTTCACCCAGGAACTATGTACAATAGCCTAATGAAAGGATTTGGTTAGATATGTAAAAGGGCTGCCTTGGAGGACTGGATTTTACACACCCAAGTAGTAAGGTCCTACCCATTTGACTCGAATGGCGATATTGTCCTAGAAATGACTGAAAATGGGCGATTTGCAGTGAATGTAGTTCAAATTCTGTCACGGCAACTGGATTTGTTTATTCCCTAGAACGAATGACTAGGATCCTTCGTGTCATCTATGCATAGCTTAGTAGTACTTGATAATATCACTAATCGTATATTATATGCTTATTTTAGAATTATCTAAAGGTATCTGCCAGTCTGTTGCAGTAGACAAAAATATCTGGTTCTGCGCTTTAAGAATCTTTTGCGCTGGCCAATGAGAAAATATCTCGGTTTCCAGAGGCAAAGTCAGAGCCCTGTCCCGGCGCATGACACCAGCGTGGCAGCTTTATATTGGTCCAAGCTACCACCACAAAACGTAGGGATCTAATAATCCTTCTATGAGACGCAAATGTGAACATCATATAGAATCGATCATGAAGACTAGAGGGAACATGAACATGCATGATAATCCTCTTTTAAAGTTTGGATTGATCCCTACTTCCTTATATCATTACTAGCTAGACTGCATGTTAATCCGCATAAGATGTAGGAGTATTATTATAAAGAAAAATACATAAAAACATTAACATCTAATCATCGTTAATTATGTAATAGCCATTGAATATATTTTTTATTGATATTAATCACCCACTTTAGCTCTCTTATATAAGAAAAACAACATAATGTAATCTCTAAATTTACATCTAATGAAAAAATTCATGTTTGTTTTGTATGCGGTGTATTATGACTTGTGCTGCATGTCAATGCAGTGATGATTTGACACTTAATATATACGGAGTATCTCTAGTTTGCAATACTGAACATATGTCAATTTGTGCTGAAGCTACGAACATACGTGAAGGCGTGAAGCTACATATGTGAACATTGGAGAGACAACAAAATAAGCAACGAAAAGAAAATACACAAAGCCAAAAGAAAAAGAAAGTGGTGCGACCAATGAAAAATAAAGAAAAACACAAAGTGAAAACACCTCTGCACTGGTGGAGAAAGGTATCTTTCTAAAATTTACTATCTAAAACATCATTTGAAGTGTCATTGAAAACCGATTTCTTTGTACCCAACTACCTAGTTAAAGCCTCCTGACAAGTCTGTCTTTAGTTTTGAGTTTTTGAGAGGCGAGGAAGAACTTAAAGACCAAGGTGTCAAAGAGGCAATGGTTTACTTAGAATTACTTCCTTTGTCGACAAAAGAATGCAATTATGGGAAGCGTGCCGATCAGATTAGCTCAATTTTGACCAAGTTTATAGAAAATAAATAATATTAGCATTTATAATTTTAAAATAAACTATTATAAAATCATATTTTTAACTAATTCAATGATAATTTTTTTCCCCATGAGTGTTAGTATTTTTTATGTAATTCAAGTCAAAGTTTGAATTATCTCGACTCCTTGTTGAGATGTGAGAATTGCATTCTTTTGTGGGCGGAGGGAGTACACGGTGCTGGACGTGCATGCATCCTGTGGAGATAGTCAGTCTTCAACTCCTTAAGTACTTTTTTTTTTTGTAAATTTACTTCTTAAGTACTGTGCTTAGTACTTTAGCTCCGAATTGCTACTTCTTAAGACAACATGAACGTGCATGCCTCCTGTGGAGGTGGAGTAGCAGCCTTCAACTCCTTAAGTACTTTTTGATAATGAACTTCTTAAGTACTGTGTTTAGCACTTTAGCTCCGAATTACTAGTACTATAGTACTCTGTGCTCTATTCGATGCACATCGAGTTTGAGTTTCAGATTTTACTGAGAGATATTATGTTCTTTTTCTTGATCTTCTGGGGTGCTTGATGTAGAAACAGAGTATACTATAGTAGTAGTAATTGCATCCCAGAAGATCATCAAAGCCGGCCTTGCATTGCATTGCAATTTGGAGACCTTGACTGAGATGTTCTTGTGGTCTGCCTGCCGTATCAGCAATTCTGCATTCTGCCACGGTGCCACCTCCAATCTGAAGATATTTTTTGCTAGGATATTATGCACAGGGGCCAGGGGGCAGGCACCTCGCGCACCGGCCAGCACAGCTGAGCTAGGCTAGCTAGGAGACATTGGCATGGAAGGTTCAGCCCAGGGCAGGCAAGCAATGACGTGAGCCCTTGCTGCGTGTCCCTATAAAACCCAACCAGACGCGCTGGACTGAGCACACCACAGCAGCGGCCGAGATGCAGATCCAGCGCTAGCATGTCGTCGGCGGGAGCCTTGGTGCTCGGTTCCTCACCCTCCGTGCCTCTGTTCACTCGCCGCCGTCCATCACCGGGACGAGATGAACAAGCCGAGGAGTGGCCAGGCGGGGAAGCGCAAGGGGGGAGGAGGCGGCGGACTCGGCGGGGCGCTGAGGAAGCAGATGGCCAGGCTCTGCATCATCCGGGAGTGCGTCATCATGCTCCTCTTCTACCATGACTGATCCAAGTCCATCCATTGATGCCCTTTGCGGTTCTTCCTGGCCATTGACTACCCTTTTTTTTCTTTTCTTTTCTTTTTCTCGTTCATTGATCTTTGATCATATCCCTTGATGTGCCTCATGTAGTCATGTATGTACATATAGGGTTGTTCCTGTTCACACACATTTTGTGTGTGTGTGTCTGTATCTCCATCATCTTTAACAACACTTGTTTGTGTTATGCTGGGTTTTTTTTTAACTCCTAAGTCCGACAATGGCGAGGATGTACCGCGAAAATGTTGGCATGCATGTATCCTTTTGTTGTCTAATTGCTCGACTCTATAAGAAATCCAAAAACAGAAGAAAAAATTGCCTGTGTTGTTCTATCTTTTGGGCCTACTTGTTTCTGAGTCATCCAGCACATTTGTTTTTTAGATAATGGATAATACAATCCGGCCTCTACATTCATGGATGTACACAGCCAATTATTACAAAGTTTGAAGAACAAAAAAACAATGTCTTTAAAATAGACATATGAATTATAACAAACGGAAAAGATGTTTCCACCCTCTATTTAAAATTTCTAAAGCAACCAACTCTAAACGCTTGCTCAAAGCCACGAGGATGTCCTTAGTTTGCTCAGTACGCTGTAGCTGGGCCCAGGAACGTAGCCAATAAGCTCCCTGAAGATAACCTGCATAATAGAGTTAGATTTCAATTTTTTAAAAATCACGTCATTACGACATCTTCAGATGGCCCGAAAAAGAGCAGCCACACCAGAGTCATCCAGCGCATGAGTTTGAAGGAGAATCTTTCCGCGTTAGAAGGCCATTGGCCCATTGTATACTACTCCTTGCGTCTTCTTAATGAAATGATACAGTTCTCCTGCGTGATTCAAAAATACTATTCCGTACGTAGCTCTGAACCTACCGTGAACAACTTCAGAAATTGCAACTCTGCGTGCTCTGCTCTGAAAAATGGCAACATCACAGCGTTTCCAGTGTTCTGTGTGTGGCAAATTTATTCTTTTCTCGTAAATTGATATGCGATTGTATTAAGACAAAATGCAGCTAGTATTAACATCAACTCTTCAGTAGCTGATATCTGCATAAGAAGCTCTGAAAATGGCATGATAAACTGAACATCTGCTGATGTCCGGCAACGGCATTGCCTGTGATGCTTCTCAGGTTTCAGGTGTTACTGCTGATGTCCGGCAACGGCATTGTCTGTGATGCTTCTCAGATTTCAGGTGTTACTTTTGCTCTTTTTGTAATGAGCATGCTGTTCCAAAATTTTTCATCTCTTTAAAAAAGAAGAGACCCGTCGCAAATTAGGAAATACTAAATGACCAATTCAGCAGTTGAGCATGGCAATAGGCTAACAATACCACTGAATATTTTTTCCAAAAACATACATATGTGCAAACTTCAAATGCAAAAAGAGATGAACTAAGAAAATCTGCGCAACAGGATTTTTTTTTTTCCTGCATTCCAAATAGATCCTGAAATGGTCTTTTGAACGGTTGAGATCCTGCAACGGCTATTGCAGCCACACTGGATCCCGGTCAAAACTTCAGGGATGAAGCTGCAATAAATTAGGTCAAATGGCCCTCTCCTTCCCAACAGAAGAATGTACACATGTCATGCTCTACTATGGCCATCGGAGTAAAAATATGTATCAGTTAGCTGGGCATCTCCTCGACGCTTCAACCTGAAATGAACCAGCACGATGATGCCACAATTTGTTTATCTCAGAGATAACTTAGATTAGTACAAATTGACTCGGTTCCAAACACGGTGTTCCTTTTTAATTACCTAGGGTCGGCAAGACCAGCGGAATTCTCGCCATCAGACAGAGAGAGCTCAGGGTGGACAGGGCAGAGGCGTATAAGACAACCACATGGACATGGTGTACTATTAGCTTGATGAGGAATCATGATCAACCGTCCAAGTTCAGAGTTCAGAACTTCGAGAGCCATTCCTGTAAAATTAAAATGTAGTACAACCCATAACAGCTTACTTACTCTCCTTTTTTTTTCCTTGATTTACTTGGACCTAGTAGCTCTGATGTTTTGGCTGTTTCTTCTTGCAATCATTCAAAGATCATGATGAGAATAATGAGCATGAGGGTTTTTTTTTTTTGAAAGATCCGGTTTCCCGGCTTTGGTTATATTAAGAAGAATAGAGTTTACAGCAACACCACCCACATGTAGCAGACCGCTACAGGGGCAAAGCACCCACGCTAAACAATAGAGTGAAACAACAACCCAAATAAGGAACTAAGTCCATAGAAACCAAGCCTATTCTAACTCCACAACAACGCCTTCAAAAGGTTACGACGCCGGCGCGCCGCCGCTTCGTCGAAGACCTACCGGTTTTCACCCGTGGAGAAAAACTAGGGACACGACGCCCCAACAGGAAACGGCGCCCGCAGCGCCGCCGTCGCCAGGCTTTCGCCCAAGGGACCCCGCCGTACATCGGCTCGGGATCCCTGACTTAGGAAGTTGTCACCGCTATCGCCGCCAGTCGCCCGCTAAAGCCCCCTCGCCAGAGGGACATCGACGCGCCGGCCGCATCGCGTCGGCCGCGCAAGCTGCCGCGTCACCCCCACCGCCAAAGCGACATGCCGAAAACCGCCATCACACCGCCGCTCGCAGCGGTTCACCACGGCCGCGACGGCGGCGCCGCTCTTCGTTTCGCGTCTTGATCATGGTCGCGGCCTCCGCAGCGGCTCTACCTCGGGAGCACGAACCGAAATGGTCGCTCTCACCGGGAGCCCCCGACTACCTCGATCCCCATCGGCGCCACGCCAGAGCAAAGAGCAGCCCCTAGGCGCCGACGATGGGAGAGACCCGCCGCTCAGCCATCGGGGGAGGGGGGACAGAGAGGGAATCGCCCCCAACGCCCGAACAGCCCACCGACCACCACCGAAGCCGCTAAGCGCAGTCCGCCACCCCAGTGCACCGGATCCGGGCATCCGCCCTGTGGCCTCACCGCCGCCATGAAGAAGACCGAAGAAGAAGGTGGAGAACCGCCGCCGGCACTGTGGCGCCGCGGCTGCCTTGGGGCCCTCGGATCCAAGCGCGGATGAAGAGGATTCGGGGCCCCGAGTCCAGATTGCCGCTAACCATGGCGGGCGCCGCCGGAGTTGCCACCAGCCGACACGGGCGCGGGATCGGCCGCCGGGCGCCGTCCGCCGCCCAGCTCGAGAGAGCCTAAGCCGCTGTCCCGCGCCACCGACGAGGAAAGAGGAACGCTGCGGTCGGCGAAGCCCGACGCCGCCGCCGCCGCTCGCCGCCGCCGCTGGCCGCCGCTGGCGCCGCTCGCCGGGGCCACTCGCGAAGCCCCACGCCGCTCGCTACGAGGTCGCGCCGCTGACGAGCCGCGCCGACCGGCGCCGCCACACCGCCCGAAGGACGGGGTCGCCGCCGCCGTCCCGGCGGGCGGCCTTGCCGGCCGGCCGGCTCCGGCGGCGCGGCCGGAGGGAGGGAGATCGGGGCGGGCGCGGCGGCTTAGGGTTTCCCGCAGGCCGCCGCGCGTGGGGCGACGCTGGGGAACGGGCATGCGTCTCCTGCTATGTAGATTGTAGCATTATGTTTTCTCCTCCCAGCATGAGGGTTAGTTTAACTCACGAGGTAATTAGGAACTAGAAAGTAGTGTATTAGGAGTGTGATGATGATGTGATTGATTTATATGGGCATGTGAGAGGTGGTGAATTTGTGAGTTAAGATACGGTGAATAGGATTGATCCCACACAAGCTAGTCTAGGCATTGCTCGATCTGCAATCTGCAATTCTGCATTGTTCACATTTTTACAGTACTGAAGAAGTGGCTATCACAGACTCCAGATTATAGCACCTGCAGTGGTTCAGTGTACGTGTGTGTGTATATAACTAAAAGGATTCCCCGCTGCGTTGCCACTGATATTATCCGGTAGAATTGTGATAGCATATAGAAGACATTTACAAAGAAACGTAATATTCTACGTGCAACTTGCATAGAAACATTCATCAGGGTTATGCAGTAGTACCTCAGGATTTATACATCTCGAGCTTTCATGAATGTTGCCGCATCCCTTTCTCCATCCTATAATCTCCACGCATGTACCCTTTGGAAAATCAGCCTCTAAGAAATCTGAAAAAAAAAATCTCAACAAAATTCATAGAAAATTAGTTGAGGCTTCAAACAGGAAGTGGTGGCAGAGTTTGGTCATGTTGCGGGAGCTCGAGAACTCATGTCTCAATTGATGTTGAAACTTGAAAGGTCTCTACTGGCCACAGCGTTGCGGTGCCAAAAAGATTTTTCAGCATGCCACGTACACATGCCTGAACTCTAGTTCTACTCACACCGTCGGCACTGCAATTTGTTCTTGTTTTGTGCGTGACCCCAGCCACAGCTTTCCCCTTCCTTCTGTGAGTAGAACTAGAACAAAACAACTATTTCAGGCGCATGAGCGGTTGTTGGAAGTCAAATTCTTGAAAATGCCATCATCATCGCACAACTTCAACAATGAAAATACCTGGAGCTGTTTGGAATGGAAACGGCGCATGCGGTGAGATCGGCATTGGTCAGTCCAAGAGCCAGACGAAGTTGGCACATGAAGAAAGGGATATCAAAGTGTTTGGTCGGTTGTGCCCGTAGTTTCTGAGCTGTAGAGTAGCTTATTTTTTTACCTACTCACGAGTCAAACTTACTCTTTAGACCTGCAATGTAACAAAGGGCAAAGGGTGGTGTTTTTTTTCGATCGGGCCATTCACCTGTTTTTCATTGGCAAAGGGTGGTGTTCTTTAATAATATTTAAAGTAGAGGTCTCTGTGACCTCTCCTTTTTTTTTTTTTTTTTTTTGAGCGGAACCTTTGCCTGTTGTTAGAGAGAGATGTCCAAGAACAAAGGGGAAAAAAGGTTTACGGACAAGGAATGGTTTTGGGGTTCAGCTGACGGCCCGTGCCCCCCTCAAAAAAAAAAAAAACTGACGGCCCGTGCCAGCCGTAGCCCAGACCATATCTCGCAAAAAAAGCCCAGCCCATCCTGCTTGGACTGGACGAAGAATGGCACTACTTTGTGGGCTCGGCTCGTCGTGATCCGGTGTCAACACGTTTCTATTCGAAAAAATGTCGTTTTCGAACAAATGAATGAATTAATCAAAGGGGTGAATTTACGAGTGATATTTACGGACATTCACGTAATGAAAGAGATATATTAAATAAATAACTGATAAGTATGTAAGAAATAAAGAAGATATATTCCATGACAAAAGGAAAGTTCAATCAGCTATGTAAGAAAACAACTATAAATTATAAAAGAAATCATATTGTTATTATAAATAAGATATATTCTAGGAGAAAAGGAAAGTTCTATCAGCTAAAGTAGTACTTCCTCTATTCTAAAAACCGTGTGCTCAATTCTCAAAAAAAAAAAAAAAAAAAAAAAAAAAACCTGTGCTCGGATGGGCACATACTTTCTCTGTTCTAACAAATAATGCAATTGTAGCTTTAAACCTGGACAAATGCTTGTCTAGGTTCAAAGCTAGAATTATGTTTTTTTATGAACGAATTATGTGCCAAATAAAAAGATTTTCCCCGTGTGAACAGGCCCGTCGTCGCCTTGGGAAACCAAATTTCCACTGTAGTAACTAATCTCTGACCGGAACCCCCGGCCCGCTGCTCTGCTGTCAAAAATCCTTGCATGCATCTCAACAACCCGTGCAATTACTCCTCGGAAGTCGGAACGACGACGGTACAGGAGTCGCGTTCGCGTCCGCCACTCCGGCGCTCCGGCCGGGAAGGGCCTTTAAAACCCTCTGCGCGCACCCCATTCGCTTACTCTAGTCAAATGCCAGGCCGCGTGCGCTCTAGCCCTATCTCCAACCAGACAAGCTAAGCCTACGTGCAGTGAGATCGAGGCAGCGAGCGGAGGGTGGGTGGATAGATGGCGGACAACAAGCCGGGCTACTCGCTGGTGGCCGGCGATGGCGGCCGCGCGTCGGGGCTGATCAGGAGGAAGATCGCCGAGGAGGGCGGTAGCGGCAACGGCAGCGGCTTCCTCGACCTTTCGCTCGGTTCCATCTACAACAGCCCGTCGTCCAAGGCCGAGGACGGCTGCGGCTTCTCGCCGGATGCGTCGTCAGCCGTGCCGCCGTTTGTCGCCACGGCCACGGCGGTCTACGCGTCGCCTGCTGCGTCTGCAAGTCGCGCTTCGACGTTCGCCCTGGGCTTTGCTGCCTCGGCGGTGCCCGGCGACGACGGCAATGGCCACGGTGGCGGTGGCCATGTCTTTGTCCGTGCTTCCAAGGCCCTCGCGGTGGCGAATCAGGTGTCTGTGTTCCCTCCTCTGCTGTTTACTAGCGATGGCAGTGGCGCCGTCCCCGTTCCAGTTCCAGTCCATGGCAACGTCACGTCTCCGTCTCCACCACCGCCCCCCATCAAAAAATCCCCGGGTGTGCGACAACGCGGCAACGCCACCAGCCGCCGCCGCCGCCGCGACGCCGACGGTGCAGTCGGTGACGACGGTGCAGGTGCTGACGCGACCAATGACGACGTCGAGAACGCGCCGCCGCCGTTCCCATGGGCGACCAAGACCGCGGGCACGCACCCGACGCTCGCCGAGCTAATCGAGCGAGGGATCGACACCGTCGAGGGCGAGGTCCGGTGCAAGCGGTGCGACGCCGGCAAGACCATCTCGTACGAGATCATGGCCAGGTTCGAGGAGCTGTCGGGCTTCATCCTCCGCAACGTGGAGACCATGCACGACCGCGCGCCGCCGGAGTGGATGCACCCGGTGCTGCCGGACTGCGACGAGTGCGGGCAGAAGAACAGCCTCCGCCCCGTGATCGCCGCCGAGAAATGGAGGATCAACTGGATGTTCCTGCTGCTCGGCCAGACGCTGGGGCTCTGCACGCTGGAGCAGCTCAAGCACTTCTGTGCGCGCACCAGGCAGCATCGCACCGGCGCCAAGGATAGAGTGCTCTACTCCACTTACATGGAGCTCTGCAACCAGTTGTGTCCTGGTGGTCCGTTCGACATGGCGTCCGAGAGGAAGAACAGGATTCGTCCATTTGGTTAAGTTAATTAGTACCCTGATATGATTAAGTTAGTTCCTATATATATATTTGCTTAAGTTAGTTCCTATATATATTTGCTTAAGTCAGTTCTTATATATATTTGCTTAAGTTAGTTCCCATATCAATTTGCCATCTTAATGTAAATATCTATATATATCTGTCCAGCTCGATCTTCACATTTTTGTCACCTTTTATTTCTTATTTTAGTTGCTTGCTTGTTTTCTTCTTTCATCAAAAGCACAGATCGAGAGTTCACATCCGGTTTCAAAAATTAAACAGTAGTTTTTGACATTGTTAGCATTTGGACACAATGTTTGTGCATTCGTTATTATTTATAGCATCTCCAACAGTTTAGCAATTTTCACTTTGCAAATCTTGTAATTTGGCAAGTTGCTAAATTATGTGTCGAGTGAAAAAACAAGTCTTCTCCAATAGTTTGACATAATCGACTTGCCAAAACCCAAAGTTGCTCCCCCAAACAAAATTAATTTTACATTGATGACCCTGCGCTTTTCACTAATCAACTGAGCCCATTTGTAGAAACTTTTCTCCATCAAAAATTTACCTCAGACAGCAGCCTGGGCGCACGTCCTGGAGATTAGCAATTTCAAGGTCACCGTCAACGTCTCCCCCTGCTCCCATTAGACGGCAGCCGGGGTGCACGTCCGATAGATTAACCTCACTGTAGAGGACGCCGATGGCGCCGCAGTCAGCGGCGAAGGCACCCTACGGCTGCTCAAGGCGGCCATGGCGGGGCTGAGGAAGGGAGGGGACCGGAGGAGTATCAACTGAAGGCGGCCGCGGAGGTACGACCGTACGGGAAGAGATGGCGGCACGCAAGAGCTCCAACTATCGCGGTAATTAAAGAAGGGGGGAGCGGGAGGAGGTCCACGCGCGATGAAGAACGGGAGCGGAGAAGATCGTGATGAAAGTTCTGCCGCCGCCCGCGTGCTCCTCTTTTCGCGCGTGGGGAGCGATTGCAAAGCCGAATATGGTTTGACAGATTTGGGAGTCCAGGGGAGGAAACTGCCAAGTTTTTCCAAAAATGCAAACTCGTTTGCAAAACTATTGAGGCCCGTTTTATCGATTTTTGATAAATTTCACGAATGCAAACCCTTTTTGCAAAAATTGTTGGAGTTGCTCTTAGAACAGTGCAAACAGTTTGAAGACTCTTTTTGTTAATGACAAAACAAGTCACAATGATAAGGCATGTATGATGGATTATGTCGGTTGTGTGTTGCCAGCGTGTAGTTCATTGTTTTCAGATTAGCTGTGTATAGTTCATTGCTTTCAGATTAATTGGCCAGACTGCCATGTTCAGATTTTTCATCATTATTCCTAAACAAACTA
The DNA here is from genome assembly GCA_015847255.1 of Hyparrhenia diplandra. Taxonomy (NCBI): domain Eukaryota; kingdom Viridiplantae; phylum Streptophyta; class Magnoliopsida; order Poales; family Poaceae; genus Hyparrhenia; species Hyparrhenia diplandra. Next base: position 297,733 of record JADLZK010000652.1, on the reverse strand, counting down.
TCCAATCTTTTTTTGAGTAAACTAGGTCGGTTTGTTTTTCAGTGAACACCACAAAGCTTGGAACTCCATGTTGTTTTCAGAGATTTTAGATTCAAAACATAATACTCCATCTTTATCCTTAAAAAATGCACAATTGTTGTTGCGAACCTTGACACTTCTTATGTCCTGATTCGTAGCTAGAATTGTGGGTTTTTTGGATGAGACTTTGTGTCCAGATTTGAGGAGGTTTTTTTTTTACATTTTGTGAACAAGAATGGTTTTTTTTGTTTTTGGATGAGTAAAACGCAGCCGAAATGTTAGACATAGAATTGCAACAGGTTGGCTAAAAGTGGCATCAAGCTTTCCGACATCCTCCTCGTGACAAAATGACGATTCGCCTGGCGATACTATATGGTGCTAAATGTTGACCTACAAAAAGACGACATGTCTAGCACCTGAGGTGGCGAGATGCGTATGTTGCGTTGGTTTTACGGGCATACTAGAAGGGATAGAGTTCGAATAAAGAGATTTGGGATAGGGTCGGGGTGGCTCCTATCGAAGAGAAATTGATTCAACATCGGTTGAGATGGTTTGGACATGTTCAACGGAGGCCTCCTGCGGCGCCAATGCGTAGTGGGGGTTTAGAGAGGATATGTAAAGAGAGGCAGAGGTCGACCTAGATTGACTTAAGACGAGTCGGTTAAGAGAGAGCTTAAGGAGTGGAATATCTAGCTATGGATAGAAGTGCATGGAGGCTAGCTATCAGCGTGCTCTGAACCGTGACCTTTGTTTCTTTTGTATCTACTATCTTTACCTTTTGTTTTATGCCTTTGTGTGGTCTTTTATACCGCTTTATATATGGATTTCATGCGCCCCTTTGCCCTTTGCCGAAATTGGGGCCCAGGCTATCTAGGCCCATGGGAAATTGGTCCGGCACTCGGCCCGGTTATCCTTCGGTCAATGGCGACCTTTGGTTTGTTCAGCTCGGACTCCTGGAAAGCGCGTGCTATAAACAACAACCAAACGGCGGCGATGCGGCTGTTCTCCGGCGTCCTCGACTCTTCTTCCGCGTTCGCATCCGCCGTCCTGGTCTCCGTGTCCGACCGCCTGGGATTCTCGCGCGTATTTTTTGGCCGAGGGAGCCCTTCAAGCATGCCGGCTCGCGCTTGTGAAGCCGCTGCCTCGTCATCTGCGGCAGCCGCTGCCGACGCCGGCGCCGGCGCTCAGAAACCATGGCTCTTCGTCGGTCTGGGGAAACCCCGGCCGGATGTACAAAGGCACTCGGCACAACGTAAGTTCGCGAGCTCTCTCCAATTGCCCGTCCATCACGTCTCGCCGTCTCGGGTAGGATAAATCTATAAATCTAGCTAAGATGACGATAGCTGCGAGGGCGACGGCCTCGTCGGCGGTGATTGCGGTGGCTCCTGTTACTGTTTGGGGGCAAAAGGCAATTTGATCTAGCCTAGTTTTTAATTCGATATATCATATATGGATGGGCTATCTGTCGATCATATTGGATTCAGCTGATGCGGGAGTGGGGAATAAGTTCGGTAGTTGTTGAAGGGTGGGCATGCTTGGTTGATGACAACAGCTGCTGTTGTAGTGCTAAGATTTTATTTGCATCAACTCATCAAGCAAATCTACATGCCCATGTTTGGCATTAAACAATGAATTTGGAGATTTTGTCAATACTCCCAAAACAAAAAATGAAGTAGAAGAATAGAAATTTATTCTTGGGGTCTTTTCGCTTTTTCCAAGTAGTGTGATTATGTGCAATCCCTTTAATTTCGCTAACTCAGACACGCAAAGGGATTCAATGCAGGATGTCTGATTATTGGAGGAATTTGTTGTTTTAGTAGTTAGCATAGTGATCATAACCTTGTCGTAGTTAAACTAGTTAAGCATGAACCGAAATCGTGAAATGTAACTCTTAGTCCAAAGTTACAATTTTGCATTCACAGAACTATAATTTCAACTAGAAGAACCAAGATAGCATGTTTATGATTAAGTTGGGAAGGGCTACCACCACTTATTGAGGGTTGAATCTTATCTTCCAGGTCACTTCAACTAAAGTTGTTCTTGTTATATTTAGTTGTTTCATAATATTTCATAGAAAGTTTTGGCATTCAGGCATCTTTAGCTTCGCTTTTAATTGCAAATTGGTTGTCTTGGCACTTTGGAGCTTCCATTTAATTCTTTTATAATCTGTTGTATGTCTTCTAGGATTTTAAGTATGCATTGGTTTACGGTTCAAACATAGGCATAACGAAGCATTGTTCTGTGGAAAAATTGGATCTTTAGTTACTTTATTATAGGATTTAAACTATTTCTCTAGTCTATCATGCTGTGCATTCAGTAGTAAATAATTGTAAAATCCAGAATAATGTTTTAATCAGTTTATGTCATGGCACAGGTTGGCTTTGAGTTGATTGATGCTATTGCGGAAGCTGAGGGTATTTCAGTCAGCAGTAAGCAATTTAAGGCACTTGTCGGAAAAGGTAATTAATTTTACTGATATTTGTGTGTATCATTGAGGGATAAACTTCCACCTAGCTAAGCATTTGGTGTTACCCTAGTGTAATTAAAACAAACATGTATGTTTATGACAATAAATATAATGCTTCACTCTAATTTAGGTCTCATTGGTGATGTCCCTGTAATGCTTGCCAAGCCACAGACTTTTATGAATGCAAGTGGTGAGTCTGTAAGTGAAGTTACTCTACTGCAGCTTGAAATCAATTGTTCTTTGCTAGTCCATTTCTCCTTACTCCAATGTATGTAGGTGGGACAACTGGTTTCATACTTCAAGATACCACTCAATCAATTAGTTGTGGTAAATGTTGTACTTGAGCTGGTACTTTGTCATGTTATGAAAATCTTATGTCACATAAATTGTCTCCTGTTCTTTATAGATCTATGATGATCTTGATCTACCCTTTGCGAAATTGCGTCTGCTGCCAAAGGGGGGACATGGTGGACACAATGGGTATTCATTTCTTTTCTAGAACCCTTCTCTTGTACTCCATGGCTAAATTGAAAGGGACTTCAGTGAGTGCTTCAATAAAATTATTAAAACAATAGAACACTTGCTTTATGGATTAATTTTTACTCACAAGCCTTCCTCCACTATGAGGCGACTGTTACATTTATTTTTCTTCAAATGGAACTCGGGACATAAATCCTTGCCAATCCTCTGTTTTTCTTCTTCAATAGTTTACAAACATGCTGATGTACTTCTATCGAAACTGTCATGCTTTGTTTCGCTTTTAACCATTTGTACAAATTGCAGGATGAGGAGTATTATTGACCATTTGAAACAAAGCCGCAATTTCTCAAGACGCCTAAGGATTGGTATGACAATTTTTATTTATTTTCTTATTCATCAGAGTTATTCTGAAATATGATTCCCCAAAAAAATTGTTGTGCAGGCATTGGACGGCCACCTGAGGAGCTGGGTACTATCAGTTTTGTTCTAGATTCATTCACCGAAAGCAAGAAAAGGAAGAGGTTTGTGCAAGTCTGAACTATACCATTTGGATGCATGCAAATTGGCTTGATCACTATTCCTCTAATGTTATTCTTAAGCAAAACCATGGTATCATAAAATCTTTAACCTGAAATGCACTACAGTGATCTATGCAAGCAGAACACCGTTAACTCTTCTCACCAATTTCTGCAGCTTGAAGTCGTGTTCCAAAGGGGCTTGCAAGCAGTAAGAATTATGGTACAGGAAGGATTCAATAAGAGTGCACAATTTGTGAACACTCCTCCACAGCCACCAGAAATGTTGAATAGATGAAAACCAAAAGACACATAGATTATTGTTAGACTCGCTTAGTTGTTGACACAAGGGCCATTGCCGCCAAGATATATGTACCCTAATTGATCTGTAGAGGTTTCACTTACCAGACAGCAAGTAATGTAAATTGTTTACAGATTACAGGGTTATATGAATTTATCGTTTCTGTGTTTCTCTGTGATAACTGACATGTACTGCTCGTTCATCGATCAACACCATCAAACACTAAAATGTTCAACACTCTATGCAGAGAACTGTTTTGAAGCTATGGTCTCATGTTTTAGTTCATGTTGACTATCCATTTGGTATATGTTTGTGCATCAAGATCAAGGTATGCAATGGCAGATTTTTCTCTTTGTCAGTCTGCTAATTGCCACTGCCGTCTGGACCGTTCGATCCAGAATTTGTCGCCAACTCTGTCAGTTATGTTTCAATACAAAGGGATTGTAGAACACAAGGGAGTCCTAATCATAATCTGTTTGCTATGTGGCTGATTACCAAACTCCTAGGACAATCTAGGTAATCAGAGAGTAGTTACTCTTATCTCTCTTTTTTTCTTTTCATTTTTTTGAACATGTAGTTACTATATATCTTTCTTTTTTGGCATAGATTCATAGTGCTATGTATATCATAGAAAGAAACAAAAACATACTTTGGTTTACATATTTATATGGTTGTGTTTAGTTGTTGCCGAACTTTGGCAAGTCACTCTAAAGACTTTTTTGTTTTGTTTGTCGTACTTGTTTGTCCCTACTATAGGCTATAAATAACAGTTCAAATGATTAGATCTCATGAAAGATATCTAAACCGCATAATTAATTATTTCGTTTACCTACCTTTACAAAAGTCTGGAGGAACTAAAGACAATTTTGTGTGCTTCTCCACTGTTGTCGTCGCGGATACGTCCAGCCTTCCACCAACCCCCACCACGAGATCCATTCACCTCTCTTAAACCCTCCCATCCAAATCCAATCACTATCACTCTCCTCCTCTAATCCCACCCCGCCGCCGCCACCACCTTGCCCCCACCATGGCGGCGACGTCCCACGCCGCCTCCATGTCGTTCCTCCTCTCCCACCCGCAGTCGCGCTCCGCCACCCCAAGCCGCCACCTCCAGCTCCACCCGGCAGCCCGCCGCGTCCGCTGCTGCGCCACCGACGCCGCCGCCGCCGCCGCCGCGGTTGCCACCAAGCACCGGCGCGCGGCGGATGAGAACATCCGCGAGGAGGCGGCGCGACACCCGGCGCCGAAGCAGGGCCTCTCCGCGTGGTACGAGCCCTTCCCGCCGGCTCCGAACGGCGATCCCAACGAGCGCTACTCGCTGGACGAGATCGTCTACCGCTCCAGCTCGGGGGACTCCTCGACGTGCGCCACGACATGGAGGCGCTGTCCCGCTTCTCGGGCGCCTACTGGCGCGACCTCTTCGACTCCCGCGTCGGCCGCACCACCTGGCCCTACGGCTCCGGCGTCTGGTCCAAGAAGGAGTTCGTGCTCCCCGAGATCGACCCCGACCACATCGTCTCCCCTCTTCGAGGGAAACTCCAACCTCTTCTGGGCCGAGCGCCTTGGTCGTGACCATCTCGGCGGGATGAACGACCTCTGGGTCAAGCACTGCGGCATCTCCCACACGGGATCCTTCATGACCTCGGCATGACCGTGCTCGTCAGCCAGGTCAACCGCCTCCGACGCGCGCCGCTCTCGCGCCCCATCGCCGGCGTTGGGTGCGCCTCCACGGGGACACCTCCGCCGCGCTCTCCGCATACTGCGCCGCCGCCGGGATCCCGGCCATTGTCTTCCTCCCCGCCAATCGCATCTCGCTGGAGCAGCTCATCCAGCCCATCGCCAACGGCGCCACCGTGCTCTCGCTCGACACCGACTTCGACGGGTGCATGCGGCTCATCAGGGAGGTGACTGCCGAGCTGCCTATCTACCTTGCCAATTCGCTCAATTCCTCCGGCTGGAGGGGCAGAAGACAGCGGCCATTGAGATTCTGCAGCAGTTCGATTGGGAGGTGCCCGATTGGGTGATTGTGCCGGGAGGCAATCTGGGGAACATATATGCCTTCTACAAGGGATTCGAGATGTGCCGTGTTCTTGGGCTCGTTGATCGTGTGCCGAGGCTCGTCTGTGCTCAGGCGGCCAACGCAAACCCGCTCTACGGCTATTACAAGTCAGGCTGGACCGAGTTCCAACCGCAGGTGGCCAGGCCGACGTTTGCATCGGCGATTCAGATCGGTGACCCGGTGTCTGTTGACCGAGCTGTGGTTGCGCTCAAGGCAACGAATGGCATTGTTGAGGAGGCCACAGAGGAAGAGCTCATGAATGCAATGTCCCTGGCTGATCGCACTGGGATGTTTGCTTGCCCGCATACTGGGGTTGCGCCGCCGCCCTGTTCAAGCTCAGGGAGCAGCGCGTCATCGGGCAAACGACCGCACGGGTGGTCGTCAGCACAGCTCATGGCCTGAAGTTCTCGCAGTCGAAGATTGACTACCATGATAGCAAGATCGAGGACATGGCTTGCAAGTACTCCAACCCGCCTGTGAGCGTGAAGGCTGACTTTGGTGCCGCCATGGATGTGCTGAAGAAGAGGCTCAAGGGTAAGCTCTGAGTGCCTGTTTGGCTAACACTTCCAATTGGTCAATTGTGTTCTGCGTCTGATTTCCAATTGGTTACTGAATGCCAATTGTGTTCTACATCTGATTTGAATGGAGCGGTTTCAGCAGTTGCTAGTCCTTAGGTGGTCTATTTTAGACTTCAGAAATTCTGTTTCAGGTAGGCTATCTGATTGAGGAGAGTTTAGCAGGGAGTGGCTATCTCTTGCAAGGCTGGGAGTGGTTACCTCTTGTACTATGATGTCTTCCATCCAGAATAAGTGATTACGTTGCTGTTGGATTGAATAATCATCACTCGCCCATCTGTCCTTTGTGCATGAACTTGTCGAGTACTTTGGCTCTTACTGTGTGGGTTGTTGTTTAATCATTTTGGTGTTGCAATGGTGGCTGAAAGCTACTGGTGACAATGGATGTCAACCTGCTGGTGTTGCCTCGGTCTGGTTGTGATTTTTCGTAGCAGATTTGATGCCTGAATTTTGGTTCATGGTCCATGACCATGATTTGCACCAATCATCGTGGTCTAAAGTAGATATTCGTGTGGTAGTGTGTATCACAGCCTAAATGCCGTTTGCATATAAGCTACAGGCCGGCAATAGAACACCATCACCAATAAGGTTGTCCAATCAATCAAGTATGGGCGTGGTCCAAAGTGGATAATCTGGTATTCTCGTGTAGGCAAAGTGGATAGTCTTGTATCCTCTTTTAGGCAAAATCATAGATAATCTGTGTTTGGTGATTTTGTTTTGGCAGCATATCAGTGCTTGTTTTTAGTTTGGCAAACGAACGGACATCTTAGGCTAACGTACTCATTAATTGGATGCCGCATATTTATGGTTTTTCACGGACGTCACATGTAATTGGTGAAGATAAAAGTTGTACAACCATCTACTCTAAGATACAGAAAAACGTGCACAATCCTTAAGGTGCCTCTCTGTGAAGACTGTTGGAGTAGATTCTAAAGAACAAGTTCCCAGAATTGTTTTCTTTAACAAAAAGAAAAGAAAGTTTGTTTTACACTTTTACTAGTCAATAATTTGGTTTCCCAAGACTATTATACAACAGTTCAACCTTCCGATCTCAGAAATTCCTTTGTGTTTCCCTTTGTGTTTAGTTGGTGAAATATTTTGATTGCATGGGAAGTGAACACCCCTTTCGATATTTGGGATTACAGTTGGGGATCGAACAGAAATAGTTACTCTGCTTCACGTGCAGCCTTATGCAAAGCTTTCTGCCAACGTAAGCATTTTTTTTTTTTTTGGCTACTGTTGAAGGGAAAACCTGTTTCTGGAGTCACTCCTATGTCACAACAATCGAAGACCAACTTGAAATCCAATTTGTTTATGAACGCAATTGTCTTAATGTAATGGACAATCTGGACAGCAAGGAAGATGCAATCTTCATAGGAATTCATCCTACTGTCCAAACTGCAGGACGTTCTTTTTAATGGTAAAATCTCTGTACTGAACTGAGAGCAAAGACAAGTATTGAAGTGGTGCTTGATCTAAGGATCCAAAATCTTTTGTAATTTCCCTTTTTAGATTTTATTTTTTTTTTTCCTTGCTTTCTTTCTCTTGAGAGCCTTCTTTGTAAGACTATTTTATCTGTGTTAAGTTAATACTACTATTTTAACAGTACTCCCTCCGTTCCAAATTGTAGTTCATTTTGGCTTTTCTAAATACATTGATTTTGTTATGCACCTAGTTATACACAATGTCTACATACATAGTAAATCAAATGAATCTAGAAAAGCCAAAGTGAACTACAATTTAAACGGAGGGAGTAGTAGATTTGTCGAGACAAAAATCTTAAGCATATTATAACAGTCGTGCACAATTGTTATCTTGTTATCTATGGATCCAAAACCCATTATCATATATACACGATGTACATTTGTAATAATTGATTATTTAGTCTCCTTATAACTAGTACTATGTGTTTTACAATATACTCTGTATGTATATTTTTTTATTCCGGCCTCTGCGACACCGAATAATAGCTCTGTGATAAAAAACATTGGGCTGGGCTGATTAGGCCCAAAAGACGCTGGCCTGTGCAGCCTCCCAAATGCGGGCCAGACTCCGGATGGATTGCTGTACGGCCCAATAATTATGTACAACGGCCCATGGAAACGAAGTGCTGGACAGCCTCGGGGAAAGCTGGTTACCAGCTGATGATGGATTAGTGCCAGCTGATGATGGATTAGTACCATATTGTGCAGTTGGTAAGCTTGGGGTTATGGGTCTAGTATAAGAGTAAGGGCAGTGCCGCAAGCACAAAACACGCAGCTGCGTGGTGAGCACAAAAGCGAACTATTCTTTCGCCTTTTACTAAAGAATACGGCCCCAACAAAACCAAATTCAAATTTCTTCTAACAAATTAAAATATTAAATATATCTTTTTTTTTGAAACACTTGTCTCTTTTTGCATTAAGAGAAGTGGGGAGTGTTTTTACATCCTTGCATTAAGAGAGATGGGAGTCTTCGGCCAACCCATCAGGCCCCTCTAGCACCCCGACGTATTGAGGCGGCTGTAGGGGATGGGGATGCACGCGCACCACCTAGCGCTTGTGGTGCGGGACTGTGCCGCTGAAGTGGCCATGAAATCTCTCGGCGATAATGGGGGTCTGGAGTGGCGTCCTCCGGCTTTCCCACCCGCTTGTTGACCAGATGCATTGGGGCTCCCGCTCCGGGACTCAGTATATATATTTTTTTATTCCGGCCTCTGCGAGACCAAAGAATAGCTCCGTGATAAACACATTGGGCTGGACGGATTAGGCCCAAAAGACGCTACAATATCCCGCAACGCACTCTGCGAGACCAAAGAATAACTCCGAAAGCTCTAAAAAAAAAAAAAAACAAACTTAAAATTCATCTGCATTCGACACAGTTGATTCTTATAGGTAAGAATTACAGTGTCCCGCAACGCACTCTCCTAGTCCATGAATCATCCATCCATGGCTCCATGTCTTCGTAGCGTGTCCAACTGACACAGTTGACTCTGATGAGGTCAGTTCGTTAGTTATCCCTGCACCCTGCAGGTTCCTGCATCCAGCTTGTCACATACTGTTCCGAACAACATCCACGTCTGCCTGTCTGTCTAAAATACGTGCGCGCCATTGCAGTGCCACGGCTCCTGTCGGCTGATACGGTTATACCTCACCGACGCTATATCTATGCACAGCCTACCTGCCCACCACGACCAAACTCCTAGACCCAAAGTCAAACCGGACCTAAGCATGTGGTGGTTTCAATTTTCAAAAGCGCATTTTATTAGGCAGCACGCAGCAGTTAGAATTAGAGCACATCAAACATCCATCGTTCACATGTGACCCAACTCTTCTTCTTCTGCATGTAGTAGAAAGTTTGCGTTTGTATCCGATGATTTCGACTGATTTAATAGTTTTCTATAAGAAAAAAAATAAGCTAAAACAAACCGCAACAAGCCCAAGTTTAAACAGATCCAATCCAATCGCTACGCCATCGACCAGCAACGAGCTCCAATGCTTTTTGCTTTTTTAATTTGTAAACAATAAACAAATAAAAGAGGAAATCATTGGATCGACCACATTCTTTGGCTGCAATTATTATAAGCAAGAAAAAAAAAAAACACTCCTGACGAGTCATGAAGCCATGACCCATCACGCATGCATGAGCATGACCCACGTGCACAGGAACAATCCCAATCACCATGCTTCGTTTTTGGACATGTTCGTTTCTGATTGTTGTTGCACAATCCCAATCACCATGCTTCGTGATTGTTGCACAATCCCAATCACTGCACATCAGACTGCATCAATCCCCATTTAAAAATGATAGTGTGTTAAGCACAATGATAAAGACCAATGTATGTACCAATAGCATCAAACATTGGTTGAAAACAGAGATTTGATCTTCTAATAAGCTAGGGCAAGTGAGATGTCCTGCATCGAAGTTTGGTGAAAAAAAAGGGGCAAAGAAACCTGACATCTGATTGGAGATCACCAAACCATGGTTGGAGCACAAATCACACTTGTTTACTTTCATTTGATAATGATACATCATCAGTCTAGTTATTATACTATGTTAGTTTGCTTTGTGGAAAACAAAAGAGAGAAAAGATTAGGAAAAGCAGCAGGAAAACGGGGAGAATCAGACGGAGACAGCGCGCGATCCTTCCCCTTTTCTTGCTGAAATGTGTGTGTGTGTTGTGGAATTTTTCAAGGTGGAAGAAGGGAAAGCCACCGCTCACCTTCTCCCTCCACCACCAAACACAGCTAACAGCTTTGGTGGTAGGAGGGGGCAAAAAGGCCTCCCCTTTGGCTTGCCTGCGCTGCCTGCGGGTGGGATCTCCTCCTCTTCCTCCCCCACCAGCCACCGCCGCCGCTGCTGCCTTCTTCCGCCGACAGCGAGAGAGTACGCGACGTCAAAGCAAGCAGCGGCGACACCACCACCGCGTCCAGCTCGCAACACGTCCCAGCTGCCATCCCTTTTGACTCCAGCAGGATCCCTCTCCTCCTTGGTGCCTGTCGAGGATCCCATTCCTATCCCACCAGCTTCCTGCCAAGAACCCCGCCGGCCAGTTGCCTACCACATCTCCCCGGACTCCGCGTTTACGCCTGAGCAGCTGCCAAGAGTGGAGGGAGGGAAGGCAGGCAGGCGCTCAGGCTAATGGGGACGAGGAGCGCGACGGCGCTGGCGCTCGCCGCCTTGCTCCTCGTCGTCGTCACGGCGCAGGAGACTGAGCGGATCCAAGGTACGCGGCCTCCGCCGCCCTTGCTTATACTTCGTCGTCCTCTGCGTCTCTTTGATCCTATTATTCAGTGAATTATGCGTTGCCTGCGGTCGGGTGTTGATCGATCTAGGGGAATTCCGTCCGTCCGTGCTCCTCGCCGCGGTTCTGCTGGCCGGAGTGGATCTGATGTCGCGCGACGAATCGTGCGAGCCTTTGCGGGAGGCGAGCGGGCCAGTAGGTGGCGAGATAGATCAGGTCTTTACTGCCAGAGATGCTTTCCACGCTTCCTTTGTTAATCCAAGAACGAACTAGCAACTAGGTGTTCCCATTCAGACGCACAATGAATTGTTTCATCCTGGAAACGAACACAATTCAAATCTTGAGATCACACCTGCAATTACTTTCTTTTATGCAATCTGCAATGGTATCACAGTACTGTAGGGGCACCTTGCCCTTCCTGTTTTCCCTCAAAAAAAAAAAAAAAAAACTGCAATGGTATGATTCTACCTTTTATATGCTCCAAAATGGCAGACAAGATTACCTCAAATTTTTCATTTTTAATGAATTCATTCAAAAACGAGTTTGCACCCACAACATTTGCGCTTAAACGGATAAAAGTACATCTGTGGATGCATTTTGGATGTGCCATGTTTTTTTTAAAAAAATGGAGCCATTGAATTACCTTTTTTTTAATTCATTTCCAGGGTTCCACCTAAGATATGGTTTCCGATGCGTAATTTGCCCACTAACTACACTTATTATTACTTATCGACTTAATACAACTGTGATGGATCCTTCAAACTCTTAATTGATGTGATATTTAGCTACACCCTGAGCCTACGAAAAGAATTCTGCATAACTTGCTTGTGTGCCTACTTGCTCGTGGTCTAAAGTAGATATTCGTGTGTTATTGTGTATCACAGCCTAAATGCCGTTTGCATATAAGCTACAGGCCGGCAATAGAACCATCACCAATAAGGTCCAATCAATCAAGTATGGGCGTGGTCCAAAGTGGATAATCTGGTATTCTCGTTTAGGCAAAGTGGATAATCTGGTATCCTCTTTTAGGCAAAATCATAGATAATCTGTGTTTGGTGATTTTGTTTTGGCAGCATACCGGTGCTTGTTTTTAGTTTGGCAAACGAACGAACATCTTAGGCTAACATAGTCATTAATTGGATGCCACATGTTTATGGTTTTTCACGGACGTCACATGTAATTGGTGAAGATAAAAGTTGTACAACCATCTACTGTAAGATACAGAAAAACGTGCACAATCCTTAAGGTGGTGCCTCTCTGTGAAGACTGTTTGAAGTGATTATATTACCCTAGATTCTAAAGAACAAGTTCCCAGAATTGTTTTCTTTAACAAAAAGAAAACAAAGTTTGTTTTACACTCTTACTAGACAATAAGTTGGTTTCCCAAGACTATTAGTATACAACAGTTCAACCTTCCGATCTCAGAAATTCCTTTCAGACAGTTACAGGAAGTAAATGCCATTTTGGAGGAAGCAGACCTCAGTGACAATAACGATATTTGGGATTAGAGTTGGGGATCGAACAGAAATAGTTACTCTGCTTCACGTGCAGCCTTATGCAACGATAGGTTTCAATGGCTTTGGAAAGCTTTCTGCCAACCTAAGCATATTTTTTTTTTTTTTGCTACTGTTGAAGGATAGATTGAATACAAGAAATATCTTAGGAAGGGAAAACCTGTTTCTGGAGTCCTATGTCACAACAATCAAAGACCAACTTCAAATCCAACTTTTTTCATGCCTATAATTTCTTTACCTTTTTCAGTGGTATTGTCTAACTCATCAAGCTTGATAAACAGGATCATACTCATGGAGCATTCAATGATACATGATGATAATCCTGATTCATTCAGTTTAACATAGGCGCACAATTCGTTTTTAGACATGTAGATTGCTTAGCTAGCGTACCGATGCTTTTCTAGACTTCTTAGCTAGGTATATTCTTTTCCCCGATTTTATGCTAGCCCTAATGCCGTTGCCAATAAAATGCAGGAAGCGCTGGTGATGTGTTAGAAGATAACCCTGTTGGGATGCTCAAGGTCTTTGTCTATGATCTCCCCAGCAAATACAACAAGAAGCTGCTGAAGAAGGATCCTAGGTGCCTGAACCACATGTTTGCCGCTGAGATCTTCATGCACCGGTTCCTGTTGTCAAGTGCTGTCGAACTTTTAATCCTGAGGAAGCAGATTGGTTCTACACACCAGTATACACAACATGCGATCTGACCCCTAAGGGTCTTCCCTTTGCCTTTCAAGTCTCCTCGAATGATGCGTGGCGCAATCCAGCTGATTGCTACGAATTGGCCTTACTGGAATAGATCAGAGGGTGCTGATCATTTCTTTGTCACACCCCCATGACTTTGGTGCTTGCTTCCATTATCAGGTACAATGATAGTGGGTTGAGTAGCGGTTACATGCATTTATTTATCATTGTACTAATGAAGACTAGATAGTTTAACCGTGCATTGTGCCAAAACAACTGGGACACATCTAATTTACAGTAAACATGAGGTGGGATGTCAGGATGCTTCTATCAATATGAATTGAGAATGAACTACTAACTTATTTGGTTCAGGCTCCATATGTTATTTCCCCACCCTTGTAGAAGAAAAACATGCCCCTGATTTTAGTTTATTTATGTATCATTCTGATATTCATATTCATCGTCCACTGACCAGCAAGTAGAATTACCACTTACTAGACTTCCAGTCTTCCATTTGACTACTGTTACTATCTGTTTCAGTATCTTGATGTTTTTGTAACAAGCATTTCTACTATATCAGGAAGAGAAAGCAATCGGACGAGGAATCCTTCCCTTGCTTCAACGTGCTACGCTGGTTCAAACCTTTGGACAGAAGAACCATGTTTGCCTGAAGGATGGATCCATCACCATCCCACCATATGCACCTCCTCAGAAAATGCAGACTCACCTTATCCCTGCAGACACCCCTCGATCCATCTTTGTGTACTTTTTCGTGGTCTGTTCTATGACACCGGCAATGACCCCCGAGGGGCGGTTACTATGCAAGGTAATTCATCTATATGTGTACAATTGACACCTCGCTCGTTTTCCATCCTCCCCATTGCATCCTGGGTCTAGTCTCTGATGACATGCCTGTTCTACAGAGGTGCTCGTCGCGTCAGTCTGGGGAGAACTTCAAGAACAACCCGCTATTTGACATCTCGACCGATCACCCACCAACATACTATGAAGACATGCAGCGTTCAGTGTTCTGCCTGTGCCCATTGGGTTGGGCACCATGGAGTCCCAGGCTAGTGGAAGCCGTGGTCTTTGGCTGCATCCCAGTGATCATCGCAGATGACATTGTCCTTCCCTTTGCGGGACGCCATCCCATGGGAGGACATCGGTGTTTTCGTTGCTGAGGAGGATGTCCCGCAGCTGGACAGTATCCTGACATCCATTCCCACAGATGTCATACTGAGGAAGCAACGGCTCCTTGCGAACCCATCGATGAAGCAGGCGATGCTGTTCCCCCAGCCTGCTCAGGCCGGAGATGCATTCCACCAGATTCTTAATGGTCTCGTGGCGCAAGCTCCCGCATGGTAGCAATGTCTTCCTGAAGCCCGGTGAGAGGGTCCTGAACTGGACCGCTGGACCACCTGGCGACCTCAAGCCTTGGTAGCATCTTGTGGAACTGAGATGTGTGTGACTCCTTCGGAAAGGAAGTATCAAGAACATGCTTATACATACCTGTGCCTTTGAATTACCATGGGTGCTCATAGTGCTGACCGCAAGCCAAATGTACATTTTTTGTATGTCTTTTTTCTTCTATAACTGTTATATATATGTCTTCATTTCTTTTTGTTTTCCCTTTCTCGTTCACTAAATGATAAGAGTGCCAAGCCCTGTCGACCATATGTGGATATATCATAAATGAAATTTACAAGATTGTACTACTCATCCTGATTGTTGATCTCATTAAATTTATCCTACTGCACTGCAGTTGCCATTCTGTCCAGTGTGTTTGTGGTGCCCGACCTGTCTGATTTAGTTTCCCTTTGATTCTGCGTGTCTGAATAATTAGGTGACAAAGGTGAAACTGCTATCCGAAGCAAGATCATCATAGCGAAGGCTGTCCGATCTGCTGATCCGGCAGCACGTCACTTCGGTCTTTAACTGAATGTTGCTGAGTTCTAAAGGAATGTTGTGGCGAATTGCGATCGCCCCGTGATTTGAGCGCAGTAACCTAGAGAACGATTGCTAGTTGGTGGTGCAAAGAGGGTGGTGGTAGGTAGGTTAGGAAATGAAGTTAACATCAGGATCTGCACTTAGTTGGGATGTCACGAACTGAAATGGTAACTGACGGCAGTTCAGAAATGTATTTCAGAAACAAAGGTTGTCTGTTGGGTCGGGTGCTTATTATGAACTGAAATGGTAACTGATGGCAGTTCAGAAATGTATTTCAGAAACAAGGTTGCCTGTTGGGTCGGGTGCTATGTTCCTAAATAGCCAGACATTGGAAATGGTGGGAGTTTAAAAAAAGGCAGGTCGTGATGCTTTCTACATGTGATGGTTTCTAGAGCACATAAACCGGCTTATATTGTTTGGTTGTGAGAGCCTGAAGTTTTGCGCAGCCGAGTGAGATTACGATCCACCTGCGTGCAAATTTGAAATTCAAATCTGATCCTGTATTTAACCACACGATAAAAATCTTCGGCAAGGCGTCGTGACGTGTTTGTGGTCAACGAAAGGTAGGAAAAACATTATGGCGTTCCATGACCTACCTAACTGGCTGGAGAAGACGACGAAACATACCACCTAACATAACACTGTCAGATCAGACGATCCAAATCAAATACAGTAGGTAACGAGGAGGAAACTAAAAAAAACATTTTTTTTTTGAAAGGGAAAAATTAAAAAAGATGGCATGAAGTGTGCCCTAAGCAAAGCGAGACACCATTTTGCAAAAAGGAGGAGGCACTACCAGCAATAGCCTAGTACTACCACTTTCCTGGAATTTTATTCATTTATTTTTCAAGGACAAAAGTCACAAAACCACTGCTGGTAGTGCTGGTGCTGGTATGGTAGGAGTCGTCCATGGGAATGCAAAAAGTCGTCATCTTGCAAAGAAACACAGGGAACCTGGCTCCTGGCAGGCACCCACCCACCGTCTCCGCCGACAGCGAGCACGGCCACCACCACCACCGCCACCAACATCCCCTGCCATACTCGCTGACTCCGCGTCGGGGCGCCTAGTCTATTCTCTTCTCTCTTCTGCCTGCCAAGAACCCCACAGTTGCCTACCACCTCTCCCCGGACTCCGCGTTCCTGTAATCCTGTCTGAACAGCTGCCAAGAGTGGAGGGAAGGCAGGCAGGCGCTCAGACTAATGGGGACGAGGAGCGCGACGGCGCTGGCGCTCGCCGCCTTGCTCCTCGCCTCCTGCTACGACGTCGCCGTCGTCGTCACGGCGCAGGAGACTGAGCGGATCCAAGGTACGCGGCCTCGCCCGCCCTTGCTTACTTCGTCGTCATCTGCCTCTCTTTGATCCTATTATTCAGTGAATTATGCGTTGCCTGCGGTCGGGTGTTGATCGATCTAGGGGAATCCGTCCGTCCGTGCTCCTCGCCGCGGTTCTGCTGGCCGGAGTGGATCTGATGTCGCGCGACGAATCGTGCGAGCCTTTGCGGGAGGCGAGCGGGCGAGTAGTTGGCGAGATAGATCAGGTCTTTATGCTTCCACGCTTGCTTTTTTTAATCCATGAACGAACTAGCAACTAGGTGCTCCCATTCAGACATTCAGCACAATGAATTGTTTCATCCTGGAAAGGAACAAAATTCAAATCTTGAGATCAAACCTTGCAATTACTTTTTTTATGCAATCTGCAATGGATCATGATCCTACCTTGTATTGTATATGCTCCAAAATGACAGACTCGATTACCTCAAATTTGTCATTTTTAGTGAATTCAAAAAAACGAGTTTGCACCCGTAACATTTGCGCTAAAAAGGACTCTTGATGTGCCATGGTTTTAAAATTCGAGCCATTGAATTAGTTTTTTTTTTAATTCATTTCCAGAGTTCCACCTAAGATATGGTTTCCAATGCGTATTTTGCCCACTAACTACACTTATCGACTACATAGAACTGTGATGGATCCTCAAACTCTTAATTGATGTGATATTTAGCTACACCATGAGCCTACGAAAAGAATTCTGCATAACTTGCTTGTGTGCCTACTTGCTATATAGTTTTAGTTATGCTTTACCTGACGGGGGGAAAAAATACTTTGGGAAAACTGTTAAGACTCCATTGTATTAGGATCATAATTTTTTTTTTCCTCCAATAGGCAAGATATCTGTGGACCATTGTATTAAGAAGAAGAGCACGAGTTTACAACAACACCAAACCACTCAAACATGAACAACCAACCAGCCAATCTATCTATGAGCCAGGACCTCCAAATGACCCATGAAACAAACCTCTAGCACCATCTAGACACCAGAGATGGACTTAACGACTTTTCTAAGAACTAGCTGTATTCTAGTGTTGGCTCCATTGAGCACTGTTATTTCGATGTTTCCACAGACCAAGAGGCCAAAATAATCAGAGAGTTTAGGCCTCACTTCAGAGCTCTTGGGATCAAGCCATTTACCATCAGCCACCACTCATAGAACATCGTTGTATTAATCATGTTATTAAGGTGCGTATCCTCGTTTTTTCAATGCGGATGTGATTAAATTTCAGGGAGTGCTGGTGATGTGCTTGAAGATGATCCTGTTGGAAGGCTCAAGGTATATGTCTATGAGCTGCCCCCAAAGTACAACAAGAATATACTGGCAAAAGATTCGCGATGCCTCAGCCACATGTTTGCTACAGAGATATTCATGCATCGCTTCCTATTGACGGCGCGGTCCGGACTCTAAATCCGGACGAAGCTGATTGGTTCTATACTCCAGTATACACAACATGCGACCTTACACCATGGGGTCATCCCTTGACTACGAAGTCTCAAGGATGATGAGAAGTGCCATTCAGTATATTTCCAAGCGTTGGCCCTACTGGAACAGAACGGAGGGAGCAGACCATTTCTTTGTCACACCACATGACTTTGGAGCATGCTTCTATTTCCAGGTGAGTCACAGAGCCATAAACCACGAATGATTTCTGCTATATATAAGTACCAATGCAACGTGGAATGCAAAAAGTAATAAAATGGAATTTCAGCCTAGTCATTTCCCCGTATGTACACAGCATCTGTTCTAGCACCATCCACCAACCGTGCACTAAGAATTGCTACTGTTCAGGAAGAGACGGCCATCAAGCGAGGTGTCCTTCCAGTGCTGCGCCAGCGCTACACTGATCCAGACTTTTGGGCAGAAGCATCATGTGTGCCTTCAGGAAGGCTCTATCACCATCCCGCCGTATGCTCCTCCTCATAAGATCAGAGCTCACATTGTTCCGCCAGAGACCCCCGGTCTATCTTTGTTTACTTCCGTGGTCTGTTCTATGACACCGCAAATGACCCCGAGGGTGGTTACTATGCAAGGTACGCACCTAAACTATGTACCTAATAAGCAGTCTTATCAGTGAAAATGAATCATTGATTCAAAAGTCTTGACGCACCTCCTACCGTGTGTGTGCAATGCAGGGGCGCCCGTGCGTCGGTATGGGAGAACTTCAAGAGCAACGCGCTGTTCGACATCTCGACAGAGCACCCACTGACCTACTACGAGGACATGCAGCGGTCCATCTTCTGCCTGTGCCCGCTGGGGTGGGCGCCATGGAGCCCCGTCTGGTGGAGGCCGTGGTGTTCGGCTGCATCCGGTGATCATCGCGGGGCGACATCGTGCTGCCCTTCAGCGGACGCGATCCGTGGGAGGAGATCGGCGTGTTCGTGGCCGGGGGCGACATCCTGAAGCTGGACACCATCCTGACGTCCATCCCCATGGAGGAGATCCTCCGCAAGCAGAGGCTGCTGGCGAACCCGTCCATGAAGCAGGCGATGCTGTTCCCGCAGCCCGCGGAGCCAAGAGACGCGTTCCACCAGGTGCTCAATGGGCTGGCGCGGAAGCTGCCCCATGGCAAGGATGTGTTCCTCAAGCCCGGGCAGAAGGTGCTCAACTGGACCGAGGGGACCCGGGAAGACCTCAAGCCATGGTAGGTGTGTATAGTAATATAGTATAGTGGGCACCGTCGTCACCATTCGCCGTGGCTGGTGCTCTTTTGTAATCGACACAACAACCAGATGAGAGGCTGATCGATGATGGTGATATGATGCTGATGATGAGTGAACCACACAACCATTGGTTAAATGTAAAGCTCTTCTCTTTGCTCCTCCAACCTTAATTCCTTCTTTTTTGAGGCAATGTGCAGCTTGCCTGTATATATGTACATGACAATCAGGATGGCCGAGGCAAGACAAAAGTTGAGGTGCAAGACACTAATGATATTATTATTCTATATTAACTAAGCATGTATTGACGGCAATTCACAGGATGCGTAACACAGCCTGTCCCCCTTCCCCCTCCCCTCTGAAAACCTGACAAGTTTCGTTATAGCATCGAGGGACAAATCTGACGTTTATTTTGTTTCATGTTTTAAATGCCGACACATCTTTTTTGGGTTCAGATCGATTAGATAAGTTTCAACTTGGAACGTAGCTTTTACCTTTTTCTAACAAAAAAAAAAAAGACTTACTCAATCTATTCTAAAATGTTTGACTTTTTTTTTATCTCAAGTTTGACTGTTTGTCTTATTCAAAAAAAAAATTGTGTAAACATAGTCAAATTTAAGTCATTCTTGAAGAACTTTCGTTAATAAAGCAAGTCACGACAAAAAGAAATGATATTTTATAATTTTTTTTTTGAATAAGATGTGTGGTCAAACTTGGTGTTAAAAAATTCAAACGTCTTTTGGAATGGGGAGCAAAATGATGTATCGCAAACACAACAGAAGCCCAATCCCAAAAAAACCTACCCGAGCCTAGTGACCAAAGTTTTAAATCTTTAGAATTGTCAGGGGGCAAATTAGGGGCATTAGATTTCCAGTCCTAATGGGGCATCTTTAGGCATCTCCGGAGCAAAAGATACATGTAGAAGCAGAGTGATATTATTACCCAAAGATACACCATGGGACTGTACATTTCGCAAGTGCGATTCCCAGTCCTTGGCCACGTGACTTGTTCTGTTGTTCATCGTCAGCATGCCAGCACCACCGGGCGCTCATCTTCTTATAGCGGGAGCTCGCGCGCGCATCCAGTTCAGTTCAGCTGTCTGGGCTCTGCTCTCAGTTCTCGATTTCTCATGGAGCCATAGGCCCATAGGGCTACGAGGATGGTTATGTATATGGGCCTTTAAGATTGGGCCGAGAGGAAACAACCAGACTGCGCTGCAGGATTGCAAAGGATCTGTAAGGGCGTCCACAACAAGGAAACGTATATCGTCGGCTCATAGAAATTAAAAAAACTGTGAACCATACACCATAAGACTAATCTTCAACAAAGAGGCAAAACTCAAAATAGCTCTTGTACAGTAGTTTTGCCTACCTAAATCGAGCTCCAACAGAGAGGCAGAGCAAGGTCCCATTTTGCGTAGGAGCGGAAGGAGGCAAAATTGAGGCTTCTCTCTCTTGGCAACGCAGTTGACAGGTGATGGTAGTGGTGGGCCTGCAAGAGGTGTCAGGGGTGCAACGAGGCAGGTCCACGGCGGGTGGCCTGGCGGGTCAGCCGCGGCGCGACGGCGCCCGAGGCTAGCCAGCGGCGCGTGTCACTTTGGGCGTTTGGTATTACCGAACCGATCGGTTCGGTAATTCGGCATCGCACTAATTCGGTTCCCGACCAAGTCAATATCGATTGGTTCCTAAAAATCTTCAGTACCGAGCAAGTTCGGTATCAGTTCTTTTCGATTCGGTTTCGGTAAATACCGAAAACACCGAATTGCTCTATCAAATCAAACAACAAACATTCACTCCATCACTCAAATCAGACTTACCTTGGGGGTCCCGAAGCAATGGAAGTAGCTGTGGCGGCATGGGCGACGCCTTGTGGCGCAGAGAGCAGCCGGAGGTAGGGTAGGCCGGCAAGGAGCGGCGGCGGCCGAGTGGTAGCGCCGCCGGGCGAGGAGATCGGAGAGTGGAGACGGACGGGGCGGCCGTCGTCCGGGCAGCGGATGAAAGGTCCTAAATGGCTAGAGGGGGTTGAATAGCCTAATAAAAACTCTACAAATTCACTAGAGCAAACTTGTTAGTAAATAACAAAGCGTAAATGTGTTTGCTCTAGCTCTACTTGTCGCCAAAACCTCCTAATCACAATTCTAGTTGCTAGAGTATCTAATTCACATAAATAGCTAAGTCACTACTCTACCAACTAGGTGAACAAGCTAATTACTCCATCAAGCAATGCAACTATCACTACACAAGTACAAGATATATAATCAAGGTAATGCAAAGTAGTGAGGAGGTGTTATACCAATCGTGTAGAGGTGAGTTACCCAATCACCGGAGACAATGACACAATATAATCAAGATGAAGCCAATCACCGGAAGATGACAATCACACGATGGAGAGACACACGATTTAACCCGAAGTTCATTTGAGCACCCTCAAGCTACTCTCCGTTGTGCCGACCTTCTCATGTGTGGGGCAAGGTGGAGCTCACTCCTAGCCAAGTGCCTTTAGGCTACTTGCACCCAAAGCAAATGAGAGGTACCCAAGAAACGAGTAATGTATTCCTTGCAATTTGTCGTCCCGACGAGGATGCACGGTCCTCTTACAAATCAACCGAAGGTGGCCAAGAACAATCTCCTTCTCTTGCCAACGCCTCCAACAATCACCAAGCCGGCTAGGAGTGGTGCTCTCCAAGAGCAACAAGAAATCCACCGGCTCACAACGATCCCCAAGTGCCTCTAAATGCAAAGATCAAAGCAATATGCACTTGGATATCCTCAACTCGCAAGAATGAAGCTCACAAGCAAAGTATGAGAGGAGGAGGGAGTTTGCTCAGCTCAAGAGGTGTTAGGAATGATTTCAAATGACCAAGAGACCTCACATAGCCGACCAAACTCCTATTTATACACCCCACACAAAATAAAGGCGTTGGGGGGGGGCAAAACACGTTTCCTGCGAACCAACCGGGCCGCACGGTCGGTGACCGGACGCGACCGGTCAAGGGTCCAATCGAGATCCGACAAACACCCGGGCCCACGCTAACGGTCGAGTTCCTAGCTTCGGTCGGGTCATAGCGTCCGGTCACCGGCCGGACACACCCGTCGATCAAAAGCCCGAATTCGACCCTTCTTCGAAATCGACCGGAAGCACCCCGATCGGATGCTCGGTTAGAACCCCAAATAGTCGATCCGGCGTCCGGTTCTTTGGGTCGATCGGTGTTTCAACTGCGAAATGTCGTCGTTTCTCCGTCGCCTTTGCTTCGACATGCTACCCAATAAGTATACCAACTTGAACACGAGTTAGCATGTTTTTACCACCACGATGCATCCGGCGCAATAGAAAATAGACGTTTCACTTTCTCAAAAGCGCTGAATCCCATCTCAACCCTGCAACCATCGCTGCCTTCGCAAATGTGCCAACACCACCACGTGTACATCGCCATGTGCTCGTGCGTTGGCATTTTCACAATTAATTTCAAAGATTGGGTTAGCTCTCTAGGTTAGGATGCATGCAAATGATTTTGAACCTAGAGGCACATGAGGACCGATATGTACGATAGTTTTCCCCTCTTTATAGTATGACTTATCGATCCTAAATCACTCACACCCTCTATGGTGTCTTGATTGCAAAGTTAAAATGGCCCTATGGATATACCTTTGCCTTGAGCCCATTTTGATCCTTGAACTACTCCAAGTTGCGCACTTGATCATCAATTGGATCACCTCGACCCATCCACCGTGACCACCATGCACCAACCTTGGCTTGACCAATCTTCAACTAAATTAAACACTTAGCATAGAGAGATTAGTCCTAGGATGTCACTAATTAGCCAAAACCAAACTAGAGATCTTCAGCGGGGCGGGTCGAAGTCGCGTCACGCCGGGCGCTGGGTCGTGATCGCGGGTGATGCGAGGTCAGCGACAGCGGCATCTTCTTGGCGTTCGCGATGTGCCGAAAGCGGGCGTCTTGCGAGGATGGCCGGATGGGGGACGCCTTAGTCGCCACGCGCCCGACGTGGTGACGGGCGAGGGGCGGCGGGGCGAGTCCGTGACGGGGAAGCTAGGTTTCTTACTTGGTGGGCTGCTGATGGGCCTTTGGTCGTAGGGATTTCGTTGGGCTGCTGGCATAATTCGGTATTACTTGGTATTTCAGTTTCGAGGCATAAAACCAAATTTACCTCGGTAAATTCGGTACTGAGAAGCGGAACCGAATTTTTCGGTTTCGGTTCTTTTTGGTTCGGTTCGGGTTTTGCTCGGTTCAGTTTTTCGATAAATCGTGCCCGGGTGACGGCGCAGTCTCGGGGGCTGCCACGGGGCTACAGAGATGGTTTTATTAGATCTGGGCTTATCTGATTTCGGAAAAGTTTAGGGTCCAGATGCAAAGTTTTTAAAAGGATAACGAGTGCTCGGTGGTGGAGTTTGGGGCGGCTCTGTTGGAGACGGCAACATTTGGGTAGTTGAATTTTTTCATGTACGTAGCGCATACAAGGCAATGGGTTTCGATTTTGCCTTGTGGTTGTTGGAGACAGCTAAGAACGAGTGGGCCTCGGCAGCAGAGAGAGTAAATTTTCAGAAACCTGTGCGAGCTAGGCGAGGAGCTCGTCGCTAGCTAAGATTTGACATTCTCTTTCTACCACATACTCAAAGCGCTAGCTAGATGTACCCCATTGGAGACGCCCAACTCTCTAGCGTTTTCCGTTCATTACTAATAATGCCAAAGGATGCTAGTTCAGTTGGTCTAGCGCTTCCGGCGGCACCTTCTAGGTCCTGGGTTTGACTCCCATTGGGAGCGAATTTTCGAGACCGGAGGTAAAAAAATCCCCTCATCGGGTCCCGTGTGCCAAAGCACCGGTGGTGACAACCCCGTCCCGGCATGTGGTCCGGGCGGCGGTGTTAAACCGCCCGTTGACGGTGTTTCGCCCCAGGTTACGGTCCCGCGGGGCTTGTCCCAAATGCGGGCGGGGCCGGGGTTCGTGGATTTTCTCGGTCGGGGAGCCGAGGGCTTCTTCTTAAGCACAATACCGTGGGGGCGGTCTTTCCCCCCCGACCAAGTTTTTTTTTTTTTTTCATTACTAATAATAAAAGAGTTAAATACACAGGGCCCCTTAAACTTGTGGCGTTGTGTTAATTAGGTCCACTAACTCTCAAAATCGAAATCGACCCCTAAACTTTCAATTTGTGACATTTAGGTCCACAAAATCTTTAAATTGAGTACTGCGTGTCACTTATGTCTAAGAACTTATTAAGTTGTGCCATTTAGGTACACGAACTTGTTAAGTTGTACCACTTAAAACATATCACCAGTTTATAAATAATTAGTATATGAAATTAATATGATTTTGCAGTTGATATTATTTATATTACTAATTAATCATAAGTTGCCGCCTATGCCGTGGTGGGGGAGAAGATGCCTTCCAAATTTTGGTGGAGAATAGTAGCACGAGCGCCACCACCACCTGAACCATGAAGACGCTAGCGGTGAGCATCACCCTGCTATGGAGGGCGTCGCCCGGAGGTCGAGTCCACAACCGTCGGGAGCAGCCTCGGGTCCATCGAAGAATTCTTTAGTGCCTCAGCTTGAAAATTTTGTGAGGTTCAACAAAGCCATATAAATAGGCACATGTGACCAAGGAAGGTTTGGTTGCATTTGTGCACCATACGATATAAATATGCACTTAGACACACTTAAAAATGTGACCAAGGAAAGGCTTTGTTGCCGCATTTGTGCATCTTACAATATAAATAGGCACCATGTGAACGGAGGATGGGGGGTCTCGAGCCCCCTACCTTGGACGCAAATGAGAACAACACTATAGGCAACAACTAGAAAACTCAGCGCGGCTTTGCCGCTTTTGGAGTTCACCGATGTAGTTTTTACCATTATATTTACTGCAAAAAGGTTGAGCGACGAGATCACCATTAGTAATATATGTTGATTTTGGAGTTGAGCTAAGCTGCCATTGAGTCATGGTTAATATTTACAACAAAATATCATTGTGCCTGGACCCAAGTGTGTTTACATCTTCATGCACGTATGTACCTTGTTGTGACTTGTGAGGTGTGAAAATCTGTTCATCTAATTGTTAGACTTGAATAAGGCACTTGACAGGGACTGAAGCACCATAATTAACATAGGATAGGACATATACTAAACAACTAATTTTAGATACAAACATGAGCGATATATGTGTTATTTGTATTGGAATATTCTTAGTGCAGTTTCTGATACTCATTGTATTATTGGTGAAGTTATGTTAGTACTGCTAGGTGGTGTGAGCTGTGTAGAGTAACAATTGTATCTTGTAAGTATATGTTGAATGCAAGTTATGTTTTTCAAGGTCTCTGAAATGCCAGTTGTTGTGAAAGCACCAGGTCTGAAATGTGGAAAGACTTCCCTCAAAAATTGTGTAAAGTCAGTTTGAGACAATACATATTTGACAGTTAAATCATCGAGAAAATACTGGAACATACATGTAGTTGTTTTACTGAACTGATATGTCGGCTTACTTACGTAGATATCCTTGACCGCTGGTGTGCTGCAGCCGCTAGTGTCTAATAACCCATTCATTTGATACAGTTGAGAAGCTACATTAGGTTGCATTACATGGACGGCAACGTCCCCTTTTATACCAAGTACATGTTCACATTCATGCGATTCAAGTGCGTTGTTTGATACACAATGGAGGATTTGTCACCTGTGCGGGAGGGGGGGGGCACAAGTCCCTTGTTTAGTGTGGGAGAGGCGGCGTCGTTGCAAATTGACAAGCGGTGTTAGTAGCAGGCTAGTGCAAGAGAGGTGGAAGTGCAGATCGTTTCCAAACCATATCCGAGTTGGATTGCCCACTCGTTTCATCTTGGTTGGGAAAGAAGCCCCACCACACCTGCAATCCGAGCCTAGAAAGTTTCAGGGGTTTGGAATGGAACCTGCCGCCTGAACGCCCTCTCGTGGCATGTTGCTTGCTGGGGTTGGGTGCTACCCGACCCGGCGACCATGCCTAGGTCACTCTCAATCATCCAACTCCTGCTTCCTTGACCCTTGGTAGCCTGCAATGTGTTTTGTTTGCACCTGCTGGCTTGGTAGTTGCTACACGTCACAAAGATTGAGAAGACTAAGGGTAGTTCCAATGGAATATTAATCATAGTTTCTATCTTCATCCTTAAATAAGACGCCCCCTCAAAGAAAAATAATGACATGACAGCCCGATTAATGAAGGATGAGAAGCAAAACTGAGGAAATCGTTTCTTGAGAAGGAAACGGTGTCGAGGCAAGGAACGAGGTATGGAGCAACTGTCCTTTTCGCTTTGGGGAAAAACTGATTGTTTCTACATGCGAGATGGGACGTCGTCGTGCTCGCTGCCAGCCCAGGTCTCACTGCCATGCCGACCGTGCTCGCCGTCCGTGAAGGGCAACGACGGCGGCGGCCGCGGCGTCCCCTCCAAATTATAAGTCATTTAAAAGATCTTGAAAAATCAAAGTATCTTAAGTTTGATCAAAATTACGAAGATAATTATAAAGATTTATGACATGAAATAGGTAGAGTATACTATGAAAATATAATTAATAAAGAATCCAATAATACTTAGTTGATATCATAAATGTTATTATTTTATCTTATAAATTTAGTTAAATTTAAGATAACTGTCTCAGATTTGTTGGAATGACTTTTGCGCTAGTATGGACGGGTATATAATACGATACTACAAATACGAAGGAAGGAAATTACGACTCACGAGCAGAATCAGAAGCAGGCCGAGCCGTG
The DNA here is from genome assembly GCA_015847255.1 of Hyparrhenia diplandra. Lineage (NCBI taxonomy): Eukaryota > Viridiplantae > Streptophyta > Magnoliopsida > Poales > Poaceae > Hyparrhenia > Hyparrhenia diplandra. The sequence continues at coordinate 270,714 of JADLZK010000652.1, read as the reverse complement.
GTGGCTTTTGCACGGTCAGCCGGTCAGCCCTTTCCTTCTGGACAACCGGGGTCAGGTCGGTCGCATCACATGCATGAGCCGAAGCCATCACTGAGCAGCAGACTGGTTCCGGTTTCGAATCCGGTTCCAGTTCCAGATCCACGTTGGCAGTAGTACCACGGAGTCCACGGTGGTGGTTGAAATGGACCTATCACTATCAGCAAACCTGAGTTCCATCGCACGACGACGGCGGCGGAGGAATAGCATGTTTTCTTTGTATTATATCTGAGCATTGCCCCTGACGTTAACCTTTCAACCCATATAAGATAAGGCAACAAACACAGCACAGCAACGGGTGGTTCCAGTTCTGGTTCTGGTTCCCGTTATGTCCGGTTCCACGGTTGGCTTTGAAGATTCGAACACGCGTGCATTTTGGCGGTGCAACTAGTTTCCAAGTAGGAGAAGCTGCTGCGTAGGCAAATCCCTGATCAATCTTGTGCCTCTCTCGCTTTCCCCCAAGCCTGATCAATCTTGTGCTTCTCTCGTTTTCCTCCAAGCTATTGTGCCTCTCTCGCTTTCCTCTAAGCTAGCCATTTTTCTACTCCTATCTGATGATGACGTTCTTTCTCCTTTGGAATTTTCTATCTATCAGACATACAACCGGTTCCAGTTCCAGTTCCAGTTCCAGTTTCCGGTTCCTCCCCTGTTCCAGTCCCTCGGCCTCAGTCACGCGCACGCGGCTATTTATATCCCAAGGCGATTCGGCGTTTCGGCGAATGCAGCAGGCCCTCACTCAGTCATCAACCTCTTGCCATTTCCCAAGCTCAAGCCAATCGCCATTGTTTCGCCACACTGCTGCTGCTGCCTGCTGCTACAAGCTACTAGCGACGAACAGTGAGGACACGAGAGAGATCGATCATCGATGGACCCCGAAGCCGCGCTAACGACGGTCGTGAACTCGACCTCCGCCGCGCTCCGCAGCAGGGCGATGGTGCCGTCGGCGATGCTCATAGTCGGCATCTTCCAGGCGGTTGCGGCGATCGCGCTCCTCTTCTCCAAGACCCCGGAAGGCATCTTCTCCGACCACGGCAAGGCACTCGTCGTCGTGTACTACGGCGTCCTCGTGGTCGGCGTGATCGTCGGCACCGCGACCGCCTCTGCTTCATTCTGGGTCGCACGCCGTCTGGACGGGCAGGACGGCCGGCATGGCATTGGCATGGCGCTCCTCTGCACTTCCACGCTCACGTTGATCCCCGTGTTTGGGATACTCGTCGGCTTCGTCATGCTCAGAAAGTAGTCTCAGACGACCGACCCCTTTGTATGTATGTGTTGACAGTGTTGGGACCGGCAAGTCACTAGTATGTTTGGGATTGCTAGTGTGGGCTTCGTCATATGTGTGGTGGCAAGAGATTCATTTGAGTAATTTTGTTTTATTCCACGAGGAAAGGTTGATTTCAGCTTTACTGTCCTGTGAATCTGTGATGATTATTCGAAACTGTTCATGGAAACAAGATTTTAAAGAAGTTGTTTGGTGTATCGTCGTTCGTGTCTAACATGATGTTTGCAGCTGAATCGTTATTAGCAAGAACAGAGCAACAAGGCTATTTGTAATGAAGCTGGACGTGCTCTGGTTCCCGTTCGGGTTCCGGTTCCGGTTCGTTCCGTTCCTGGTCCCGGCAACTGAACTTGAGGTCCATCAAACATGGTCGATCAGGTTTGTGCTGTCTGGCCTTTACTGTTAGACTTGATGTTTACGTCTGAAATCGTCATTAGACGGCACAGAGCAACAACGTTATTATGGTGACGAAGGCAATCGGATCTCAGGCTCTGATGGACCTGAGCTCCAGTTCTTGATCTGGTTCCGATTATTCCAGTTCCACGGTTCGTTTCAAAGAAGATTCTGATGAAGGCTATTGCTCGTTTATTTTTATGCCACTTTGCCAGGGAGAAAGGCAAATCCGTTGCAGCTAAAGCTTGAGCCCTATCTGAAATTCTGAATTCATCAAGATCGGTGACGCGGGCATATGCTGGAGCAAGCGCCCTGCAGGGCACAATTTTTCTGCCCCACCCCACCGTACCCCTACCCCTATTATCACTTGGCTGGTTCCGTCACTGGGCGTTTGACACCGATTCCGGTTCCGTCTGTTGCTCGGATCCGGTTCCGACATTTAAAAAAAAAAAAATCTTCGTTGGCTGCACTCCTTAGCGTACGGTACAGAGCTCAAGACAGTGACACCCGGTTCCGGTTCCAGCTCAGGACCCAGTTCCTCCCGTCAGACCGTCACCATTTGAGTTCCTCCGTCAGAGCTCAAGAGCGCAATGAGAAGCAGGCCGAGCCATGGCGGCTGGGCACTGGGCAGTGCACACGGTCAGCCGGCCCTTTCCTTCTGGACCACAACCGGGGTTGGGTCGGTCACACGAATGAATCCATCGCCGTGGAGATCATCAGTCATCAGCACACTGGTTCCGGTTCCGAATCCACGTCGGCTTGCACCTTTGCAGTGCCACGGACTCCATTTCCATGTCCATGGTGGTTGTGTTCTTTTTTTCTTGAAGAAACGATTGGTGGTTGTTGTAATGGGCCTATCCCTATCAGCGCACCTGAGTTCTATCGCACGACGGCGGAGAAATAAACATCTTCTCCTTCTATCTCTCTCTACACTAAGCGACCGTTTTATTATCAGCACCTGATGTCAACGACCTTTGCTTGTCTTGGTCTGTGCCACAGTGACAGCGGTTCCAGTTCCGGTTCCCCTTCTGTCCGGTTCCAGTTCCACGGTTGGGCTATGAAGATTCGAACACAGTCAAAGTAGCTTGAAGCACGTAGGCAGCCCCTGATCAATCTTGTGCCTGTCGCATTCCACCAAGCTAGCCATTTTTGTATCTGACGACGTTCTTTTGCTTTCTTTGGAATTTTCTATGTGAATAGCATACTACTAGTACTGTACGTTGAGCTCCGGACAGCGACACCGGTTCCGGTTCCAGTTCCAGTTCCTCCCCGTTCCGGTTCCAGTTCCTCTGTCACGCGTCGTCAAAGTATCCTCGGCATCTATTTATAATAACCCACGGCAACTCGGCGAATGCAGCAGGGCGTCGCTCACTCAATCTTCAACCTCTTGCCATTTCCCAAGCCCAAGCTCAAGCTCAAGCTAGCACACACTACTGCTCAGATCCATGGACCCAGAAGCTGCGCTCAGGAGGGTCGTGGACTCTGTCTCCGCCGCGTTCCAGAGCAGGGCGATGGTGCCGCCGGCGATGCTCACTGTCGGCGTCTTCCAAGCGGTGGCGGCGTTCGCGCTCTTCTTCTACAGAACTACTCCGGAAGGCATCTTCTCCCACCACGGCAAGGCGGTCGTCGTCGTGTATTACGGCGTCCTTGTGGCTGCTGTGATGATGGGCTCTGCGACGGCCTCTGCTTCCTTCTGGGTGGCGCGCGGGCTGGACGGCCGGCATGCCATTGGCATGGCGATGCTCTGCGCTTCGACGCTCACGTTGATCCCTGTGTTTGGCATACTCGTCGGCTTCGTCGTGCTCAAAAAGTAGTCTCAGACGACACCTTTGTATGTATTTGTTGCCAGTGTTGGGATCGCTGATACTCGTACTTGTATGATTGTTGTACTGAAATTTATTAGCTGTGTTTTTCTACGAAACATGCACGAGGTTTACACAGGTGCTTGCCCATTATTTGGAGTCATTTGAGAATTGAGATTTGCTAAAAAAAAAAAAGATTGATTTGAGTTTTTTCCCCCCTGAGGAAAGATCGATTTCAGTTTTACTGTACTGTGAATCTGTGATGATTAAACAAGGTAACAAGATTTTACAAAAGTTATTTGGTGTATCGTTGCTCGTGTTTAACTTGCTGTTTGCAGCTCAATCGTTATTGCCGGAACAGAGCAAGAACTGGACGTGCACTGGTTCCAGTTCCAGTTCCGGCAACTGGACCTGAGACTGAGCTCCATCAGAGAACGACGTACAAATAGAAAGTAGTGCTGCAGCTCTGATTGAAAGTGCAAGCACATGCTCGATTGGGCTTGTGCTGGCTGGCCTTGACTGTTAAATTTGCTGTTTGCGTCTGAATCGTCGTTAGCCGTAACAGAGCACCAAGGTTATTATTGTGATGAAGGCAACTGGACATGCTCGGTACCGGTTTGTCTAAAGAAGATTCTGACGACTACGGTCGTGCCGATTTGTCTCCGGAGTCGAGACGGGAAAAGGGGTTGTGGGACCTCGGCGTCGCCCAGCGCCAGGGGCGTCGTCCTGGCGTCCAAGTTCTCGTTTTCGAAGCGACGATGTTATCCCCATGATCAATAAATGATACGCTCAATAGAAGAACGCGTATGTGTACTTATCTCAAATCTGAAATAGAAGGACAAAATGTAAGAAGCTACGCGAGCAAATATAGGGCATATTTGGAGCGACTACTTTTGGAGGGTGTAAACTTTATGAAATATATCAGTTTGACTTACGCCAAACATAAAGGTACATATGATTTAGGGCCTCTTTGCGGTGTGGCTTCCGCACGCCAAACGATGCTGACAAGAGTGTTTCTCATGAGGGAGGAGCCGTTTTCCTGTATGATGGGGACGTGACTCCCAACCTATGAGGAGAGGAGGATCACACCTAGCCTTCATCAAAATCTTCTTGAAAACGAAGCGTGGAACTGGAATCGGAACCAGTAAAGAACTGGAGCTCAGGTCCATCAGAGCCTGATGTCCGGTTGCCTTTGTTGCTCTGTGCCGGCTAAGGACGATTTCTTGCCTTTGTTGCTCTGTGCCGGCTAAGGACGATTTCAGACGCAAACATCAAGTTTAACAGTCAATGTGGTTGCACTTTCAGAGGGTACCTCCTATTTATCCATCCTTGTTTGATGGACCTCAGATTCATTTGACGGGAACCGGAACCGGAACCAGAGCACGTCCAGTTGCCTTCATTACAATAGCCTTGTTGCTCTGTTCCTGCTGATAACGATTCAGCTGCAATTAAAACGAGCGAGGATACACCAAACGACTTCTCTAAAATCTTGTTTCCTCGAACAGTTTTGAATAATCATCGCAAATTCACAAGACAGTAAAGCTGAAATCAACCTTTCCTCATAGAAAAAGAAAACAAAATTACTCAAATGAATCTCTTGCCTACATACATATGACGAAGCCCACACTGGAAATCTGAAACATGCTAGCGACTTGCCAATCCCCACACTGGCAACACATACATACAAAGGGGTCGGTCGTCTGAGACTACTTTCTGAGCATGACGAAGCCGACGAGTATCCCAAACACGGGGATCAGCGTGAGCGTTGAAGCGCAGAGCAGCGCCATGCCAATGCCATGCCGGCCGTCCTGCCCGTCCAGCCGGCGCGCGACCCAGAATGAAGCAGAGGCCGTCGCGGTGCCGACGATCACCCCGGCCACGAGGAAGCCGTAGTACAGGACGACGAGTGCCTTGCCGTGGTCGGAGAAGATGCCTTGTTCCGGGGTCTTGGCGGAGAACAGGATCGCGAGCGCCGCCACCGCCTGGAAGAAGCCGGCAGTGAGTATCGCGGACGGCACCGTGGCCCTGCTGCGGAGCGCGCCGGAGGCAGAGTCCACGACGCTCGGGAGCGCGGCTTCGGGGTCCATCGATGATCGATGTCTCGTGTCGTCGTTGCTAGTAGTAGTGTGTGACGCAGCAATGGCGGCTTGGCTTGAGCGTGGGAAATGGCGAGAGGTTGAAGAATGAGCGAAGCCCTGCTGCATTCGCTTTGATATATAAATAGATGCCCTGCTTTGGCGCGACGCGTGACGCACTGACTGAGGAACCAGAAGCGGGAGGAGCTGGAACTGGAACCGGAGCTGGAACTGGAACCGGAACCCGGTGTCACTGTCCTGAGCTCTGCCGTACGCTTCGAGTGCAGCCCGGGAGAGTGGAAGACCCGTCTCTCTGGTACAGAGAAAAGACTAGCTTGAGGGTTGCACACGCGCGGAAGGAACCGGATCCGAGCAACTGCTGGAAAGTGGAACCGGAGCCGGATCTGGAACTTGTCTTTTGCTGCCCAGGGAGAGAGCCAAGAGGTTGACCTCCCTGGTGCTGACAGAACTCAGCTATTTGCCCGGACGGGGTGTGCCGATAGAGGTCCGTTTTTACGACCACAGTGCTACTGGACGACCGACGTGGAGCTGGGACTGGAACCGGATCCAGTGTGCTGATGATTCACTAGGAAGGCATCTAATACAAAGTAATCAGAAAAATAAATTGCATTCCTCTTTACTTTCAACGAAATCATATAACGAAAAACACAAATGATGCATTCATGCTATATATCAAATATCAATACAAAGTGCTCAGGCAATATTTAGAACATTTAGAGATAGAAAAATATTGCAACAAACAAAAAATGTTACTATTCATCCAAGCAAAATCAGCTGCGTAGACCAAAAAAAACCCTTCTCTAAGGAATCCTTATGTATCTTTTTTTTTTTTTTTCACTCTAAACCATCATTTGTTTCATCACAGTCCTGTTCATGACTTCCAGACAGCCGCTGGTTCCATTCCCAGTAGAGATCGTACTGTGTGCTTTCACAGGCTTCTGTCAACACTCAACACCGTTGTAGTCTGTATTTCTAAACTCATCCACGCCTTGGACCGTTTCTTGCGATTGATGCTGCTCCCCGTCCTGGTTTATAGCAGAGACAGAAATCCGATTCCCATCATGATGGTCCTTTCTGTTCAACACATGAGAGGTTTGCTGGAAATTGGACAATGGCTTGCTGTACCCTGTATTGGTTCAGACGTTACAGCATTTTTTGCGTGGTTATTTGTTAGCAAGAAAGCAAGATAATTGATGATAACATTATCTACACCAACTCTTTTAATTGCAGAAGGTGCATTCTATATATATAGGAGTTTCCGCAGTCAACAAAGTAAGCAATAAACACACCCGGGAAGAAAATACTAATAGGGCCTCCTGTCAGTAATATGACAACAGAACATCTACTACCTACTCCTTTCAGAACTTCCGGCAAAGCCAATCAGAAAAAATGTATTCAGCACTCAGCAACATGAGCACTTGAGCAATGAGGACAGGGTTTACAAGTGAAACAAAACCCTGTGCAGAATCAGAGAACCAGTCACAATAAACATCAGGCTTTTTGAGGCAAAGGAGTGAAAAGAACAACACTTTTGGCATTGCCTTCTCGCCCTTGGGCTGTGGTGAACAATAAGGATTGTAATCTGTAGCAGGTCTCCTAGGAGAAACAGGGATGCATTCAACACTTCCTCGAACAACTTGTAGCAGTATGATACTCCTATAGACTGACGATGGTTACTGCAGCCATGGTGTCCTTGAATGCATGCAAATAGACTGCTTACTTTAGTATGACACAATAATGTATGTAAGTCATGAAGATAGCATGATCAGTTGTAGAAGTATACCTTGCAAGGCAATGTGCTGGTAGGAACGTGTGCATAACAAGCCACCCAGTAATCAGTTCACATATTCCTTGTCAATTATTACCTTTAGCTTGCTTGTTGCCAGCATTCTGCATTGCTCTGTTAGCTCCTTGCTGCAATCGCGGACCTCCAGTTCTTCCAGCGAAGGTGGAAGGCCCCTCTCTCGAAGCCTTGAGATCCTCCAGCAAGAAATGATCTCCATCCGCTTGAGGCAGGGAAGGCTGTGCAGACCCACAGGAACTCCTAAGAGTTCGTCATAACCTTCAAATCGGAGCTGTTGCAGGGATGTGAGGAGCTGAAGCGCTGCATCTTGCTCGCATGTTAGCCCTGCCGCGTCGATAGTTTCATATGCGTCCTTGAGCTGCAGGCATTGGACAGCGGTGAGTTGCTTGCAGAATGGTGTGGTAAGAAAAGACGGGTCGTCGATCCGAAGCCTTTCCAATCGAGGGCACAGCTCATAACCCTGCGTTGATAGTCTCTCCAAGCATTGAGGTAAGCCACGACAAACATATACTTCCAAGTACCTGAGACTGTGGAGGGATTGGATGCCCTCTAGTGCATCTAGCGATTCACAATATCCAATTGTCAGCTTTTCTAGTGCTGTGCAGGAATGCAGCTGTAAAGATTCCAATTCAAACATTCTTGACACTATTAGTACTGTGAGGCGGGTCAGATCTCCCGGAAAGCATGGATGTAGAGTTTCTAGGGATGACTCAAAGATATCCAGTACGCCAAGTGAACACGGGAGAAGCCATCTTCCATTTGCCTGCTCATCGATGTCGTCTTTATGCACCAAAGATGATATCAGCTCGGGGCATCTAACGATTATTAGCTCCTCAAGGGAAGTGAATCCAGACAAGCCTTCCCTGTTCCCCTGGAACTTTAGCTCACAAAATATAATAGATATCTTCTTGAGAGAGGGTACGAGATTAGATGGAACACGCAGGAGTTTATCCGGACTTGACCATGTCGATGAGGAAGCACATGTAGAAAAGGTGAGATTTGATAGTCTGTTCTCTTTCCCTTCTATCAACAGCCCTGTTATCTGCTTACATCTCTCTAGACGCAATTCCTCTAGGGCCCGCACGTGTTGCAATATCACAGATAACCACTGCCCAGTTATTCCACAATTGATAATGTCGAGACACTCTAGAGATGAGAGGGCATCAAGATTTGCAGCTGCCATGTCTTCATGGGCTTGTGTTGACATAACATCGGAAGAAAAAACATTTGTGCAATGCTTTATTTCCAACCTCTTCAAGCAGACGAGTTGCCTGAAACCTTGGAGTAAAATGGACAATACACTATTGCAGCCCACTATTTCCAATTGAGTTACGGACCTCAGGTTGTGGAAGGACAAAATTTTGTCGTCCAGGAACTCAATGGAAGACGGGTAATCATAAGATCCAATTTTAAATCCCCCGTTTGATGATCCCTCCATGGTTGGAAGTGTTGAAATATCTGCGATGGATAGTTTGCAAAAGCTACTTGAGGGTGGAAGAGGATTTGTTACCACTAAATGACGACAATCACGAATTGTCAGCTCACTAACATTGGGCAACCATGACTTCTGTTGGTTTTCAAAATTTTCATTGCTCTCAAAGAGGGAAAAAGCCTTCAGTACAGAACACCTACTAATCTCCAGCTTTCTCAATCTAGAGTTCAAGTCCCTCACTGAATTGCATGAACATCTCTCCAATTTTGCCATATTAATCAACACTAGCTCCTCCAATGAAGGAATTGACACTTCAGTTACTTCCTGCATATTCATTAACTTCAACTTTGTAAGAAACAATAGCCTTTCCAGGGATGGAAGTGTCTCCCATCCTTCACAATTTTCTAGATGGATTGTCTGCAGGTAGGTTACTGAAGTGGCCAGCCAAGCTGGGGTGGAGGCACCACATGCTCCATTTGTCATAACAAGATGCCTCATGCTGACAAGATCACTCATACCATGAACAATAGTTGGGCTCCGAACATCTAACACTTCCAGATGGTAAAACTTGTCTAGAGATATTGGTAAAACTTCAGTGCTCCCTTTGTTCTCAAGTTTTAGGCAGCGAAGATGGTTGCACATAAAGGTGTGGAAGGACTGGAATAATAAAGAGTTGAATTTCCCAATTAATATCAATGTCCTCAATCTTGTCACAGATGAAACTTGTCTTTGTAATTTTTCTTCAAACTTCACATCTAAAGGATACGCCGGATGAATAATTGAAAAATGGTGGATGGTTAGTAGCACTTCTTTCCAATCTAAGCCATCTATAGCTGCAAACTCGGTCCTTAAAACTAGTCTTGCAAATTCATGCATAAGACCACACATAAAAATAAGATCGAATCTTTCATGTTGTAGAATGGAATTTGTGTTTCAACCTTCTGAAGGAAACCTAGGTTAATAAGAGCATTGATGTAATCTTGTCCTATCTCAACAGATTTCACAAATCCTAATGATATCCACATGGAGACCAAATCGTCAATATGAAACTGATGGTTGTTGGGAAATATAGAACAAAACAAGAAACACTGTTGTAATTGGTAGTGCAGCTGATTATAGCTAATCTTCAAAGTAGTGATGATTCCTCTACCGAGTTGCATAGATTCCCAAACACCATTCCTAATGATGCTTTTCCAATGGCCAAGAGTAGGCTGCTCTCTTAACATTTTTGCTGCACTTTCTGCTGCTAATGGGTTGCCCTTTAACTTCGCAGCTATTTGATAGACGATGTCTAGATGCTCTTTGTAATTGTTATCATCAAATACACATGCTTTGAACAACATCCAAAATTCATTATCTTCAAGGGCTCCTAACTTAACTGGTTTGCTTGTACCTAGCCTTCGTGCAATGGACAAATTTCTAGTTGTCATGATAATCACGTTACCCTTTGTGCAACTTGATCCCAAAACATCCAACAGATCTTTCCATTGGGAACCACCTATGCACTCATTGACATCATCAAGAACAAGCAAAAACCTTTTTGTGCTGATACGCCATACGAGTCTTTAGAACCTCTAGAAGCTTTGTGTAGCTGCTTACTCCATAGTTTTCTATGTTGCGAGGAGATCCTTCATGGCTGTCTAGGGTAATAGAGTCTATGATCTCCCTTGTCACTCTTACTTCATCAAAGATGTTGGACACCCAAACCCATATTCGCTCGAATTGTTTTTTCACTAGTCCGTCATTGTATACAAGTTTAGCTAAGGTTGTCTTCCCAACTCCTACAATTCCCACAATAGGTAGTATAGTTATGTAGCTTGACTTAGCAGCTTTGATCGCACTCATGATGTTGTTTTTATCGTTGTACCTTCCATACACTTTTCCAGGAGGAGAGCCTGATGTTTTTACTCCTGTATCTGAGGTGCTGTTACTCTGATATGGATCAAAACTTGCAACAGAGTCCTTGAGATACTCAATCACATAGCCCCGGATGCTTCCTAACTCAAGAGCTATTTTGTGTATCCTTTTCAAAAAATTGGCGTTGTCCCAGGGGTGTGTAGCAGTAGCTACACTGCTCTCAGTTCTCATTCTTTTTCTACCCTATGAATCAACATTAGTTGAAATTATGGCACCATTTTGTACACTATCGCCGGCACTACAAGAGGAAAAGGATCGCAAGTTGGTTGTTAGAAATTTATTACCATAATTCAGAGTTACACATGATGTCTTTATTTGAGTGCGCAACAAGAGATTTGCTGCAATTATATTAGCAGTTAGGGAAGAAAAAAAAAGATAAGTGTCTTATTGTCCTGCAGGACCTGGACTGGTAAACAGAATGTCATATAGTTTAAATGAAACAATCATATATGAACCTCTATGAGTACCCAACAAAGGTGCCGTCTCAATTGTTTTTGCCAATAACCAACAATCCAACATAATTCGTACTGGAAAAGTGATGCAATGCAGAACTTGAGAAGTAAGCAGTACCTTGAACAGTTCGGCGCCTCTTCAATTACTCCACGCTTTTTCCTGCAAGCGGCACTGTTTCGATGCTTGCGCAAAACTGATGTTCCATGACTAAATACAACCTGTGTGCCACAGTCAATGCACTTGGCTCTCGCAGGTTGTCCATTTACGGCTGGTGTAATATGAAAATAGTCCCGCTCCTTGCATCGATTTTTGCGGCCGTTATTGTCCAATATACCTGCAGTACTAGCGGCTGCATTTCCTTGCTCTGATTCATCTGTCGCTCCATCTCCAACCATGCCTTCCGGCTCAATAGCAGGAGCAAGCATAACTGAAAGAGAAAGGAGAAAACGGTGACATGGTACGAGGTGTGTTGTTCATTCAAAAGAAAAAAAAATGTAAACAAAAAAATCTTTGATGAAAAAAAAAAAAAAGAAAATCAAAATGTACAAGAATCGCTCTTTGAAACCTTGTTTTAATGATTTGAATAAAGTCCTGTAGGGGCCCTCTGCCCCTCCAGTTTCATCAACAAAAAATAAAATACAAGAATCGCTGTATGTATACCTCCTTCAGCCTGGTGCTTGAGCCTGCAATAGTCGAGCTCGTCCACCACATCGTCGGCGTCATACATGAGCTCCTTCACACGAGCGAGAGAGCGCGCAAGCGGCTTGTTCCCGACCGCCCTCCCTTCACACCATTAACAACCGTCTCCATCCTCTCGACCTCACACTTGAGTTCACCGATGGCACCAGCGAGGCCAACTCGATGAAGCCACGCATCGAGCTCGCTGGCCGGTTGAAGAATTTCCAGGATGGTTTGAGCTAGCCATAGAATCGCGCCCACCAATGCGGCCGCCTCTCCTGCCTCCAGCAGATCTGGCCGAAGCATTGTTCTTGAGCGGTGGTCAACAGAGGAGGAAGCAAAAGAGGACGGCGAGCATGCGAGAAGCTGGTAAGACTAGAATATGGCAGGATCAAAAAGGTCAAAGCATCGACAAGTCTATGATGTGGGCCTTGGCCCAAATGAGTATCCCGGCCCAGGGCCCAGTCCAGAGCTCGCCGCTCGTCCGCCGGCGTCCGACGATGCTGACGACGAAGACCCCGCGGCCGGGCAGCGGCAATGCGCGCCAGGCCACTGCGACCTTGGCGGTACTGCGGTGAAGGCGAAGGTCGCGGCAGCCGTGGGGAACTCGCGTTCGGGTGTGAGCTCTTGCTGCAGCCGGAGCACGTCTCCCTCATCTGCTTCCTCTCCAACCGCCGCTCCGGCACCACAGCCGCTGGGCTCACGCCCTTCGAGGCGTTCCTACGGGAGGAGGACAGCTCTCTCTTGGATCCGTCCCCGCCGCCGTAGGACTCACGTATGGACACCGATGAGCCCTTGGAGGAGACGAGAAGAAGGATTGCTGTAGCGTCAACCAGGATTTCTTTTGGTAGGTTCCGAATCGTGCTCTGCGCTAGCCCTGCCGACGCTGTGGTCTCTGCCTCAGATTAACCCCATTCTTCCTCTTCTCTCTGTTTTGCAGCACCCCAGACTACATCACGCCACCTCCGGTTAATATACAGGAGAACATGCCTTACCCCAAACCTCCAGACTCCAGAAAAGCAAGCTAAACCCTCAGAGCAGGAGCAAGAGGAACGGAGCCCGTGAGTGAGACTTCCATCTCAGTTTATCGGTTGATTAGAGTATGGATCTGGTATAACCACAAGTCCTTTTCTGTTTTAGCTGAAAATTAGCATTCGGCATTGTGGTTCTTAACTTCTTATGTCAAACCTTGTCATTTGTATTGTTCATATAGGTGTTTGTAATGAATATTTTTCAGTTAAAAATTAAGCTTATAGCTCTTGTCTTTACTACTAAAATATTTTTGAGGCATGAATGTATCATTTAGGTGTTTTTTGGTTGACATGGTCACAAAATTCAGCACGTAGAACATGTATGATTCTAGAACAGGCCAATATAACTTTGATTGTGCGTTTAGATGAATTGGGGAAGTATTTTTGTAGTTCTACTCATTTGGAAAAAGTTTGAATGTAAGACTGTTACCCCCAAGGCCCCAATTCATGTTCTACTCATTTGAAATGGCTCAAATTATTTCTGGTTTGCATCGCTGCACCATCATCATTAATATGAATTCTCAATCCTCATTTTTTACACGGAAAGTCTGAGAGAAACGGGTTGCTTCAAACCCATCATCTTGGCCATGTCTATTTATCACACAAGAGGTTCAAAACTGGACAGTACATGCTGTAGGTTCAGAGCATTTTGCATGCTTAGCAGGAAAGTTGAAGATACGGTTTACACCAACTCTTTTTTGTTATGATGAGGAATGGATTGTACATATCTTGGAGTCCCTTCTATATACACAATAATCAGTAAACATCCATGGGAACGAAAAATAGGCTTCTTTCAGTCATATGCCAGGAGTACATCTACCTCCCTGCTCTCACACATCTCGGCAAGGCCCTTTCACAAAAACCGTATTCAGCAACATGAGCATGTTAGGACAAGGTCTACAAGTGAAACAAAGCCTGTGCATAACCAGAGAATCTGGCACAAAAAAATCCAGGGATCTTGAGGCTCCAAAGTATAAAGAACAACATTTTTGGTCTGTCGTCTTTGTCCAATACAAGAATTGTAGCTGGTCACCTGGGAAATAGGGGTGCTTTCAACACTTCCCTGACCAGCTTGTAATATAATAGTAGTATGATACATATTCCTATTGATCGTGACAATGGTCACTGCAGCCATGGTGCCAGCTTGAATGCCTGCAAAGTGACTTCTTACTTTAGCATGACGATATCCCGAAGGTAAACATGGTCAGCGGTAGAAGCATTCGTACCTTCCAAGGCGATGTGGTGAAACTTGGTGCGCTGATTCAAACGCGTGCCTTAATAAGCCACCCAGTAATCAGTCCACATATTTCCCATTAATTATTACATTTAGCTTGCTTGTTGCTAGCTTTCTGCATTGCTCGGTTAGCAGCTCGCTGCACCTGCAGACCTCCAGTTCTTCTAGGGAAGGTGGGAGGAGGCCCCTTTCTGGCAGCCTTGAGATATTCGGGCAATAATAGATCTCCAACCGTTTGAGAGAGAGAAGGCTATGCAGACCCATGGGAAGATCCGAGAGTTCGGGGTAACAAACAAATCGGAGCTGTTGCAGGGACGTGAGGAGCTTAAACGCTGCTTCTTGCTCGCATGTTAGTCTTGCCGTGTCGATATGTTCTCCACATTCGTCCTCGAGCTCTAGGCATTGGAGAGAGGTGAGGTGCTTGCAGAATGGCGTGGTAAGAAAAGATGGGTGGTCGATACAAAGCCTTTCCAATCGAGGGCACAGCTCATAACCCTGCATCGATAGACTCTCCAAACATTGAGGTAAGCCAGGGCACCCGTATACTTCCAAATACCTGAGACTGCAGAGCCATGTTTTCCTAAACGCTAAACGGTACACGGGCGGTGACCCTCCGTTTAGCGTTTAGAGTGTTTAGACGCCGTTTAGACGGCATCTAGACGGATTAAACGGTTTTGCTACTGTAGCAATGTTTCAACCGTTATTATAGTATATAACATGTATATATGTAAAAAAATAGAAAATAACAGCACTAACAGGCCTGAATCGCATCTTGGGCTCGCTTATTTCCCTTCCTGGCTTCCTGCCCTCCTCAAGGCCCAACGCGATGCCCCCAGGGGTGCTGCTGTTCCAGAAGTCCTCCTGGCCCATTGGCCCAAGCCTAACCAGCAGCCCAAGGTCAGACTCACACCCATCCCTCCCCAATCCCCATCCTGGCATCGCTGCTCTTCGTCTCCTCCCCGCATGCGGCAAATGGCGGGCCTTGGCGGGCGGCAAGCGGAGGCGGCCTTGCCAGGCGGCAAGCGTAGCGCGCGCCTTGGGCGCAGGGCGGAAGAGGGCAGCGGCGGCGGCGCAAATGCCCAGCGGGGAAGCAAGGGCAGCGCGCCGGGCGCTCGGCAGCGGCAGCGGGCGCCGGCGCGGCGGCAAGGCGGCAAGGCAAGGGCAGCGGCGCGCTGGCGCCGTGCAAGCCCCCGCTCGTTCCCCCCCTACACATGTATGCCGCTGATTTTTTCTCTCAATTGCCCGCGAAATCACTTCCCTTCCCGCCGCTTTCCTGAAGGAAGCGAGCCATCGCCAGCAGAACGCGACGTAAAAAACCCGCTCAGGACGCCCAGTTCCGTTCCCACCGTTCCGTGTCGACCATTTTCAACGTTTAATGCCGTTTTTGACCGTCTAAACGGGAGCCCGTTTAACTGCCCGATCAGGGCCTAAACTCCACGGGAGGCTCTCGTCTACCGTTTAGACGCGTCTAAACGGCCGTTTAAAACCGTTTAGGATAACGCGGCTGCAGAGGGATTGGAAGCCCTCTAGTGCGTCTAGCGATTTACAATATCTAATTGTCAGCTTTTCCAGTGCTGTGCAGGAATGCAGCTGTAGAGATTTCAATTTAGAGCTGTCACTGCCCCACACTTCTAGTACTCTGAGGTGGGTCAAATCTCTTGGAAAGCAGGGCAGCAAATCTCTTGGAAAGCAGGGCAGCAAATCTCTTGGAAAGCAGCAGGGCTGCAACGGGGAATCGCCCCAGATTCCTAGTACGCCAAGTGAGCACGGGAGAAGCCATCTTCCGTTTGCCTGGTCATTGGTTTCGTCTTCATGCACCAAAGATGATATCAGCTCGGGGCAACCAACAATTCTTAGCTCCTCGAGGGAGGTGAATCCAGACAAGCTTTCCTTGTTCCCCTGTAACTTTAGCTTGCAATATTCAATAGATATCTTCTTGAGAGAGGATACCAGATTAGATGGAACACACAGGAGATCGTCTGGACATGACCTTGTCGATGCGCTGTCTAGATTTCCCTGCGACCAAGCACTTGGAGCCAAGGTGAGATTTGAACAACTATTCTCTTCCCTTTCTATCATTAGCCCAGTTATATGCTGACAACTCACTAGATGCAATTCCTCTAGGGCTCGCACATGTTGTAGCATCGCAGATAACCACTGCCCAGTTATTCCACACCATTTAATGACGAGACACTCTAGAGATAGGAAGGCACAAAAATCTATGGCTGGCATATCTTCTTGGGTATGCACTAGCTGAACATTTGAATTTGTGCAGTGATGTAATTCCAGCCTCTTCAAGCAGACGAGTTGTCTGAGACCTTCAAGTGAAATAGATGAGTGCATTAATTCCAATCGAGTTATGGTCCTTAGGCTGTGAAATGACAACATTTTGTCATCTAGAAGATCAATAGGACATGCAATTTTGAACTCCCCATTTGATGATCCCTTCAAGGTTGGAATTGTTGAAACATCTTTGATGGATAATTTAAAAACACTACTTGATGGTGGTAGAGGATTTGATACCATTAATTGAGGACACTCATGAATGGTTAGCTCTTTAACACTGGGCAACCATGACTTCTGCTCGATTTCAAAATTTTCACATCTATCAAAGAGCAAAAAAGCCTTCAGTACCTGGCATCTCTTGATCTCCAGTACCCTCAAACTTGAGTTCAAGTCCCTCACAGAACTGGAGGAACATGTTTTCAACTTTGGCATATCAATCAACACCAGCTCCTCTAATGAAGGAATTAACAATTCTGTTACTTCTGGCATATTCCTTAACTTCAACTTTGTAAGAGACGATAGACTTAGAAGAGATGGGATTTTCCCCCATCAATCCTCTAGATGGATCGTCTGCAAGCCAACAGACCTTGCTGGGGAGAAAGCGCCGCATGCTCCATTTGTCAGACCAAGATGCCTCATGCTGATGAGATCATTCATCTCAGCTTGGCACCTAGCATCTAATATTTCAAGGTGGTAAAACTTTCTTAGAGATATAGGCAAAGACTGATTTGTGCCTTTGTTCTCAAGTTTTAGGTAGCGAAGATGGGTACAATTTACCAAATTGGAAACAAAGGTATGGAAGGACTTGAACTGGAGGAATGAAGAATTATAGCGCCCAACTAAGATCACTGTCCTCAATCTCCTCAATGAAGAAGCTATACTTTGCAGTTTTTCTTCAAACTTCACGTTACCAACTATGTTCTCACGTTCACCTATTTGGTACACCAAATCAGTTTGAATCGACAAATGGCGCACAGTTGATAGCACTTCTTTGCACTCTAAACCATCTATAGTTGCAAACTCGGTCCCTGAAACCAGTCTTGCAAATTCATGCATCATACCACAAATAACATAGCATTGTTGATTGTGTGGAATGGAGTCCTCTTCTGTTCCAACCATTTCAAAGAAACATGAGTTGACCAAAGCATTGAAATAACCCAGTCCTATCTCAACAGATTTCACAAATCCTGATGATATCCACATGGAGAGCAAACCATCAATATGAAATTGATGGTCATTAGGGAATACAGAACAGGCCAAGAAACGCTGTTGTAAATTGTATGGCAGATCATAATAGATATTCTTCAAAGAAGTCACGATGCCTCCATGGAGTTGCAGAGATTCCCAAATACCATTCTTAGTGATGTTTTTCCAATGGTCAAGAATAAGCTTCTCTCTTAATATTTCCGCTGCACTTTCTGCTGCTAATGGGTTGCCATTTAATTTCATAGCTATTTGACGACCAATATCTGTGAGCTCTTTGTAGTTGTTATCACCAAATGCACATGCTTTAAACAATAGCCAAAAATCAACATTTCCTAAAAGCTCCTAACTGTAATGGTTCGGCTGTGCCTAGCCTTTTGCAACAGACAAATTCCTAGCAGTCACAATAATCATATTACCCTTTCTGCAACTTGATCCCAAAGCATCTATTAGATCTTTCCATTGGGAACTACCCATGCTGTCGTAGACATCATCTAGGACAAGTAGAAACTTTTTGGATAAACAAGCCATATGTTTCTTTAAGGCCTCTAGAAGCTTCGAGTAATTGCTGACTCCTTCATAGCTTTCTCTTTTTGCTAGATCCTTCATGGCTAGCCAGAGTAACAACATCTAAGATTTCCCTCGTCACTGTTACTTCATCAAAATGTTGGACACCCAAACCCATATCCGCTCAAATTCTCTTTCAACATATTGATCATGGTATACAAGTTTAGCTAAAGTGGTCTTCCCAACTCCTAGAATGCCTACAATAGGTAGCACAGTTATGTTGTCCGACTTAGCAGCTTTGATCGCCCTTATGATTTTCTTTTTCTCCACATTCCTTCCATATACCTTCCCAGGGAGAGAGCTTGATGTTCTTACTCGTGTATCTGAGTTGTTACTCTGGTACTGGTACTGGCCAGACCTTGCAACAGAATCTTTGAGATACTCAATCACATTGCCTCTGATGATTTGTAAATCAAGAGCTATTTGTTGGATCCTCTTCAAAAAAATTCTGCCTTGTCCCAGAGGTGTGTGGTAGTAGCTCCACTGCAATCAGTTCTCATTCTTTTTCTGCCCTTTGAATCATTAGTTGAAACTGTCGCACCATTTTGTACCCTATCGCCGGCACTACAAGAGGAAAAGGATTGGAGGTTGGTTATATTAGTATAATTTAGAGTTGCACTGCAAGTCATAGTTTAAATGAACACATCATTTGCTTGAAAAAGGAAATGAATCGATCATATAGAAACTTCTATGCATAGATGCCAAGGTACTTGGTCCATAGCTAACATAATTTGGTATTCGAAAAGTGACGCATGCAGAACTTGAGGGGTAAGCAGTACCTTGGACAGTTTGGCGCATCTTCAATTGCTGCACGTTTTTTTCCTGCAACTGACACTATTACGATGCTTGTGTAAAACTGATGTGCCGTGACTGAAAACAACCTGTGTACCACAGTCAATGCATTTTGCTCTTGCTGGTTGACCATTTACTGCTGGTGTAATGTGAAAATAGTCCCGCTCCTTGGATCGATTTTTGCGCCCATTATTATCCGATATATTAGCAGTACTAGCGGATGCATCTGTGTGCTCTGCTCCATCTCTATTATCTCCATCTCCAGCCATGCCTTCCGGTTCAGTATGAGGAGCAAGCATCAGTGACAGAAAAAGAGAAAACGATGACATGGTACGGGCACGTTTATAGTCACAGTTTATTCAAAGAAGAATAAAAGATCACGAGGATCGATGTATACCAACAGTATTGGCCGATGCATCTACGTACTCTGCTCCATCTCCAACCATGCCTTCCGGCTCAGTAGTAGGACGAAGCATAACTGACAGATGAGAAAGGAGAAAGTTAATGTCACAATTTCCAGAAGAAAGAACAGCAGACAAACACAAATCGCAAGGATGGATGCATACAACCTTCTTCGACCTGTTGCTGGAGCCTGCAGTAGTCAAGTTCATCCACCATGTCGTCGGCGTCGTACATGAGCTCCTTCACACGAGCGAGGGAGCGAGCAAGCGGCTTGTTCCCGACCGCCCTTCCATTGACGCCATTAACCACCGTCTCCATCCTCTCCACCTCAGATTTGAGTTCCTCGATGGCACCAGTGAGGCCAACTTGATCAAGCCAATCGGCAAGTTTTCCTGGTTGAAGAGTTTCGAGGATGGTTTGCGCTAGCCATAGAATCGCGCTCACCACAGCAGCTGCCTCTCCTGCCTCCATCAGATCCGGCCGAGGCATTGTTCTTCAGCGATGGCCAACGGAGGAGGAAGCAAATGAGAAGGTAGTCAAAGCAGAGAAGACTCAGAGGAGCATGCCGCATTCGGGTGGTAGAAAACAGGTAAAGCTGACAGAGCGGCAAAGTGACAAACGCCTCGGGCCTGTTAGTTTATGAGCACGCGCCTTCCAACAAAACATTAGGTGCAGCTAGCCTCTTTTTATTCACCGACAATGCATAATTACAACAAAATATTAGGTGGCGATCACCTTCCCTGTACAACCGTAAAATATTCTTTAAAACACATACTAGTCTGTAATGTGGAACCATGCATTTATCCTTTTTTTTTTTTCGAATCAAACCATGCATTTATCAGGAGAAGGATTTGAGCAAAACTGTGCATTTTTAGTTGCAGAATAACTGAAGTGGCAGGAATGCATTTGACTATATAAATGAGTATCAAGCGAGTTCGATGGCCTTCCAGTTCATATAATTTGAGTACAATGAAAATCCTTTTTTTTTTTTTGGGAAAACATGTTATACAGTTGTAGAACCTTGTCGAGAAAATCCATTGCTTCTTAAGACATCACTGCCCAATATTGAAATGCGAGGAGTGTACAACTGGCACGATGCTCGGCAATGTGCATGTCACGGCTTTTGGGCTGCCTCATGACTTCATTGGTTCTTCTTCTCTTTTCCCAAACCTCTGTGTACTTTTTACTAGGCTATTCAGATGGGATCATGGGAGTCGCTAGCTACTCATTATGTTCCAAGGCATAGCTTACATTAGGGAAGTTAATAGTGATGGAACACTCTGAAAACCACATGAAAAAGGAAAACAACAAACAGTTCTATATGAGGTTAATATCAGCCCATAATTAAAGCTCGAAAAATAACAATAGATGATAATGACCATAAAATAGCAAGAGAGGCTAATAGCTACTTTACTGAACATGTAAAAATAAAATCAATGCTTCTGTAATGGTTTTATCTTGATGTAACTCTCGTAGAAGATATGTGCAAATCACTAAAAACAGTCCATCATTTTGTGGCAAGTATCTAAACAACTCTAAGCTATATGCATACTTATGTTTATAATGTGGAACCATACATTTGTTGATGTCTCGTCATCCCATTTGTTTATCTGAGCACCTTGTCATTTTGTTACTGCATAAAGGCGACCTCGCAATTAAATTGAAGTAACCTTTGTAATTAGCATCTTGAACTGAAACTAGTGTGGCAAGGCAATTTCTTGACTGCTATCGAAACTAAATGTTTTTTATGATTCAAAATTTTTTTTATCTAATTAGAACATTTTCTGATTGATAGCCTACAATGGAAGGACTAAGTCAAGTCAGATTATTGATCCATGTGCATAAACTAAGCATGGCTGTTGTCGGGCGTGGTACGGTGAAGCAGTTCATGCAAACATGATTATAAAAGAAAAGAGATAAGCTAAACAAACTGCAAAGCTCATGCTTCTCATCCAACAATACTCCCATGATGTTATAAGGGATACAAGTAATGTGTAACTGCAAACCAATTTCATCCAGTGCATGTAGTGGTAAAACATGTTGTATTTCGGTGTTTTTCTAGTGTGGTTATGCACAGATGCTTTCCTTGTCTAATCTGCCATCATTGCAGCAGGCTTGCTTGTTAGACAGCGTATATAAGACAACATGAACAAAAAACTGAGGAAACCAAAGAAGTCATGAGAACAGTGGAAATGACAATCGAATCATACACAGTTACTAATTTCGCCAGTAATATGCATCATAAAGAAAATGCATAGTGCACCATGTAAAGATAGTATCTGCCAATATTTTGTATCTATGTTGACTTTTAGAAGAACATATAGTAATATTTTCCCAAGTTTATGCAAGATAAAGCAATCATCAAACACCTATTATAATACTATTTTCTGAGCAAAAAAACACGACCTTTTGTAAAAGATATGTACCTGAATATCTGCAGCTTGCACATACAAGTAGCATGCTTTGGAAGATAGAATGAGAACAAGAAAGATGGTTATCAGTACTTCAGAGCTACTTAAATAATGCCAATGTGTACATCTAGAATTAAAGAATATCAAGCACAACCTAGGACATTACTTAAAAGAACAACAGTAGTACATCTAGAGAAAACAGAGAAGCAACTTGCTGAATGCAGTAGGTTTTCTGGATGCACCTCATCTTATATGGGAGTGAGAATGAAAATGGAACACAATGCTTTCAACAAGTTCAGGATCAAAGGCAGATTGGAAAAGCAGCAAGAACACAATTAATCAGAGAGCTCAGTGGTTTATGGCCCACAGATCCTCATTGGCATGCAGTAGCTACATAGTAAATTTAGACAGTAATATAATATTGAGTGCAAAATAAGCAAATCATCAAACACCTAGTATTAGAGAGTCAAAAGAAGATGCCAAAATATATCAAGAGAAAATATCTATGGCTATAAAGATGCAGATGAATAGCAGTTGCAAGTACAGATACAACCTATAATTCTATAAGAATATGAAGTAACAGCAAAAAGGAAAATTGCCTAATCCAGGAAACAAGCACTGCATTTATTGAACTGGCATAACATACCTGAGCATCCCAAACAGCAACAACAGGAAATTATTGCAATATAGAATACACATGCGACTGAGGCATGCACATCAATCAAGAAACAAAAAATAGAAGAGAAAGTTTGCAGCGGTAGCACAAGGGAGAAGAACAAATATATATTGTAGAATGCCAAAATAAGATCCACCGTGTAAAGCAATGAAGGTGCTATCAGCACATTACCTTGAAGGTCTTCTATTTAAGGAATAAAAAAAGAGCCTACATTTAGGTTAGGGAGGGATGGATGCCCATAAAGATGTAATCAGCAAGTACAGATACAACCTAATTGAATTAAAAAACAAAGTAATGCCCAAAAAGAAAAAAAAAAACTTGCCAGAGAACAGAAAGAGTAAGCTTAGGTGGTGAAGATGGAGAGAATGGAAGGTTTTCTAATTAAACACGAGCATTTAGGACCACGTTTAGTATTTTGAAAAAAAAATATGGCATTCAGTTTAAATATATTTGTACACAACGGTGGTTTTCTAGTCAAGTCTTTTTTGGTGTGAAAGCATAATAATAGTAATAACGAAAAAAGAAGATTAAAGAATAGAAAATACTCATATAAATTGAAACAACAGTGAAGCTACAGGCAACAGGAATTAACAGAGTGCATTTCTATAACCTATTTAATTTTTATCTTCTAGATCCACCATGGAGATGGCCCGATTATTCTAACCCAATTTCAGTTGGGGAAGATCATGCAAGCATTTACATAAAGCAAACTCCAACTACATACAACATGAGCAAAAAAATCCTTTGCTGACTCAGGTCGATGAAATTAGCAAAGGGAATAGATATAAGCAGACCAGGAAAGGAGGAAAAGTTTTTTTTTTTTTAAAAAAAAAGGAATCCTACCTCCATTACTCCATAGGGTCACTTGCTCGGTCCATAAAAATAGGAAGTTTTGCCATGCAGAGTAGTTGGATCACTAAGAGATTATTTATGATTAGGGCACAGCACAGTTGCCATGCAGAGTAAAATGGGTGATGAGAAATGATATTATCTATCTTCAGAAACAAAACCCCTCGGTTGCTGATTGTAAAAGGACCATCAAGGTGGAATCACTTTTACTGTTGCACAGAACAAAGGCTAGGCTCACCCCTATCTTAGAAGCATGGATCAACTCCAGTTTGTAATTCTCTTGATTTTCTTTCTCTCCTTCTGTGTACCCTGAAATCTCCCTCTGGTGAGAGTGAGTTTTGGAGTGTTTTGCTAGCTGTTTCCCTGTCTTTCGCTGTAATTTTTGACACATTGTTTTCTCTTCTGTCTTCAATAAATTTACAGTAGGAGCCTCTCTGGCTCCTCCTGATTCCTCAAAATAAAAGGGTGTCCCCTGCCTTATTATCTTCTTGGAAACAAAATCATGGTTTTGTCAAGGAAATGTAGGCACGTGTGGTACATAGAGGTGGAAGGCAGAGAAGAAGTTGAGCACCATGAATTTTAGCAAATGAACTAGGAATTCAAATTTTGGTGGGGAAAATTAATTCCCAATTCATGTTTTTGTAAGGGTATCCATTGGATATCCATGGACATCCAACTTCCATACTAATCTGGATAATAGATATAATGCTGCTAGAGCTAGACCCGGTTCAGATTGACTGCCCTTGTAGCCTGTGCTGAAACTGAATGGGGTAATAGCAAAATTGTGGAATTCGGGTCCATAAAACAAATGAACAGATTAGCTAAGTGAGAGCAGATCAATTGTAGCTGATAGCAGAAACATCATAGCTGATTAGCAATGTGAGAGCAAATCAGCTGCGCAGCTTGCGCTGCTCATGCTCGCTACCAGGAAGAAGCGACTGTGCCAATTACAGACCCAAACATGAGCTAGAGCCAAATCAGTATATCCACCATGAAATATCTTTAATAACCCATCATTATTCAAATGCTAGAATTGTACCATCAAAAAGCCCTGAATCAATTCCTGATATCTCAATGTACTTTCACAAATGGGAGGGGATTTTTGCAGCACGCCCTTCCCCGGCGCTTAATCCAACTCCGCAACTGAACCAGCTGCACAGAACCTGCTATCGTTCGCACCCGAAACCTAGGCCTAGGCGTGTCCGAATCGAGGAGGCGACGCGAAACCTGACTCACCGATCGAAAGTCCGGAGTAGCGATCTGGTTGGGCTGCCGCGTGCGAAAACCGGAGAGCCATCTTCCGGGCCCAAGGCTGGTGGCGGCGGTGGTGACGCGATAGCAGGAGCGCGGCGGGACCAGGCGGCGAGGTGCGGGCGGCGGGGAGCAGGACAGCAGCCTGGGCTGGTCCACGGACTGGTCAACGCGATGGGCGGCACGATGATCGGACGACTGAGACGGCCAGCGGGAGGATCCAACAGCTCACGCAGATGACATGTCAGCATTTCGCGCAACAATCTTTGCCCCAAGTTGACCTCAATAGAATCTCAAAGCCTTGTTGCTCTGTTCAGACTAATGTTAATTCAGATACAAACAGCAAGTTAAAGACGAGCCAATATTACACCAGATGACTTTTCTAGCTGACGTATAACAGAGTGCAGCTGCATCATAATTCATATGTGCGTACTACACCTCACAGCCACCAGAATCTCATTACAACAGCACAAAAACAGAAATTACTCTTTCTTCGGACACAACAGTTGCCTGAGATCAACCATTTCCTTCATTTACAGATGACACTACAAACGAGCAGAACACCCTCAAATATCACCATTCAAAAAACGAACACAGCTATTTTTTGGTACAATCATACTGGTATGCGAAATCAGTCATCACATTAACAACAATCCCAACATAACGTAGTAGTATATCTGAAGCTATTTTTTAAGCAGGAAGAAGCTGACGAGGAGCCCGATCACAGGGATGAGAGTGAGTGTGCATGCGCAGAAGAGAAGCGCCATGCCAGTGGCATGCCGGCCTTCGAGATCGCGTGCGACGTAGAACGAAGCAGAGGCCGTGGCAGAGCCGATGATAGCACCAGCCGTAAGGATGCAGTAGTACACGACGACGAACGCCTTGCCGTGGTGCGAGGAGAAGATACCTTCTGGAGTGTTGGCGACCAGGAACGCGAGCGCCACCACTGCCTCGAAGACGCCGGCGGAGAACATCGCCGACAGCACCATCGGCCTGCTGCGGAGGGCGCCGGCGATCGAGCTCACGACCCTCATGAGTGCAGCTGGGGAGTCCATCTGCCTTGCTAGTGTAAGTGTGTTTCAGAGAACGAAATGGCAGGTTTTTGGTGGACTGGCAGAGAGGCTAGAGATTGAGCTGCTTCTCCACCGATGATGAGTGTGGAGTCTTGGTGTTGCCTGCGTTCACTATATAGAAGGAGAAGGATCATGGACGGATGCCTCCTACATTGACCGCCAAGGCGCCAACTGCGCGTTTTCCTTTTCCAATCTTTAAAAGCCAAGGAACCGGTACCAGTACCGGAACTGGAACTGGAACTGGAACTAGAACTGGATCAAGTCTGCAGCCGGTGTCACTATCAACCTACGCTGTCGTCAGCATGAAAGGTTCACTGTGGCTAGCAAGCACATCCCGAGAATGTGATTGCTCTTACAGACAAAACACAACCGACTTGTTTTCATAAACAATGGACATAAAGGTATGTGATGTTTGTTCTCCTTCCTCTAAACAGTGTTTACACAGACGATTATCGTGTGATGTTTGGAACCGGTGTCACTATCAAACGTCCGCGGTCGTCAGCATGGAAGCTTGACTGTGCCCAACCAGCTAGTGATTGCTCTTTCAGACCAAAACAAATCCGACTTGTTTGCATAAGTAATACTGTAGTGATTCAAAGAAAAGGCAGTCCTAATGCGGCAAAACAAAACAAAAAATTACTAGCAAACAGATTAGTGACGGTTAGTGAAGTGAGATTGCTGGATGCGATGGTTAACAAAACACCGTTTCTCATCCTGGAATGTCTGGGGAAAACAGTAAAGATGCAAAATACTTTAGCGGGCTAACCAACCGTTTAAATAAAATTGTCTTAACTGTGTTAAAACAGACTATGATCATGGCCGTTCCTAAAAGGAATCCACATGTCCAAGCAAGAATTGACAGTCGTTGCTGGGAGACATCAACTTGATTTCACCTTCACCTTGGAGGCCTTGGACCAGCAACTGGAACTGGAACCAGGAACTGGAACCGCTGTTAGTTAGCTGTTGTCTTTGCTATTGCGCGCTCGTCGTCGCTTGTCGCAAAGCAAGAAAGGCCGGGCCGGCCACCACATCCCGATCGTGCATGTGCTTGCACTTTCAGGGGATACTTCTATTTGCCCGCCGTCGTCTGACGGATCAGTTGGTCCATTTCAATTTCAACAAACCGTGGAACCGGAACCGGAGCTGCATCTGGAACCGGAACTTATCAATATACGGTGATGTGCTCCACCACCCATCGATGTGTGAATGTGTGACCCATGTTGCCGGGCCAGCTCTTGAAATTTCGTGCCGGTTCTGGCCTAGCATGAAAGGGCTTGCTTGTTCTCCGATGCGTATAATTACCCGTTACCGAAGGAACAAGCCAATTTAATTGATCCAAATTAAAACTGACATGATCAAAACTAAATACTCCATTCATAAATTCAGTGATCAGTTGTAGCTAACCAAATCTATTTTGGATAATTCAGCTTAGGCTTCGGTTATTAACCGAGTTAACTGAAATAGTTGTTATTTGCTTGATGATGGATTTGTTAGTTGCAAGTCTATTATGTGTTATTATATATTGCAAAATAGTCAACCTCGCTTTGCTGGCCACGGATGGAAAAATCGAAGGCCCAGGATGGCTAGTGTGCACGATTGCATTTAAGCCCGGTGTGCACAGGATACGTTCTCCAACTATATTGGTGTTATTGTTTGATATATTTATTTATATTTATCTTGTGATACTTTACTGCCAAGACATGCCTTGATGCCATATTTGCTGTCAAAACATGTCTTAAAACTATTCTATTTTGTTTTTAAGAATTACAATACAACACAAATGCTCATACATTTCTATATGAATGCACATACATACATCCAACCCTAAGGGCATGTACAACCTACGAGGCGGGGTGCATCTCTACAGCCTCAAATTTATCGTATAGTCATGTATAAAGATAGGAGATACAACTACAGGCAAGACACTGTCTCTAAACTATTTAATACACGCGCAAACCGGATTGGTGGTTAAGGCGTTGCTATGAGTCGACAACTCCCGTACAAACGCAAAACGAAGTCGCTCTCTAAATATTGGAGCACGAGTCAGGTCGTCCTTTCATTAAGAGATGAAGCTGCAGGGGGTTTTATAAAATAACAACAACTTAGAGACGAGGGCGAAAAGTCCCGTTGTACATGCCCTAAAGAGCATCTTGAGAAATATTTGGGGTTGAACTAGCGGATGTTAGGATTGATGGAGTCATTATAGATGTGTCGACCGAGCTAACATCGCCTACTAGAATACTACACAAAGAACAAAGCCATTAAATTCTATCTATAAAAATAAAAATTACAAACATCCGTGTTAGGTCGGGGACTTGAATCCAGTGCGCAAGTTCTACAAGAAAGCCAACCGGCTGAGCTATGCATGGCCAGTTTGCTTTAAATTATGATTATTTAGTTCAGTCTAAATCGAAAAAATGATCCAAAAACCAAAACTAAATTTCTCTGTCAATATTTTTTGCAATGTATTTCAGTCTACATTTTTTTTTTTAGATTACGAATTATTGAAAAAAAAACTAAAAAGAAAACGAAACGACTTTTTTTTTTTTTTTTTTTGTCAAACCAACGTTCACCCCTACGTGTAAATCCAAGCTTATAGCACGAACAACGTCAGAGCAAACCCATTGTAATGTCAAGTTTGCTAGGTTATGCTGAACAACACGAGACGTAATTCAAAGTCATACAAATTTATCCTATTGCAAAATGCTAGAGCTGTTAATATTTCTCTTGGTAGCAGTACTGATACTGCAGTAGATAAGATTAACACTCTTAAAGGTAAGGAACTGTTGGATAGATCTAAGTTTGAGGAGAGAAACCTGAGGTTTCACTTCCAGCTAGCATAGATGATGTTATGCTAAATAATGATTTTCCTCCATTAGTCAATATTGGGAATACACCTTTAAAGGTGGTTCAGGCTGGAGAAAAATCCTGGGTTGGGGCTGCTTCTAAAAGCAATGGGAATATACAAAAAAAGTAGTTATTAATGATAGGAGCATATTGGAACATTAGAGGCCTCAATAAGGAGGGGAGATTTCAATGTTTATCTGACTTTGTTCAGAATAATAAACTTGACTTTGTTGGTATACAAGAGACTAAGAAAGAAACTTTTGAGCAGTCATATTTGGATTCTATTAATAGAAGTTTTGAATGGAACTACCTACCAGCAGTAGGCACTGCTGGTGGAATTTTGCTAGGAGTTAATAGTGGGAAATTTGAAGTAACTGCTTGGCAAGTAAACAAGTTTAGCATTTCTGCTATGATTAGGACATATAGTGACAACTTCTTTTGGAGACTGATCTCTGTATATGGTTCTGCTTATGATGAAGGAAAACCTGAGTTCATTGATGAACTCAAGGTTCTAATGGAAAGCTGGGATGGCCCCACTGTGATAGGGGTGACTTCAACCTGGTGTGTAATTCTAAGGAAAAGAATAATGGTGTGATTAATCACAAATGGACAGATATGTTCCTAGATTGGATAAATTGTTTTGGGCTGATAGAGCTAAAACCTTCAAATAGAGCTTTTACATGGACTAACAATCAGCTAGAGCCTATACTAGCAGCTATTGACAAGATTTTCTTTACAACAAACTTTGAACAAAAATTCCCTAAATGCTTTGTGGACACTAGATCCAGGGGCATGTAGTGATCATATCCCTTTATTGTTAGACTGTGGTATCAAGGAGACCAAAAACCAAATATCTTTAGATTTGAAAAATGGTGGCTAGACCAACCAGATTTCGGAGAATTGGTTACCAAGGTTTGGAATACTCCCCCATGCTTTCACCGACCCTTTGGAGATTTGGCAGTTCAAAGTTAGATTACTTAGGAAAAAGATTAAGGGGTGGGCTATTAATATAAATGCCCTCATTAAGAAACAGAAGAAGGAGCTCCTTGAGGAGCATGAGATCTTGGATAGAAAAGTAGAACATGAAGGCCTCTCAGAGAGAGATAAAACCAGAATGAATAGTATAATAAGTGAGCTAGAAGGTATCTGGAGGCTGGAAGAAATAAAAGCTAGGCAAAGATCTAGAGAGAGGAATGTTAAAGAAGGAGATAGGAATACAACCTATTTCCAAGCTGTTGCAAAATCGAGAGAAATAGGAAGAAGAGAATTATGGGTTTAGAAGGCCCCGAGGGGTGGATAGATGATAATAAAGGTATGCTTGAGCATGCAGTAGCTTTCTATAGGGATTTGTTTGGTGCTAAGGAAGATAGTGGAGTGAAGCTTGAGCATGATTTTTGGCAGATAGATGAAAAAGTGACTGAGCAGGAAAATGAGCTGTTAGAAGCCCATTTTTCTGAGCAAGAAGTGAAAGAAGTTGTGTTTGAGTCTTATGCTGAAGGGGCACCTGGGCCCGATGGTTTCTCTTTCCTATTCTACCAAGTATTCGGGAAGTAATCAAGGTGGATTTGATGAGGCTCATTAGGGCTTTTGAGCAAGACAATCTAAATCTAGATAGGTTAAACTATGCCTTGATCACTCTTATTCCAAAAGAGCCAGATGCTAAAGTCCTTAAGAAATTTAGACCTATCAGTTTATTAACTGCAGCTTCAAAATTTTTTCAAAGTTGTTGAACAACAGGCTAATTAAAATAGCCAACAAACTGGTTTCTTCAAACCAAACAGCTTTTATTAAGGGAAGGTATATACTAGAAAGTGTTGTAGCTGCCCATGAAATTATTCATGAGGTGAATAGAGAGAAGCAAGAGGGAATTATCCTTAAATTGGACAATGAGAAGGCTTACGATAGAGTGAGTTGGTCCTTCTTAGAGGAGATGTTGGAAGCTAGAGGGTTTGGCCCTAAATGGTTGAGGTGGATAAGACAGGGTAGTGAGAGGGGGTCCATCTGTGTTAGGATCAATGATGAGAACAATGTGTATTTTAAACCAAGGAAGGGTCTTAGACAAGGTGATCCCCTCTCTCCACTCTTATTCAATTTAGTTGCTGATGTGTTTTCCAGGATGATGATGAGGGCTGCTAACCAGGGATTGATCTCTGGTCTGCTCCCACAGATTTATGAGGGAGGCATTATTAGTCTGCAGTATGCAGATGATACCTTACTATTCTTGGAAAATAATCTAGAAAAAGCTAGTAACTTCAAATGGCTTTTAGTCTGCTTTTTGAGCAGATGTCTGGTATGAAAATAAACTATGACAAGAGTGAATTATTGACTATTGGGATGGATGAGGATCACCAAACAGTTTTGCTAAGCTTTTTTGTTGTAAAAAAAGTGATTTTCCTATTAAGTACCTTGGGGTACCATTACACTTCAGGAAACTCACTAAAGAAGACCTCCAACCTATCATTGATAAAGTGCTTAAAAAGATTGCTGGTTGGAGAGGGAGATTGCTCTCCTATGCTTTGCTAGACTAGTGCTTTTGAAAGCATGTCTAGCTAGTATCCCCATATATCTGTTATCCATTATTAAGTTTCCAAAGTGGGCCATCAAGATGCTCAATACTCATATGAGTCATTTTCTCTGGGATAACACTGAGGAAAAGCATAGATATCATTTGGCCAATTAGCGAGCTAGTAGCTCAACAAAAAGAGAAGGGAGGTTTGGGGATTCCTGACTTAAGGAACCTCAATCTTGCTCTGCTGTCATCTTGGATTTTTAGGTATCGGTTAAATAAGCACTCCATTTGGGTAAATATTATTGATCACAAGTATAGGGTTAATCATCCAAATCTTCTATGTTGTAATGATAATGGTGCTTCTCCTTTTTGGAAATGGGTCTTATGGGTGTGAAAGCAACAACTATAGGAATAAGATGGGTAGTAGGTAATGGTCAAAAGATTAGGTTTTGGGAGGACCAGTGGATTGGTAATACTAGTCTTGCCATCATTTTCTGGCCCTTATATATGATTAATGAGCAGCATGGTAAGACAATTAGTCAAGTATGGGATAATGGGGAGCTTAAGCTCTCCTTTAGGAGAGATGTTTCTGAAGCCCAGATGTCTATGTGGTTTGAGCTGTTAAGTTTGGTAGAAGACACTGTTCTAAGCAATGAGGAGGATCAAATGCTGTGGGCATATACCCCTAAGGGTAATTATTCTGTACAAACTTTGTATGCTGTCATTAATGACAGAGGCATTATTCCAATATATGTCCAATCGGTGTGGAAAATAGTTATACCACCAAGAGTGCAATTCTTTTTATGGCTAGTGTCACATAATAGATTGTTGACTAGAGATAATCTACAGAAGAGGCAAGAGATAGAGAATGATAACTGTCTGTTCTGTGCTGAGGTGGAGACTACTCAGCATTTGCTGTTTGACTGCTGTGTTGCTTCTTTGATTTGGAAAATTATTTTAGACCTGCTTGGTTTCAATATTGGTAATAACTATGAATCAGTAGCAACTTGCTGGTTATCCAACAAGAAACATGTAGTTACAAATGCTATATCTTCTGCTGTTTTATGGACGTTATGGAAGACGCGTAATGAATTGTGTTTTTAGGGTGCTGTTTGGTTGGGGAGGAAGATGGTGCTGACAAAGTTGATAAGAATGCTGCGAGGTTGGCTAATTCTGTACAAGGAAGAAGACAGGCTGCGTCTGGAGGAGTTGATCCAACGGCTGGAGGACGTGTGCAGGCAACCGGAGCAAATCGAGTGGATATCAACGGGGTCAGCGTCACAATCGGTTCAATCGCCTGTTCACTGTCTAGAGGCCAGAAATGAAATCATCTCAGAGCATGTGCAATGTAATAACGTGAACGACCTTGATGTGGCTCCTGTGATCAACTTAGGTCTTGTGAGAGGTGATTTGGTAGCGCATGAGCGTTAGAACATTTGAACGTATGTTTTGAACCTGGATGTTATTTGCTTTTCAATAAAAGCAGGGGTAACCTTTTCTCTAAAAAGTCATACAAATTTTATTAATTTAAATAAAATTATAAACATTTACAACATCAAATAAGTTTAATTAAATCCACCATGAAACATTTGGTATTATAGATATAGGTGTCTGTAAGATAAAATTTTGGCATTATTTTAATGTCAATTAAGCTATATTACAATATTATTAGACGGAATAAAATAATTCAGTCAACCTTGCCATAAACAATTATTTTACATGTGGCTTAATATTTCAAAGCCCATATACAATTGGTTACTATTCGAGGTGGCCATATATTCTTTTTGGCCCATGGTTATTTGACTGGCTAAATAGAATACGTATGTTCGTAAAATGGGCCGATTATGTACGTACGGCCGAGCTGGCGAGAAGTCTTGCCGGGTATATTCTAGAGCCAAGATTTGATGAGTATAACAATATGTTGGAAGGAGATATATGTACGCATTCATGATGAGTCCATCTCTCATACGTTCGTTAGCTTGCATGGCAAGGATGCATTAATTCGTTGGCTTGCATATGGGGCACGTAAACACCCAAGACACTAGATGATATACGGATATACACCAAGGAATATACCATTTGTTGAGATCGTTGCGTTGACTTGGCCAAGAAGTTGATGGCCTGGCGATCAGGCCCCTATATAAAGCGCCAACAATTCCATCGAGAGAGGAGGCTCACGTTACGCCCAACAGGGCGGCGTATATATCCATCAGATCATCACGCTCGTCGCCCCGGCCATCTACCAGCAAGACCGACGACTCCGTCCAGCAGGCCATCGCCCTGGCAGCAACCACGTCGTCGACGATGCCATCGCCACACCACCATGGGCGTCTCTAACAAGCTCGCGGAGCCGGCACCATCGGCACTGCTTCTTCACCGTCAATGCAAATACATCTTCATTGCAACGCGTATGGTGAGTTTAGTTATATTTATATTTAGATCTAGATGACGTGTGTTTCGTGCATGGCGTGAACAGGTATAGATGTGATGTTCCGGTCACCGGGCACTATAGCGTGGCAGCAAGCAATGGCAGCCCGACGGTGCCTGAGGAGGGCGCGGCATATCTAGATCAACATGCAGAGACATGCATCAAGCCAAAGCCCTGCACATAAACGACACCACTACCGCGCATCATGCCGACGTCATCGCTCCTGTGCCATCTACGAAGCGTGCTCTCCCTCCGTCCAGCAGGCCAACCAGCCCATCATCCTAGCAGCGAGGCATCGACGACACGGTACTGCCGGCGGGATTGTGAACTATCGTCATCAACGTCCTTGAAGATCGATCAAGCGTGTGGCCGCACGGTCATGGTGGTTCAGCAGCCCAGCCAGGGCTGATCGAGCAATCAGCCCAGCGATCGTCCCCGGCAATCATCTTCACCTTGCCCAGCATCTAGTGGTGAGCGCGGTGCAACAAGCGGCAGCCAGGCCAGAGGCACATGGATGGCGATCATCTTCAACTAAGCCAAATGTCGCGGTGTCTCCCAGCGCGGCGCAAGCAAGCCCGATTTGCATCAAGCATTCAAGCGACGGCGCATCCTATGGCGGCCCGGCATCCCGGCGAGAGCACCGCGGCAACACGATTGTGCCCAGCATGGCAGCGACAAGCTTTAGCCCAACGGCCCGAGCAAGCTCTAATTCAGTTGACAAAGCAAGCAGCAAGATCAGCACAATGACCAGCAAGATGCTAGCAAAGATACAGCCTGAGCGTTCGGCATGCCCAGCGGCAGCCCGGCAATGCAAGGAGGCAGATCAGTTTCCATGATTGATGAGCAAGACGTGCAAGACGATTAGCAGCAGCCCGGCAATGTGGCAGAGCAATTTCTGTGATAGATGAGCAAGACGTGTGCAAGACCATTAGCAGCAGTCCGACGGCGTGAAGCTGATGGGCTGTATGTGGTGCAATAGCGGCTGCAACCTCGGTGCAAATTAGCACAAGCAACCCGGGATTAAAATCTGTATTTTGGCCCATTGACATTTATTTTCAGGGTATAAGTTTCAAAGCTCTCCAACGTCATCATCTTGAGTTGAAGCCTAAGCAAAATAAGAAGCAAGAATAATACAAGTCAAGTTCAACCGGGCTGTTCGAAATCGAAGTTACCGTCTGCTTATCGATCATTGATACTCAGCCCCTTTACATACATAAACGTTGTGGCGCAATGCACGGCAGAACGATTAAAACCATGGCGCAATGCATGGTCAAATAAATAAATGTCGTGGCGCAATGCACGACTGAACGCATAAACCGTGGCGCAATGCACGGATTGTTGTCGTGACGCAATGCACGACCCATACGGGCATGGTCTACTTGCTCGCCAATTTTATCAAGTGTTTACATTGACGCTGAGCATACGCGTCTCGAAGTTTCACATGGAGGAATCTCCTAAGTATATCATGAGCACAAGTCTCACATTCACATACCATTTTCCGCACCGCCAAGGCCGGTGATCCATATGAAGTCATTTTTCTTCCCCGACCGACGAGGCTGGGGCGTTTCCTTTCCGCGACCGACGAGGCCGAAATACTTGTTCGCGGCCGCGAGGCGGAACATCCTCGACTTCATTATGGGATCCGCATGGCGAGGTCGATACCCTTTGCTAGAGACCGACGAGGCTCTAGCACCATTTTCATTTTACTTGTGCTTATGCATATATTTTGGAGACAACTCTGTATGTATTTGGAGACGACAATGATGACCATCGGCATAGCTTAATCGGAGGTGTTCTGCGGTCCAACACCGCGGATGTAATTAACCGGTGGCCTCTAGAGGCCCCGGGAACCGTAAACTACACAATCCTCGATTGTCGATGGAGCTCGGCGCAAATATATATATGTGGGAAATTGTACTTTGTAATTCTCTCGATGAATAATAAAGTGATGTTTCCCCGAATTTGTGTTATTTGTGTATTATTTGCACATTTACTTTATTTTGGATACGAATGTATCCGGCACGCGCTAGCGCTTATTTAGTACTAGGAAGTACGATCCGTGAATCGCAGAGAGATCCCACCTTAGTGATTTTTCCTCGGCGAAACAGTGTCAATATATTTTTCTTGTAAACCGTCATGTGCTTGCGAATTGGGCTAGCCGGGACGGGCTAGGAGGGCTAAAAGCGGCCGCGGTGGCCCACGAAGAAGATATTCCAATCATATAAGGAAGACCCTTATTAGGAAATAAATAAATATTGCTTGTAAAAGTTATTCCAATCATATAAGGAAACGTTATAGAGATTGCTTAGATTACAAGTCCCTCTTGGCGGGCTCTATAAACAAGGGTATGTAATCTCTTTGGGAGACAATCAATAAAATAAAATAGTTCGTGCCCCATCTACTCCCTACTTGCCGCCGCCACCCCGCCTCCAGCGCGCCGCCCACCCACGACGCCGTCCGCGGCGCCCGCCGCCCCGCCCGGCCGCCGTCGAGACACCGCCGCCCCTACGCCACCTTCCTCGCCCGAAGACCGTTGGTGACGTGTCGCAACCGGCCCAATCCAACGGTTTGTGACATAAACTTAATTAAATCACATGAGAGAAGCTTGAGTCTTCTAACTACTCTCTCGGTGTGAAATTGTTGGTTATTTATGTGCTAAGTCAATTGCTCTCGCTTTGATCAAAGTCATAGAGAGTTGCACCAACATTATTATGAGTAGCAACAAATTAATCATGTTACAAAATATCTTGATAGTTCATATTGTATAGTTAATTTGTTTTATGTAAACTTGTGGTTAAGGTTATAAAAAATTTAATAAATTGAGGAAAAAAAAACTGAGACCACACACTTTGCAAAGAATTGAGAACTTGTTCTACACATGATATTTTAATGTTCACTAGAAATGGTCGCGACGTTGCCGCTTATGGCTAGTAGGACCTGTGATATTTTCTTTGGAAGTTATTATTTGTTGTGAAATGGTTTCGTTAACTATGTAGGCTTTGTTCCATATGTGTAGTTAAAATAATTGTATAAGATTAATGTGTTTTGATAAGATATTTTTTTATATATATGTGTCATGGTTTTTAGCAATTGTTGTACTTGTTGTGTATTTTGGAGAGTTTGTCATTGTGAAGGCATTATTTTATTTATATGTTGTTTTGGTGTTTGAAATGGTAATATTTTTTTTTTTTTTTTTTTCATTGAGAGTTAGGGTGATTGGATGAGTATGGTGGTTAGTTATGCGTCGGTGTAATTGTCGCTATGTTATATTTTATATTTATTATTGGAATGGAGCTATCACATTTTTTTTTTTTTTTTTTTGGAGGAAAGAGGCTAAAAAGTATTTATTAAGTAGCCGAGAGTTTAATATGATGATATTTTATCATGATGAGTTTCGAATAATTGGATTTCCTATTCTATGTTTTTAATTTAATTTTCATATGTACCCTATAAAAACATAGGAGTAGCTGTACAGCAAAAACTTCCAATTAAAATATGTTCTATTTTGGATTCACTTTGCATAGAATTATTTATGAGGATTTCAACAAAATTTGATTTTTATTTTATGATTTTTCTTTAATTTACTATGCTTTTTTTTTAGTGTTACCAAATTTATTCGTGTAAAAAAATAGATAAGACAGAACAGAGTTGGGCCAATTTTGGCCCATTAATTAAGGCCCAAGCAGGCCCGAGTAGGGAGGGAGTTCGGCCTTGGCTGTGGTGCGATTTGAAAAAAAGTTCGAGGGCTTGCCCGTTAAATTTCTTGTGAGAAGCCGTGGACTGCGGGTTGATTTCGTATAACTTAGAGGGCTTTTTGCAAAATGACCGGCGCCGCCCGATCTGGGCCGTCCATCCGGCCGATCGGACGGCCGAGGGCAGCCAGCGACGTGGCCACGCTGGCTGGCCCTCTTTTGTTGCATGAATCGTATAAGAGAGATGGTACTACTATACTATACTTCAGCACCCTCCAAAAGTAGTCGCTCCAAATGTGCCCTATATTTGCTCGCTTAGCTTCTTACATTTTGTCCTTCTATTTGAGTTTTTAGATAAGTACACATACGCATTCTTCTGTTGAGCGTATCATTTATTGATCATGGGGATAACATCGTCGCTTCCAAAACGAGAACTGGACTTGGACGCCACGACGCCCATGGCGTTGGGTGACGCCGAGGTCCCACCACTACTTTCCCCGTCCCGACTCCGGAGACAAAATCGGCATGACCGGTAGTCGTCAATCAAAGGATAAACGCGCAATAATCCTCTTTTAAGTGAACTGGAACCAGAACCAGAACTAGAGTATGCCAAGTTGCCTTCATCAATAATATATGGCTAACGACGATTCAGACGCAAACAGCAAATTTAACAAGGCCAGCCAGCACAAATCGAGCATGTGATTGCACTTTCGATCAGATTATCAGAGGTACTACTTTGTATTTGTTCGTCGTTCTCTGATGGACCTCATCTCATGTCCAGTTGCCGGAACTGGAACTGGAACCGGTGCACGTCCAGTTGCCTTCCTTGTTGCTCTGTTCCGGCGATAATAACGATTCAAGCTGCAACCGCAAGTAAAACACGAGCAACGATACACCAAATAACTTTTCTAAAATCTTGCTACCTTGATTAAACATCACAGATTCACAGTACAGTAAAACTGAAATCGATCTTTCCTCATGAAAAAAAACAAAAATGAATCCTTTTTTTAGCAAATCTCAAATGACGCCAAATAATGGGCAAGCACCTGTGTAAACCTCGTGCATGTTTCGTACAAACACAGCTAATAAGTTTAAATCATACAAGTACGAGTATCAGGTATCAGCGATCCCAACATTGGCAACAAATACATACAAAAGTGTCGTCTGAGACTACTTTTTGAGCATGACGAAACCAACGAGTATGCCGAACACAGGGATGAGGGTGAGCGTGGAGGCCCAGACGAGAGCCATGCCGACGGCATGCCGGTCCTCGAGGCGGCGCGCGACCCAGAAGGAAGCAGAGGCCGTCGCAGAGCCCACGATGACACCGGCCACAAGGACACCGTAATACACGAACAGGGCCGCCTTGCCGTGGTGGGAGAAGATGCTGCCTTCGGGAGTGGTCCGGTAGAAGAAGAGCGCGAGCGTCGCCACCGCCTGGAAGACACCGGCGGTGAACATAGCCGACGGCACCATCGCCCTGCTGCGGAGCGCGGCGGAGGCCGAGCCCACGACCGTTGTGAGCGCGGCTTCGGGGTCCATGTATCTGTTCTCTGTGTCCTACCTACACGGCCCGCAGCGACGACGAGGACGCGGGCGCCTTGCCGCCGCTACTGCCGCTGCGTGAACCCGTTGGATTGGACCTCGAGATGGTGGACAGCCGGCGTTGCTCTGCTCTCGTTGGAATTTGGAAGAGTGGCTCGGCCTGCACTGCTCTCGTTGCACCTGCTTCTGCTTCGTTGCTGAGACAGGCTTTGATCTGCTTTGGTGGTGGCGATGGGTCCGAGCGCCGCGCTGAATTTATAGGCCCGCGGCGCGGGGAGATTCCTCGTCTCCGGTTGAGAACTCTTCGCGAGTAACTGCCGGCCACCAAAACTAGTATCATTCTCTACAGACGGCAGCTGCGTTCTCGGCCTAAGTGGGTCCTCAACTTATCTGCTCATGTGTCTTTCTGTAGTACCAACCTGGGTTCTCAACTTTTCTGCTATGTGTCTTTCTGTAGTACCAAACCAAAGCAGGAGAATTTTGCGAACTGCTCATAAATTTTCGCGAGCAGCTAGAAGCAGTATTGTGGTGTATGCTGGCAGCAGCAATGGCGCTTGAGCTTGAGCCTGGAATGCTGCATTCGCCGAATAGCCCTGGCCCCTGGGATATAAATAGATGACGAGGTTGCCCACGTAAATGATTTTGACTGACCGCCAAGTAAGACGATTCGCTGGCCGCCGTCCGTTTCGCCCGCGATTCCTTCGGTGGCAACCGGTGGCTAGCACATCACATGCCGACACCTCGATTCGCAGCTTTGATTGATGATGAAGACTACCGGACCTGACGATTTGTCTCCGCAGTCCGGACGGGGAAAGGAGTGGGACCTCGGCTCGGCGTCGCGCAGCGCCAAGGCAGGGCAGAGGCAGAGCCCGAGTCAAGGAATTCCTCCTGGCGTCCAAGTTCAGTTCTCATGTTCGAAGCGATAGATGATGCTATTCCCATGATCAATAAATGATACGCTCAAAAGAAGAACGTGTATGTGTAAATAGGAGGACCAAATGTAGGATTTTTTTTTTTTTTTTTTTAGGCGGAATTAGCAAATGTAACTATGTTAACAAGTTAAGAATAAAAGTAACGTTTTGTCCTGGTCATCTCTCCTCTATAACAATTTCTCTCCCTCCATCCATCCTCTATATCTCATCCTCTATATCAACTACCTTTTATGGGACCCACGCATCATACTCTCCCCACCCTCTCCCCACCCCACCCGTCTCTCCCTCCTCCGTCCTTCCCCCAAATCATAATGCCCTTGCTTTTGCTTCCCAAAAATTCCCAGACCAAAGGGGCTTGATCTCCCGCATCTTGCAGTTAGCATCGACTGGCGGCGTGGCGTCTATGGCCGTGCCCTCGTCGGCATGGCTTCATCTCGGGACCGCGGCGGCGCTCCTCAACCTCACGTGGTTGAGCGGCAACGCACAACCGCCCTAGTCCCATGTGGAGCGCAACCTTAGCCGGGCCGAGCACCGCCCGGTCCTCGGTCGTCCCTCGCCTCGCGTCGTGGCCATGGCAGGCGCAACCCCCGCGGCTCCTCGCGCGACCACAGCGGCCCCCGTGTGTTTGTGGCGGGCGGCCTCGCGCCATCTTTGAGCGACCTTGCACGTAGCCGCGCCGACCGGCGGACGAACGGTGATGGCGTGGCTTCCTCGTGCATTGCGGCTGGCCCCCGCCGCTCCTCCTTTGCCCTTCCCCCTTTTCCCTCTCCAAGCACACGTGCCCGCACCATGCTAGGCGATGGTAGACGTCCGCTACTATGTTGCATTTGGCGGATGGCGGCTCGTCAACTTGGGTGCCGGATAGCATAGCGGACACGAGTGTGGACGGTCTAAGGGAGGAAATATAGGTCATCCTCGGCCGAGCCAAGGGCATCTATAAGCGCGGCCGGTCCCACCACGATGATCGGAATTGGCCGGCCTTGGTCTCTTCCCTTATAAATGTGGTGTTTCAAGTGTTTCGGATATTTTAGAGTGATGTTGCAAATAGTTCATATGCATGTTGCATATGATTTAGAGACATGTTGCAAGTGTTTGTTCAAACATTTCATTTGTTTTTAGAATGTATGTTATAAGTGTTGTTTTTTTATGGATGTTGCATATATATTTTACACATATGTTTGAAATGTTTCAATTTGTTTCGGACATATATTGCAGTAAAAGTTTTTGTGTTGCATGTTGCAACTGCTTTATCTGGATGTTACACATGTGTTGACACATATGTTTTAAGTGTATGCTACAATT
Source organism: Hyparrhenia diplandra (assembly GCA_015847255.1). Taxonomy (NCBI): domain Eukaryota; kingdom Viridiplantae; phylum Streptophyta; class Magnoliopsida; order Poales; family Poaceae; genus Hyparrhenia; species Hyparrhenia diplandra. The sequence goes on along the minus strand of JADLZK010000652.1, from coordinate 229,794 downwards.
TTTTATCGCATTCATATGTTTGTTGTATCCAAGTGTTTCATGTAGATAGAAATGGGCGGCACGGCCGGGAATGGGACACGCTGGGAGCCTACGAGCCAGGCGTGCTCGTCCACATCACGGCTTCTAGGCCCCGTCTGTGTGGACAGAGATAGGAGGGGTTCGAGCTACGGGCACGGCGTTTTCCGTGACCGTGCATGACGGAGGAGGCGCGGGCGTTCGTACTTGCAGAGAGAGAAGAAGGGCCAGGGACAGGGGGAAGGAGCAGTTGATGCGATGTTTTTTTGCGGGCCTACATGACGGAGGAGGTGCGGGCGTCTCGAGGTCCGAGTACTAGTGTCACAAAAAACAGTGGACACAACATTTTATGTTAATCGGTTTTATGGCTGATAAACTAGTTGATGTTAATTTGTTGTGAAAAAATATATTGTAACTATCTGATGCTCTAGTTCCGGTTCCGGTTCCGGCTCCGGTTCCGGCTCCGGCTGTTGCTTGGAATGGATACGGTTCCACGCGCGTGCACTTTGGTTTGTCAAAATCAGTAAGTACGTCTACTTAATTAGGCAAGCATCAAGAGATTATCTTCTCTCTCTGTCCGACATTATTTTCTTTTTTAAAAAAAAACCTACGTATGTGGCATACTAGTAAGACACTAAACTGTACCAGAGAGATATGGGTCTCCCAGGCTGCACTCCTAGCGTACGGCAGAGCTGAGCTGAGGACAGTGACACCGGCCGGTTCCGGTTCCTTCGTCAGACCGTCACGGTGGGAGCTCAAGAGCACAGTGAGAATTTGGCCGAGCGAGCCGTCGTGTGGTGGCTGGGCAGTGCGCACGGTCAGCCGGCCCTTTCCTTCTGGACCACAAACCGGCTACACAGATGACAACCGGAGGGTTGGGTCGGTCACATGAATGAATCCATCGCCGTGGAGCTTATCAGTTATCACTCATCACTGGTTCCGGTTCCCGTTCTGGTTCGGCGTCGGCTTGCACCTTTGCCGTACCAACGGACTCCATCCTCCATCCGGCTTGTAGTGAAATCTGACTGTCCGGATAACTGTTTGTATTTTATTGCATTTATTCTATGATTCAATTTGGTGTTGTTATTTCAATATAATAACATTCATCATATCGAGTATGCTGGCCAGGGTATGTGAGACTGTGAACAGGTTTGTAGAGATGAGTATACGCGTGTGCGTGCGTGTACGAGCGAAAAATAGAGACACAAGCAAAAGGCCGGCCGGTGGTGACTAGGCACGGTGAGCCCTTTTCCTTCTGGACCAGAAACGACTCCGAAATTTCTAAGAGCTGACAACTGGAGTCGGCCGGTCGGGTCGGCGCACATGGGCCGCGGAAATGGAGACGTATCGGCGCACCCGAGTTCCATCGGACATGTAAGCCGGAAAAATAACGAGTTTTCTACGAAACTCTTATAGCTGGCCCCCGCAGCAACAGACACAGCACTATGACACTGGTCCAGTTCCAGGTCCAGTTCCGGTTCCGGTTCCTGCAATTGCTCCGATCCGGTGCGTGGGCATTTGGCGGGCATGAGTCAAAATCAGCTACGTACGTAGCCTCGTAGGCAACTATCAAGCTAGTATTTTTCTCTCTCTATCCGACATTATTTTTTTTTAAAAAAAAATCTATGTGGCATACTACTTGTAAGAGATTGCACTGTACTAGAGAGATGGGTCTCCCGCGCTGCAAACCTAAGCAAGAGCTAACAACCAGGCTTGGGTCGGTCACATGAATGAATCCATCGCCGTGGAGCTTATCACTCATCCCCACACTGGTTCCGGTTCCGGATCCGAATCCATGGTGGTGGTTGTAATGGACGTATCACTAGAGCGCACCTGAGTTCTATCGCACGACGGCGGACAAATAAACATCGAGAATACACATGTTTTCGTTTCTCTCTCTCTACACTAAGCGACCGTGTTTTATTATCAGCACCTTACGTCAACGACGGTCAACCTTTGCGGCTTGGTCGTCTCGTCTGTGCCTAAAGACACAGTACAGTGAGTCAGTGACAGCGGTTCTAGTTCCATCGTCTTCGTCCCCCCACATGCAGATCTGAAGTCTGAACCTGACACGGCGACTTGACTTACCTTTCTTTGCCCCCAAGGCTGCGCAACGTCTCTGCGGTAATGGTGGGCCGCAGCGGTGACCAGACCAGCTGGTGATGTCTTCTACCGTCAATGGGTGCCACTTGAAAATTGGCGCTCAACTGCATGCTCAGCGTAGTATAATCGCCATCAGTATTTATCTTTAGCAACATCAAGTTGCACTGCACTCTCGCTCCATTTTGTCCCATTTGGGGGTTTTAACGACGAAATGACGGCACGAGATATCAATTAAGATAAACACACGTACGTACTTGGTCACCATCTTTCAAGATTCGAACACAGTCAAAGTAGCTTGAAGCAGCCCCTGATCAATCTAGCTTGTGCCTCTCGCATTCCACCAAGCTAGGCAATTTTTGTATCTGACGACGACGTTCTTATACTACTGCTAGTACGTTGAGCTTCGGACAACGACACCGGTTCCAGTTCCAGCATGTCCGGTTCCAGTTCCTCGGTCTCACGCGTCGTCAAAGTACCTCGGTATCGGAAGATTTTAATATTTTAATCTTTTTAATAAATATTTTAAAATTATTAACCGTCCTAAAAAAATTTACATCACATAACATTATCGCGCCATATGCGTTCGGTAAGATGCTGGCTTGCCCAAGTAAAATATTGATACTTTATGCTCAATTGGATGTGAGCCATTGGATCTGTATTAAACGGTGGACGAAGGTGTGAACGTAACGACGTTACTTTCCGGAGGAAAGTTCGCGCTCACCACATCACCCCGGGCCCACGCGTCTCCACATCCGTCCCCCACCTACAAATACATGTAGCGCGCCCCGGAATCTCTGCATCCCATCCATTTTCCATTTTCCAAAGCCGCACACACGCACACGGCACCGCAGAACTCCCCGCGTCAACACCACCGCTGCCCACCATTGCCGCGGCCAGCTGAACCTCTTAGCCGCGCCAGCCGGGAGAAGGCGCCTGCTGCTTGCTGACGACCTCGTTCGATGGAGCTCAACAAGTACTGGGGCATCCGCTCGCTCTTCTCCCGCCCGTTGTTCGCCGCTGCAACCGGCGCCGGCGCCTCGGGCTCCGGTGCCGCCGCCGCCACGGGGATGCCGGACCTCCGCCGCTGCAAGTCCTTCTCCTGCGTCCGCGGCGGGAGCGACGCGCTGGCCGCCGCCGTTCTCGCGGGCAACGGCGGCGGGGCGCACTACGAGCCGCAGCGCCGGTCGTGCGACGTGCGCGGGCGGAGCACGCTCTGGGCGCTCTTCCACCAGGACGACCGCGAGCGGGTTCTTGACGGCACCGCGTTCGGCGCCTTCCCGGCGTCGTCCTCCGCCGCCGCGGCCGCGCTAGCCGCCGAGGTCCTTCCACCGCAGCCGCACCCTCCTCCGACGGCGTGCGTCCCTGAGATGTTCTTGGAGGAGGAGATTGCTGTGGCCTTCTCCGAGGAGCAGGACGAGGCAGCATTGCGGCAGCAGCAGGAGGTGTTCATAAGGGCGAGCGTGCTCTGGATGAGATTAGCACTCTCTTCCATCCGTTTTACAAAAATGCTTCCACTCAGCGAGCTCGCTGGCCTTGCCGGTGCCACCGGGGAACTCAAGTTTGAGGTGGAGAGGATGGAGACGGTGGTTAGTGGTGTGAAGGGGAGGGCGGTCGCGAACAAGCCGCTTATTCGCTCCCTTGCTAGTGTCCAGGAGCTCATGGGCGACGTGGACGAGCTCCAAGACGAATTTAACAGGCTCCAGCTAGAGGTCCAAGGAGGTATGTATTCATCAATCCTTGCGATTTGTGTTTGTCTACGATTCTTTCTTTTGGAAATTGTAACTTTCTCCTTTCGCATCTGTCAGATATGCTTGCTCCTGCTGTTGAGCCGGAAGGCATGGTTGTAGATGGAGCAGATGCATCCGCACCAGACAATATCGGCCGAAAAAATCGATGCAAGGAGCGGGACTATTTTCACATTACACCAACCGTTAATGGAGAGCCTGCGAAAGCCAAGTGCATTGACTGTGGCACAGAGGTTCTATGGGGCCATGGGACATCAGTATTGCGCAAGCATCGCAACAGTGCCAGGTGCAAGAACAAACGTGCAGCAATTGAAGAGGAGCCGAACTATCCGAGGTACTGCATAGAAACTTTTCATGTGATCGTTTTATTTAAACTATGACATCTAGTGCAACTCTGAATTATGATACTGAATTTCTGATAACCAACCTGTCATCCTTTTCCTCTTATACAGCCCGTACAGTACACAGAATGGTGCCATAATTTCGACTAATGCTTCCGAGGGCAGAAAAAGAATGACAAAAAATCTACCTACTACTGTCACACCAGAGTGGGTAAAGGTCAAATTTTCGAAAAGGATACACGAAATAGCTCATCAGTTAGGATGCACTCGAACCATCCTTGAATCTTCGCTTCAACCCGGCCAGCTCTACGCATGGATTGATCGAGTTGGCATCGCTTGTGCCACCAAGGAACTCATGTCTAAGGTTGAGGAGAATAAAATTATGCTCGTTAATGGTGCCAATGAGGGGGCGGTCAGGAACAAGCCGCTTGCCCACTCCCCGTTCGTGTCGAGCAGCTCCACTGTTACAGGCTCCAGCACCAGGTCCAAGGAGGTATACGCACATCGATCCATCTGAATTCTAATTATTTTTACAATTGTTCTCCTTTTGAATAAATTTTGATTATAAACGTACCACGCCATCGTTTTCTCATTTCTCTGTCAGGCATGCTTTTTCCTGCTATTGAGCCAGAGGGCATGGATGGAGAAGAAGAGTGTTTTTTCATTTCTATGTCAGCCATGCTTGCTCCTGCTATTGAGCCACAAGGCATGGATGGAGAAGAAGATAGAGATGAAGCAGAGCAAGTAGGTGCGTCGTCCAGTTCTAGTATACCGAACAAAAGAGGCCGCAAAAATCGATCCCAAGCGTGGGATTTTTTCGAGCGTATGCCAGCAGTTAATGGAGAGGCAGCCAAAGCAAAGTGCGTAGACTGTGGCTCGGAGGTTCAATGGGGTCACGGGACATCAGTACTGCATAAGCATCGAAACAGTGCCGGTTGCAAGAGAAAACGCGCGGCAATTGAAGAGACGTCCAACAGTTCAAGGTAAGCACTACTTGTTTGGATCCAACCATACTGATCAGGACAAAATAAATGGGCTTACCGTAGCAAGACCCAAGTTAAATACCATATGAGATGAAAAAAATACTGATGTGGCACTATAATCATGAACTTATGTTTCACTGTTGTTTTCTTTTGCTGTTATGAACTAATGTGTTTCACAAAATCTTCACTTGTCTCCAGAAATGGCGCGCACTTCTGATGCAAGGAGATTTGAAGTATCTGGATGAGAAGATTGAAAAGACGAAGGCCTGGCTGGGAGCATTTTTGGAAGACTACGGAAGACATGGAGGTAGAAGGAGTTAGAAGGAGTTCTGTAGAGTTTTCGAGCGGGCTTAGCTGTGTTGGTAGGCAGCTTTATCGATCTGGGATGCCTGTGAGCTCCCCTGGTAAACTGGTGTCCCCAGTTTTATGTTTGATGTCTGTTCTGTCGTTATGTTTGTGTTTGTGCGAACACATGGTTGATTTAGGTCACATGTGTTTAGTTTTGTGATTGAGTGATTGTCAACAAATAACATTTTAATTCTATTTTTCTTTATTCTTTATGCTTCGGCTATGTTCACCGGCACACGTGGAGTGTGTCGAAGACGATCTCTTTGGTTCGTGTTGTACAGGTGTGGAGCTCGGAGATGGTAGCCGACGGCGAGGTGAAGGGGCCAAGGAGGACGTCTTGGCCGACGGACCGCGGAGGTGAAGGGACGGACGTGAGGCTTGGACCGAGGGACCGGATCGCCGGGTGGCTAGCCATGGTGGCCGATATCCGACATCGACGAATGCAAGAGGACGTGGCGTGACCGTGTCGATCGGGTCAAGACGGCGAAGTGCGGCGTAGAGCGGGAGCTTCGGATGACTTGGCGACGGGCGGTCAAGACGGCGCGATGATACGTGTCGAGGAGGTTTGGTGGTTTGTCCTCAAAACCATCGGCGCTGGTTTCGTGGTTTGGGCCTCAAAACCACGGGTGCGGGTTTGGTGGTTTGCGCCAAAACCATCGGCGGGTTTCACGGGTTTGGGCCTCAAAACCCGGGCGTTCCGTGGACGGAAGGACGGCGCGTGGCGGCATCCGGGAGATCGCGTGGAGCAAGGCCGCAGATGAGGAGGCGCGTCGTCGGATCAAATTATTCCGAGTCGGACTAAATTAGCCTTAGGGTTATTAGTTCGGCCCATATGTATCTAGGGGGTAGTTTGGGAAAGAGGATTTCAGACTATGTGGAGGATGACACCCTCCTCCCCTCTTTGCCTCTCTTATTTTCGTTTTTATTTTTTCCCCATTTTTAGGGTTCTTGTTTAGAGGTCAAAACAAATTTGTGAATATTTTGTGCTTGTGATTTTTCGTAGGAAGAGTGGCCCTTAGTCCACTCATGCCCTCTCGGGCTTTCGGGGTTAAATTGAGTCATTTTATTTGCTGCGATTCGAGCTGTGTTCTTGTGTTCGTGAGCTATTTTCGTGCATATTTTCGATCTGCTTTTCCCGGAGTTCGGATGGATCTTAGGTGAAGATCTTTGGGGAATAGGTTCGTGCTGAGGTCAATTTTATCTGTGCGAAATTTGGCTTTGATTCATGGAGTGTCTGATCGGATTCGGTTGATTTTAGCATCGGGCGTTTTCTGTTCGTCACCCAGAAATTCGACTTCTCTGCTCTCGTGTCTTCGCTTGTATTCTGACCCTGAGTAAACAAGCACAGCTACGTGCTCGCCCTTGGTGGGCTGCTCGTCAGGTTGGAATCCAGCACCGAGTGCATCAGCATCAGGCGTGCTTATCTCAATCTGTGCAGGTTCTGTTTGTGCGAGGCCAAGCGCCTCCCAGGCCTAGGCGGTGCTGTTCTAGGAAGTGGTGAACTGCAGCAATTTGTTCTTGCTCGGTCTTTGTGCAGGCTCTCCCATTGGTGAACTTTCTTAAGCAATCTCTGTATATGTCGTGCAAATCAGCGCCTGAGGTTCACCATCTTCGAGCAGGCATCAGGCAGGTAACAGCTTCATGATCGGTGGCAAGGTAAAGCAGCTCAAGTTCAATACGTAACTTGTATCCATGATTTAGTACTTCTAGAAATTGATTTCTAGCATGAATTAGTATTTTTAGAAATTGATTTCTAGCACCAGCTTTTTGTCTCCTGCTTGCTGTTGCGTGTGTAATTTGTGATTGGTCAAAAGAACTAGCTTTTCCTTCCATCCGTGATTTGCTTGCTATTGTTAAATCCAAATTAATCCGGTTGGCAAGTTTTGGTTTGAAGCTCTGATCTTTTTGTCTCTTGGGCAGTGCAGTTCCCTTCTTCGTTCCTTGTTCTAGCGACAGTAGGCAGTGAGCAGCTTCTCTGCTATTTGTGTTCGTGGTTGTATGCAGTCCTGCAGCTACTCTCTCTCAGATCTTCGTTTGGAGTTCCTCGGTAGCGTGCAGACCAGCTGCCCTACGGTTTCCTCTCTTTTTGTTTGGAGCTAGAATTGCCGGTCTTTAATTCTCGGTTCGCCCTTTCGATCGTGTTTTGCGCATTTGTTATCCGATTTGCGTTCCGTCTGTTGCATTTGCGTTCGATTCTTTGAGCCTAACATTTCGTGTTTGATATCTTGCTACCAGTTAGCATGTGTATCACTCGTATTTTTTGTGAGTTCACTTTTGAGGTCGGGGTTGAGCCGATGACCCAAAAATTGAAAAGGAAAATCGAGGCTCCCATTCACCCCCTCCTGTCGCCGTTTCGGTCCTTCAATTGGTATCGAGCGGTTAGGGATCATATCCACCTTAATCGGTCCGTGATCCGCAGAAGGCGGCATGGAGAGGTTTGGTCACTATGGTGGCAAGCTTCCTGAGTTTGATGGCACCAATTATCCCTATTGGAAGATTAAAATGCAAGCACATCTTATGGGGATGGATTGGAGAGTGTGGGAAATTGTCGAGGATGAGAACTACCAAGTGCTAGCAGCTCGAGTGGGTGAGGAACAAATAGCCCAACACAATGCCAACAACCGAAAGCGAGGAGTGTTTTGTTCTCTAGCCTCAAAGACACGAGTTCGGGGAGTTGCCACTTGTGAGATCGCTCGTGAGGTGTGGAAAACGCTTGAGAGTTACCACGAGGAACCCCACAAGTCAAGGCCCGCCTATATGAGACCTACAAGAGAGAGTATAACAACCTAATCCAACTTGATGGCGAGTCCATCGATTCTCTTTTGCAAGGTTTCGCACGATCTGCAACAAGCCGGGCGAACAAGCCGTCGGAGAGGCTTGATGAGCACGAGAAGGCGATGAGGGTCTTGTACGCCTCGGATCGGAAGGTGTGGGACGTGAAGGTGTCCGCGATCATGGAGTCTGCCAATCGTGACACCCTCACGCCCGACGAGCTCTACAAAGAAGCTCAAGTCCTCCGAGATCGAGGCCCGCATCCGGCGAAAACTCAAGAACCCATTCTGCGCCAAACGTTGCACTCGCCTCGGGTAAGGGCGGTTCAAGTTCTTCTCTCGCTAACCCTTCACGTATTTCGTTCGCCTTTGTCTTCTTTGGTGTCCGTGACGATGAGCGGTATGGAGTGTCTTGGGGACGACGAGTTGGCTCGTCATCGCCGGGTTCTCGCGGTTTCACAACAACCGCTTGAACCGCCGACGTGGCGGTGCTTCCAAGGGCGAATGCTTCGAAAAGGCGATCCGGACCACTTCATCGCCAAGTGCCCCAAGAAGAACAAGGACAAGTACTCCGGCGAGAAGCACTACGACTCCGGCAAGCGAAAGGACAAGCGCGAGCATGTGGCCGGCAAGTACAAGTCCAAGAAGGGCTTCGACAAGGAGGCGATCAAGAAGAAATACCTCAAGCGTGCCAAGGAGCAGAAGCATGCCTTCCTCGCCTCCCTCAGCGATCTCGACGATGACTCCTACGACGGGCAAACTTCTTGAGCGACGAGGAGTCCGAGCGCAAGATTGAAGACAAGCCGAACGGACTTTGCTTCTTCGCCGACTCCAAGCCCGGGGCTACTTGCACCATGGCCCTCGACGGAGCCGTGGTCGACAAATAAGCCGAGCCACATGGCGGCGACTCTTCCTCCGAGGTACCTCCTACAATCGAATCTCTTGCGATGAGGTTGACTCCTTGGGTGATGCGCTTGTGTGTCGGGGAGAAGTTGCTCAAGCGAGCGGCTAGAGAGAGAAAGGAGTTTAAGGAGAAGTGGGAGATGGCTATGGTTGAGATAGAGTTGCTTAGAAGTCTGTTGACACTTGTTATCATATAAATTTATTAATCAAATAAACATGAGAAAGGGGTATAATTCATAATAACAACCTAGAATAGGGGTCACTAACATATTTCCATCGGTTTTGGTAAAGTTGTGAATTGCGGGGACTAAACAGAAAACACCGTAATTCGTGGAGCGCGTGCGACTCACGCAACGTAACGCAATCCAACTCCGAGAGAAGACCCTAGAAGGCACCGGACTAATCCCGACGTGAACGAGACTTAGCAACCAAGAAACCATCATCTAGAAGACTCCGTAAGACACGACGGATTACGGGCACCGGGGGTGGGCCAGCCACGGGCCGATCGGCCCAATAATGGGGCCGATCGGCACCCCGCCACGCCCCCGCCTCCGGAAGCTTCCTCAACCGACTCTAAGACGCAATCTAATCCACCCGTTTAATGTCGGTTTGATCCGAGGGTGTCGGTATGATCCCGAGATGTATCTAGGTCAAACCCCGCACCTCCTCCCGACTATATAAGGAGACCCCTAGACCCCCCCCTTCGGATCATCTAGTTCATAATCAAGTTCTCAAGTTCATCAACAAAGCCTCAAGATCCAAGTCATCAATCCCACGCTCTAGAAACACCGCTTTAGGAAGAGTAGCAATCAAGATTAGATCTAGTAGGAAGGGAGAAATCCGCCTCGATCGTCGGAGGCCGCTCAAGATCAGGCCTCGTTCTTGTAAGTTCTTCATTGTAAGTAGTCTTCAAGTTCCGCATACGTTCTTAATATGAATATCTTGATCATGTTTATATTCGAGATTATTTGTTCTAGTATTTACTTTGATTACATGTTTAGCATAGTTGAATTACTTTTATGTTCATGCATGGATTCGTATAGCGCTCATCCATCAATATTATGGGTGAGTGGTAGAGACGATGTAATCGTGGTGATTAGATCTTATTTACTGCGTTTGCACCCTATGTGCCGGGTCGTGTGGTAGATCGTGGTGGTGACAAAGACCATTGAGTCCTTTGCAATCCATCCCCCGTATGTAGGCCTAGCGGATGATATTATTCGGGTTGTTCTAAGTTTCGGCCTTAGTCTTCACGGATTCTGTCCTCATGTGTGGATTTAATTAGTCTTTCTTCGATGATTGTTAGATGTATTACACTAATCGGTAGATCCTAACTTATAGTTTAGAGTTACATATTGGAGTTTCTAATGCTAGCTAACCTATGAATTGCTATCGCCCATTGTTTGACACTTTCCAAGATGCACACCGATATGACTTGGTTGAATCTATTTATTAGAACTTTTATCATTATCTTTACTATGAACCTTAATCCCCGCTTTTAAGTAATTGATAAACTTAATACTTAAGCATTGCTTACTTAGAGATGATTAAGATGTTTAGTACACACATGCATAGTTAATTCATGATAATAGACTTCTTTCCCGTGGTAGAATATAAATTCAATACCTGGTTCTTACTCCTCGGTTAAAATGCTACAATGGTATATTCATATCTAAACTTGCGGATACCCGAGTTATAATTGTTTATTTACTTATTGAGAAGTTTATCAAGGCATAGTACGAATATGTTATTCTTTGCATATTAGTAGTTTAACTATAGGGATGACAACCTTTTCGGATATGCTATGAACTGCAATGAATTATTTCTTTTAGTTTTATCCGGAAGCAACATCCGATATTCATTTTTGACGCCATTGCTAGTGATAGGTTTATATCTGCTTCTAGTTAGTGACGTTAGAAATACCAACAAGCATTTTTTTGCCGTTCTTGGGGAAAGAAAGTCTTTAGCCCAAGAAAATACAAACATAGGAATAACTTGCATACATCTCTCTCACGCATTGTAAAGTATTAAATTTATCACTAATTGCTTAAACAAGGTTTACCCTTGTTATTATTCTTCCTATCTATTTCGTGGTAATGTATGAATAGGAATCTTCCTGAAAACTTCGTTTCCGATCCAGAAAAACTCTTGAAGCAGGCAAGATCCAAGTTGAAGTCTCGACCCAAGATCGCTGCCTCGGAAGACTCCTCCACTGCGCGAAGCTTAACACCCGTGTTCAAGTCATGGCGAACAAAACCCTCCGCGAGTACTCCGCACCCGACTACGGCCAACATCCGCGACCGGGCGATTACGAGGTGGGAGACAAAGCTTTTGAGCTCAAGCCCCAAGCTTATCAACATGGTACAAGCTAGCCAATTCTGTGGAAAAGCCCATGAAGATGCCAATGCTCACCTACAAAACTTCCTAGAGATGCTGCGGGCACCTTCACCATCAAAGATGTCTCAAGTGATGCAATCCTACTTAAATGTTCCCATTCTCACTCTTGGGACGAGCGAAGCAAAGGTTCTATGCCAACAAAGACAAACTCACTACTTGGACACTCGCTTCTCTTTGCTTCCCCGGCAAGGTTCTTCCCTATAGGCAAAACCAACGCCTTACGGGAGAAAATCTCTAGCTTCCAAAGAAGAACACGATGAATCCGCTCTGCAGGCGTGGGAACGCTTCCAAGACTACATCACCGAATGCCCACACCATGGAATGGAGAACCGGCTACTCATGCAGACCTTCTACCACGGGCTCAACAACAACACCCGTGGAGACCATGGACGCCCGGGCCGGAGGTGCTTTCCCCGTCCCCTTACACTGAATCAAGCTACTGACCTTGTGGAGAAGATGGCGTCAAACCAAGCTTGGAATGAGGACCGTCAACCCCGCAAGAGAGAGAGGGGAATGCACCAGCTAAAAGAGGTAGACATGCTGTCTGCCAAAATGGACCTAATCATGAAGAAGCTCGAAGCTCCCGAGAAGAAGGAAGTAATGCAACTCTTCGATTCGCATGACAAGTGAAGAATGTGGCAACACCGACACTCGGGCAGCCATGTCCCGAAGCCGGAAGAGGACGTGAACTACATCAACAACAACAACAACAACAACAACAAAACAAGATCGCCCCCGAAATCAAGGATGGAATCAACAGAGACCCAACTACCAAGGTAACTACTCAGGTAACTATCAAGGTAATAACTCTTTCAATAATTTCCCACCTTTAAGAGAGTTAGTACAAAACCAAGGTAGACTCATGGATAATCTGTCTAAGAAGTTAGCTTCCAACGATAAAATGCTAGAAACTATTAATGCTAAAATGGAAAGCTTTTCTTCGCAATAAAGAACCAAAGATAGCTTTAATAAAATGATAGAATCTCGCTTATCTCACCGGCTTTATCTCGCTCCTATCCCTAACCTGTAAGATTCCGGGCCACCGAAAGAATTAGAATCAGAAAATCTTGTCGATGTCTACTATGCAGTATTCGCACCAAGGGTGCACGAGAAGGACTGAATCGCACCGACCGGGGTATGCCCGCCAAGAAAGGAGATCCGTGGAGACCGATCCATCACCATCGAGATCGGCGACCGCACCTACGACGCACTCTCGCGACTTTGGCTCAAGTGTCAACATCATGCCTAAGGTAAACCTTGAGCCAGGTTCAGATTTATTATATACAACCATGTGCCTACAACTTGCGGATCGGGCCGCTATGCTACCCCGAGGGGATCCCGAAGACGTTTGTCTTTACGCCGGTAAACTCTACGTGGCCACCGACTTCGCGTGGTCTTGGATACGGGCAAAGGTAAGAACGCCCGATCATTCTCGGGACGCCCGCCCTTGCAACCACCAAGGCCATCATCTACGCCGACACCGCGCTAAGATCATCGTCACCGCCAACAAACGAGGGAGAGATTCAACCGCAAACACAAGACCCTAGCTCCCCCCTGCTCCACCTGCACCACTCACTACCGCACCTCAAGTACACGCACTGTACCGTATCGAGGAGAAGACAAGAAGAAGAAGAAGCAAGAACAAGAAGAACCGCCAACCTCGACCACACGTGGAGCAAGTCTTGATGATCAATCAAGTTGCAAATGAGAACGCAAGACTCGACACACCCCACCACCACTAGAGAAGTTAGACGACCACGAGTTCCATCAATCCACCGCTCCATCAATCAATGGAACTTCCAAAGAAGTTGTCTGCGTGACACGGATCGGGCATCAACTTAATGTCAAAGGTAACGTATCAATTAATATATGGTAATCTGCCTTTGTGCTCCACCTATGTAATGCTTTGCAGATGGCGGATCAATCACACCGATTCCCGGAAGGTATTGCACCTAAACGCCCTCGTCAAGATCAAAGACCTGTTATGTCCTCACCGACTTCTTAGTCATGGACATGGGAGAAGAACAAGATCCTCCCATAGTACTTGGAAGACCGTTCCTAAACACAACAAGAGCCATCATCTACATCGATTCGGGCGAGATCCACTTCCAGTTTCAAGGTAAAAAGATACGCCTGTTTCTTCAATACTTACACTAACAATGAACGACCACCAAGAAAGACCAAGGGCCGAGGCGTCTCCCCGAGATTACAACGAAAAAGTGGACTCAAAGATGGAGGACATTAAGAGGATGGAGAGGACATCAAAGAAAAGTACACTCAGCTCCTACCCATCTTGAACTCGACCGCCACACCGTAAAGGTCTCCACCAAAGAAACAAACATGGAAGAAGAGAGAAGCCGCACCCACCAAGAAGAGCAACAAGAGTACGGAGACCCGACCAGCGCCGGGCATCATCAACCGAACAATCGACTTCCACGGTTACTTCGCCTACACCGCCATTGAGATCCTTGAAGGACCCCTACCAGGTACAACGTTCAAACGAGGGCCCATAGACGACTCTACGCCATGGGAGTAAGTGCTCTAAACTCTCGCCGAGAGGTAACTTCGGTATTTATCTCGCATATTTAATTTTCTCGCAAAGCATATTTCAATTAGCATATTTCCTTTAAGCATATTTACTCTTTCTAAATCTGCATTTAAGAAAATCATAAAAATATGTTTGCCGCATTTGCATCAAGATCCTAAAGCCCCATGCAAGCACTCCTTGCTGTGGTGGCATAAAAATAAATACAAAAATATTGCACTCATATGTTTTTGCATTAGCATCCCTATTGCATAGAAAATTCTCAAAAATATGTGGGCACATGAAGGTCCACACCTTTTATATAAAAAATACAAAAAGAAGTGAGCACATGAAGGCTCACATTAACATCCTAGAAATTGTTCCTTCGGGTATGTGCGAAATTAATATTAACAGGGAGAACATTAAAGGAGACCCCGAAAGAGGAGCAAGCTTCAAGGATGAACAAAGGACTACTTCAAGATCAAGCTTGGGGGAGAGCACCCCCGTTTACCACGATAAGTATTATTATCTTATGTCTTAAATATTAGCTAGATATATATTTGCTTAGAATTAATGAGTCTTAAATAAAAGTCTTAGTGTTAAGAGTCAAATAAATACTAGATCTTTGCTAGATTGCTTTCTTCCTTTTAATTATGATCTTGATAATATATGCTAAGGAAATGATGAATAGTTGCTCCGCCTTAATTCCTCTTAAAAGTACTTACACTTTGGACTTAGATTCTCCCAAAAGCTTTAAATGCTTAATTTTGCTCTAAACCCAACACCTGTGGGAAGCACATGCTTAATCTGAGTCTTAGCATTAAAGGATAAAGGTACATGAAAAGTTGAGCTGCTGTTTATCATATTCCTAGAGATACCTGATTCCTGGTTTTTATCTTTGAAAATTATAAAATATTACATGATGAGTTCCTTAGCTATGACCCTTAAGAGTTTCGCATCAAGATCATCCCACTCCACTAAATACGCCGCTTCTAACCCTAAGTACGCCTCCCTATATTCCATAAAGCCGCTAGCCATAAAAAAAAAAATATATATATATATAATAAACTCTTGCAATTTTTGGATATGTCTCTCTCATTATTCATGCTAAAAAGAGGTCGGGCTACATTCGAGAAAAAAAAAAAAAAAAAAAAAAAAAAAAAAAATAAATATTTAGAGAGAAAAAGTGAGAGACGAGAGAGGGAGAGTAATGGACAAAAGTCATACTAGGCGAGAAGGGCCTACCTCCCTAAATATATTTAGAGATGAATAATGGACACGTGTCCGAGGGTGAGTAGGGCCCACATCTCTAAGGAGAGAAAAAATGGACACAAGTCCGGGCAAAGCCCACCTCTCCAAGAATGGATAGCCCAGGTCTTAGCAATTTTTAGAAAGAGAGATGTAGTCCAAAATGCTTGAGAAGAAAAATACTAAAAGGCTAAAGGCTATCTACTACCTTTCATCCTCATCCACTTCACTACTATCATCCCACTATGTATGTTCCCCTACATGTGTAACTCCACTACATACCATCTACTTAAGAGGGTCATACATAGGAATCTCTCGAGTTTCTTTTGAAAAATATTGCAAAACCCCGTGATGATAGTTGATCGAAGAACTTGAGACATGGTACTTAACTTGATTGTTTTATCTTGCTTATGATTCATGAAAAGGCTACGCCCCATGGTAAAAATGTATGAGAGAGCAATACGGTTAAGAGGAGAATTTATTTCGATAAAACACAAGTATTACGAGGTATGAAAGCGTAGTAGCAACTCCCGATCCTACTATAGCATATAGCTTTGCTAGGGACTAGCAAAGGGTAAGCTTGGGGAGTTTGTTGACACTTGTTATCATATAAATTTATTAATCAAATAAACATGAGAAAGGGGTATAAATCATAATAACAACCTAGAATAGGGGTCACTAACATATTTCCATCAGTTTTGGTAAAGTTGTGAATTGCGGGGACTAAACAGAAAACACCCGTACTGCGGAGCCGCACGACTATGCAACGTAACGCAATCCAACTCGAGAGAAGACCCTAGAAGGCACCGGACTAATCCCGACGTGAACGAGACTTAGCAACCAAGAAACCATCATCTAGAAGACTCCGGAAGACACGACGGATTACGGGCACCGGGGTGGGCGGCCCCGGGCCGATCGGCCCAATAATGGGGCCGATCGGCACCCCCACGTCACGCCACCCTGCCTCAGGAAGCTTCCTCAACCGACTCTAAGACGCAATCTAATCCACCCGCTTAATGTCGGTTTGATCCGAGGGGTGTCGGTATGATCCCGAGATGTATCTAGGTCAAACCCCTCGCACCTCCTCCGGACTATATAAGGAGACCCCTAGACCCCCTTTCGGATCATCTAGTTCATAATCAAGTTCTCAAGTTCATCAACAAATTCAAGATCCAAGTCATCAATCCCATGCTCTAGAAACACCGCTTTAGGAAGAGTAGCAATCAAGATTAGATCTAGTAGGAAGGGAGAAATCCGCTCCTCGATCGCTTCGGAGGCCGGCTCAAGATCAGGCCTCGTTCTTGTAAGTTCTTCATTGTAAGTAGTCTTCAAGTTCCGCACCGTTCTTAATATGAATATCTTGATCATGTTTATATTCGAGATTATTTGTTCTAGTATTTACTTTGATTACATGTTTAGCATAGTTGAATTACTTTTATGTTCATGCATGGATTCGTATAGCGCTCATCCATCAATATTATGGGTGAGTGGTAGAGACGATGTAATCGTGGTGATTAGATCTTATTTACTCGCGTTTGCACCCTATGTGCCGGGTCGTGTGGTAGATCGTGGTGGTGACAAAGCACCATTGAGTCCTTTGCAATCCATCCCCCTATGTAGGCCTAGCGGATGATATTATTCGGGTTGTTCTAAGTTTCGCCTTAGTCTTCACGGATTCTCGTCCTCATGTGTGGATTTAATTAGTCTTTCTTCGATGATTGTTAGATGTATTGCACTAATCGTAGATCCTAACTTATAGTTTAGAGTTACATATTGGAGTTTCTAATGCTAGCTAACCTATGAATTGCTATCGCCCATTGTTTGACACTTTCCAAGATGCACACCTGGATATGACTTGGTTGAATCTATTTATTAGAACTTTTATCATTATCTTTACTATGAACCTTGATCCCTGTTTTTTAAGTAATTGATAAACTTAATACTTAAGCATTGCTTACGAGAGATGATTAAGATGTTTAGTACACACATGCATAGTTAATTCATGATAATAGACTTCTTTCCCCTGGTAGAATATAAATTCAATACCGGTTCTTACTCCCGGTTAAAATGCTACAATGGTATATTCATATCCGTAAACTTTGCGGATACCCGCTTATAATTGTTTATTTACTTATTGAGAAGTTTATCAAGGCATAGTACGAATATGTTATTCTTTTGCATATTAGTAGTTTAACTATAGGGATGACAACCTTTTCGATATGCTATGAACCGCAATGAATTATTTCTTTTTAGTTTTATCCGAAGCAACATCTCGATATTCATTTTTGACGCCATTGCTAGTGATAGGTTTATATCTCTGCTTCTAGTTAGTGACGTTAGAAATACCAAATGTAAGCTTTGTGGATGTGTCTGATGAGACTGAGTGTGGCGCTTGTGCTATGCATATGTCTAACATCATGTCTTTGTAATCCAAGTACTCTGCTTTACTAGATGAGCACGTTGAGCTGAAGGCTAGGCCTATGTTGTTGAGTGCGTGCAAGTCTTGTCCTGGCTTGCAATCTAAGTTGGCAGAGAAGGTTGCCAAGCTTGCTATGCTTGAGAAGGCCAGCTCAGATAGCACTGTGCTGAAGTGTGCTAAGTGTGAAGCTTTGGAGATGGAGGTCATGTCTTGTAGGCATGACAAGGAGAGAGTCGAAGAGGAGAACAAGTACCTTCGCTCTATCCTGAGTTGGGTGTCTAGTGGAGAGCCACAACTTGGTATGATGATGAGTCAGTTCAAGAGGGGAACTGACATATCGGGATTAGGCTTTGCTATAGGTGGGAAGGGTGAAGTTATTTATGGCAAGGTTGGTCAAGGTAGTGGTTTGAGCTCGAGTGAGAAACCCACAAACACTCCCAAGTTGACCAAGATCACCCCACCTGAGCCTACCAAGCCCATTGTGCAAGATGGCATTCTCCAAGAGACTCCAAAGACTCCACCTCCCAAACAAGTGTGGCTTCCTAAACCTAACCATCTCAAGAACCCACTTGACACTTTGCCCAAGATCCCTGAGGAAACCCTTCCTAGAGCTAAGGCCACAACAAGAGTGAACCATCCACCCAAGAGAGTGAACCAACAACCACCCAAGAGAGAGGTGAGGTATCACCGTGAGTACCCCCAGAGATGGTCACTTGTTTGAGTTTTGCTTTAGGAGGAAGAGGGATGCTAGGCGTCAAGTTGAGTTTGGGAACCGTGACTTGTATCACCCACCACTTGGCATGTATGAGAGGGGTGTGCAGTCGGTTCAGAGACAGTTTGCTGGGCCTAGAGGTAGGATGCCTCAGAGGGCTAGGCCACAGTTTGTGAGACCTCGTGGTGGTCGTGCTCCACGAGTGGATGTTGATCCTCGCTTTGGGAGTTTTGAGTTTGACGGGGAGGAGTGCACCACGCTTTGTTGCGCGTGGGTGAGCACTTTGGGGAGGAAGGGCCATAGGATGTTTGTTTTGCCTAACGCCTATCTTGGGCAAGATGGTCAACACTAGTATTCTCCCAAGTTTACTTACCCCAAAGTGTTGTGCCATTTGCTCATCCCATGTTTTTCCAAAGTGATGCAAGTGACCAAGTCTTGGGTTCCCGAGTATATGCTTTTATATCCCCTTTAGCATGCATTATCTTGTGTATTATATGCCATGCTAGTCTTTGTGCCCTTTTGTTTCCTAGTTCTCTTTTGCTATGTGTCTTTGGTTGAGGGGGAGTTGGTAGTTTGCTATCCTTTTTGAGGGGTAGTTTTGTACTTGATGTACACTTGTAGCTTTAGGTTTGTTTTGCTTTGTGCATCATCTTGTATCATATTGCATTCATCATGTACACTATTGCACCTTGAGCTTCTTGTTTATATTGATCACAATGAGACTATGCTCTGTTTAGTGTAACAATTACATGTTGGTGCTTATAGCTTGTGCTCTTTCTGCTTAATTGATATATGTTATGAGCAAAGTTTGTTTTTCCATGTGAACTTGCTTAACAACGATGAATCTTGCAAATTGTTCACCATTGAGATAGTTCCTAGCATGTTTAAGTTGTTGAGATCCTTTGTGCTTATCATGTTTTGCTAGGTGACTATGTCTCATTCACTGAGTTATACACTTGCTTAGATAACCACATGCTTTTATCTGCTAAAATATGAAATCTAAGCTAAGTGTATGGAAAAGGTCGAGATGGGTCCATACCATCCCACATCCAAGTCTTGGGACTGCTGCTCATTGCACTTGAGTTGAACCTGAGCTTGGTAGTGTTTGACCCAGACCATTGTCTTAAGCTTCTGATTGCTCACACGCATAGGCTTGACATGGTTGATTAGTAAGGCTGACGGTTGTGGATAACCACTCGCACTCATGCTTTGTCCAATACTTGTAACCGTTGCAACTCTGATAACTTAAATTTTTTGACAAGTGTTGGCTCTATCTTCTGCATGATGTATATACCTTGGTTGGGGTAGTTCACTTGATATACATGTGTAGCACTTGGTAGATTTTCGCCACTTGTGCTATGTGCTATTCTTTGTGGTGGACACCTTTTAAAATGCTTAAAAGCTGAATCAAAATGCTTTCAAGCCATATTTCATATCTCTTGATCGGTTTGAGCACCGAGTTAAGCACTTGATTTTGTTTCCATGACACTACCTAGAGCATCTTCTCATTTGGATTGCTATAAATTTGAAGCTCCCTCATTGCATTTTCATGCATCATGTAGCTTGATTAGTGCATTTGCCAACAAGGGGGAGAAAGATACAAAGACAATGACCGCATTTTTCCGGGGGAGTAGCACTTTGAGCTAGATGTGTTGAGCCTTTGCCTCTGTCTTGAGGGTCTAGCTGTTTGTGTGTGAAAGTAATTGGTTTGGAGCTAGCTAGTGGTGTTGAGCCTGTTCTACCTCTTCTTGAGGACTAGCTATTGGTTTAGCTTGGTTGTGTCGAGCCTCTTGCCCAAGTCTTTGGGAACCAAGTTTTTGCTCCATGTTTGCTATCCGGTGATTTTGTCTTAGCTTTTGTCTAGCTTGTGTCACTTGGATGTGCTATCTTCTACCTTCTTTCTTACGTCTTTGTGTTGAATGTTGACAATGCACTCATCAAGGGGAGATTAAGAACACATGGTTGATTTAGGTCACATGTGTTTAGTTTTGTGATTGAGTGATTGTCAACGATCAACATTTTAATTCTATTTTCCTTTATTCTTTATGCTTGGCTATGTTCGCGGCACACGTGGAGTGTGTCGAAGGCGTATCTCTTGGTTCGTGTTGTGCGGGTGTGGAGCTCGGGAGATGGTAGGCGACGGCGGGTGAAGGGGCCAAGGAGGACGTCTTGCCGGCCGGACGGACCGGGAGGTGAAGGACGGGGCGTGAGGCTTGGGCCGAGGGGCCGGATCGCCCGGGTGGCTAGCCATGGTGGTGACATCCGGGACATCGACGAATGCAAGAGGACGTGGCGTGACCGTGTCGACGGGTCAAGGCGGCGTCGTCGGGCGGAGCGGGGAGCTGGATGACTTGGCGACTCGGGCGGTCAAGGCCGGCGATGATACGTGTCGAGGAGGTTTGGTGGTTTGTCCTCAAAACCATCGGTAGCGGAGGTTTCGTGGTTTGGGCCTCAAAACCCGCGGGTGCGGGGTTTGGTGGTTTGCGCCTCCGGAACCATCGGCGGGTTTCCGCGGGTTTGGGCCTCAAAACCGGGCGTTCCGGTGGACCGGAAGGGCGGCGTGGCGGCATCCTGAGATCGCGTGGAGCAAAGGGGCGCCGGATGAGGGAGCGCGGCGGTCGTCGGATCAAATTATTAGAGTCGGGACTAAATTAGCGCTTAGGGTTATTAGTTCGGCCATATGTATCTAGGGGTAGTTTGGGAAAGAGATTTGGTATGTGGAGGATGACACCTCCTCTTTCTTTCTCTTATTTTTGTTTTTATTTTTAAATTTTAGGGTTCTTGTTTAGAGTCGAAACAATTTGTGAATATTTTTGTCTTTGTGATTTTCGTAGGAAGAGTGGCCCTTAGTCCACTCATGCCCTCCGGGCTTTCGGGGTTAAATTGAGTCATTTTATTTGCTGCGATTCGAGCTGTGTTCTTGTGTTCGTGAGCTATTTTCGTGCATATTTTTCGATCTGCTTTTCCCGGAGTTCGGATGGATCTTAGGTGAAGATCTTTGGGGAATAGGTTCGTGCTGAGGTCAATTTTATCTGTGCGAAATTTGGCTTTGATTCATGGAGTGTCTGATCGGATTCGGTTGATTTTAGCATCGGGCGTTTTCTGTTCGTCACCCAGAAATTCGACTTCTCTGCTCTCGTGTCTTCGCTTGTATTCTGACCCTGAGTAAACAAGCACAGCTACGTGCTCGCCCTTGGTGGGCTGCTCGTCAGGTTGGAATCCAGCACTGAGTGCATCAGCATCAGGCGTGCTTATCTCAATCTGTGCAGGTTCTGTTTGTGCGAGGCCAAGCGCCTCCCAGGCCTAGGCGGTGCTGTTCTAGGAAGTTGTGAACTGCAGCAATTTGTTCTTGCTCGGTCTTTGTGCAGGCTCTCCCATTGGTGAACTTTCTTAAGCAATCTCTGTATATGTCGTGCAAATCAGCGCCTGAGGTTCACCATCTTCGAGCAGGCATCAGGCAGGTAACAGCTTCATGATCGGTGGCAAGGTAAAGCAGCTCAAGTTCAATACGTAACTTGTATCCATGATTTAGTACTTCTAGAAATTGATTTCTAGCATGAATTAGTATTTTTAGAAATTGATTTCTAGCACCAGCTTTTTGTCTCCTGCTTGCTGTTGCGTGTGTAATTTGTGATTGGTCAAAAGAACTAGCTTTTCCTTCCATCCGTGATTTGCTTGCTATTGTTAAATCCAAATTAATCCGGTTGGCAAGTTTTGGTTTGAAGCTCTGATCTTTTGTCTCTTGGGCAGTGCAGTTCCCTTCTTCATTCCTTGTTCTAGCGACAGTAGGCAGTGAGCAGCTTCTCTGCTATTTGTGTTCGTGGTTGTATGCAGTCCTGCAGCTACTCTCTCTCAGATCTTCGTTTGGAGTTCCCTCGGTAGCGTGCAGACCAGCTGCCCTACGGTTTCCTCTCTTTTTGTTTGGAGCTAGAATTGCCGGTCTTTAATTCTCGGTTCGCCCTTTCGATCGTGTTTTTTGCATTTGTTATCCGATTTGCGTTCCGTCTGTTGCGTTCGATTCTTTGAGCCTAACATTTCGCGTTTGATATCTTGCTACCGGTTAGCGTGTGTATCACTTCGTATTTTTGTGAGTTCACTTTTTGAGGTCGGGGTTGGCCGATGACCTAAAAATTGAAAAGGAAAATCGAGGCTCCCATTCACCCCTCTTATCGCCGCTTTAGGTCCTTCAGTTTGTTTTCAGTGTAAAAGACTGTGTAAAACCTGTTTATGCTTTATAAAAAGCTGGTTATTCCTCCGTCAAAAAAAAAAGCATCATTACTGATGAATTTGGGTGTATCTTGTGTTTGTGTATCTCTATCTAGACACAAATAATAAATGCTGCACCCTGAATTATTATACGTCAACTAGTCGGTTTATCTTGGCTGGACCTTAACTTGCTGTGTCGCATCTGAATCAACATTTAGTCAGAACAGAGCAACAAGGCTATGGTGACCAAGACGTACAGCAGGACGTGTTCCAGTTCTGGTTCCGGTTCCAGTTCCACGGATCTTTACAGAAATTTTACTAAGGCCAGCTTGCGGCAAAGATTGTTGCATGTTTATTATTATCGTTTGATTCATGGTGAACAAGGCTACTGGACATCCTGATGCCTGCTCCCTTCCTAGCACGACATGTTATTTGCCCGTTTCACCAAACTACACCACCCAGTTTCACCATGATCCTGCAGTGGGATGGAGCATGGCCCCGTTCCCTGTTCCAAGAACTTCGTTCAGGCATGTTTGGCTGCGGCTTTTTCTAAGTGTATGTATTCAGTTTGGATCATGTCAGTTTTAGTTTCGGTCAATTAATTTGGCTTGGTCCTTGGGTACCGGGTAATTATACGCACCCGAGAACAAGCAAAAGCAAGCCCTTTCACGCGGACAGAACCAGAACGAAATTTCAAGAGCTGGCCTGGCAACATGGGTCACACATTCACACATCCATGGGTGGTGGAGACCGTGGAGCTCATCATCACCAAATAGTGATAAGCTCCGGTTCCAGTTCCAGATCCGGTTCCAGTACCACGGTTTGTTGAAATTGAAATGGACCAACTGATCCGTCAGACGACGGCGGGCAAATAAAAATATCCCCTGAAAGTGCAAGCACACGCACGATCGGGATGCGCTGGCCGGCCTTTCTTGCTTTGTGACAAGCGACGAGCTCGAAACAACAAAGACAAAAGCTCACTACAAAGTTATGCTCAGCACAAGGACACCGGTTCCAGTTCCTGGTTCCGGTTCCAGTCCTGGTCCCAGTTGCTGGTCCAAGGCCCCAGCAGAGCGAGAAGGTGAAGATGAAAGCAAGTTGATGTCCCCAGCAACGACCGTCAATTCTTGCTTGGACATGTTGATTCTTGACCAATAAAGTTTTGGTGTCTAAAGGAACGGCCATGATTATTGTCTGTTTAAACGCCGTTAACACAATTTATTTAAATGGTTGGTTAGCCCACTAAACTGTTTTGCATCTTTATTGTTTTCCCCGATACGTACATTCCAGGATGAGCACGGGTATTTTGTTAGATCACCATCGCATCCAGCAGTCTCACTTCACTAACCGTTACTGTTTGCTAGTAGTATTTCTTTTTGGTTTACCGCATTAGAATTTAACTGTCTTTTCTGTGAATTTATGCAAACAACTCGGCTGTATTTTTTGTCTGAAAGAGCGAACACCAGCTGGCTGGGCACACTCAAGCTTGCATGCTGACGACAGGGTACGTTTGATAGTGACACCGGTTGCAAACATCCATTTCCAGCTCCAGCTCCAGTTCTGGTTCCAATTCCGGTTCCGGTGCCTTTTTAAAGATTGGAACACGCGTGTGCACTTGGCGGTCAATGTAGGAGGCATCCATCCATCTTCTCTATATACTCTGGCAGTGGCAACCCAGACGCCATGGTGGAGTAGAAGCTCAATCTTTAACCTCTCTGCCATTCCACCAAAAACCAGTCATTTCTCTCCCTCTGTCTCTCAGTCTCACATACACACTTAACATCAGCAAGACGACGATGGATTCCCCCGCTGCACTCATGAGGGTCGTAAGCTCGATCGCCGTCGCTCTCCGCAGCAGGCCGAAGGTCCCGTCAGCGATGTTCTCCGCGGGCGTCTTCGAGGCGGTGGTGGCGCTCGCGTTCCTAGTCGCCAACACTCCAGAAGGTATCTTCTCCTCCCACCACGGCAAAGCGCTCGTCGTCCTCTACTATGGCATCCTGACGGCCGGGGCCATCGTCGGCTCCGCGACGGCCTCTGCTTCCTTCTACGTCGCGCGCGATCTCGAAGGCCGGCATGCCACTGGCATGGCACTCCTCTGCGCGTCAGGCTCACTCTCATCCCTGTCATTGGGCTCCTCGTGAGCTTCTTCTTGCTCAGAAAGTAGCTTCAGACACGTACCTGTATACTACTACGTTATGTTGGGATTGTTGGTAATGTACGTGATGACTGATTTCGCATACCTGTATGATGATTGTATCAAAAAATAGCTGTGTTCGTTTTGAATGGTGATATTTGATGGTGTTCTGCTGATTTGTAGTGCCATCTGTACGTGAAGGAAATGGTTGATCTCAGGCAACTGTTCTGTCCGAAGAAAAAGTAATTTCTGTTTTTGTGCTGTTGTAATGAGATTCTGGTGGCTGAGGTGTACTACGCACATACGAATTATGGTGCAGCTGCACTCTGTTTATACGTCAGCTAGAAAGTGATAAAGAGCCCCCGGATTGGAGGATCAAGCCTTTCACTCAACGTTTCTTCAACAACCTGGCTGGAGCTACACATAAGATGTTCAAGTTGGACACAAGCCAAAATGTCAAAGCTCACCTCTTAGCAAATAAAGCTTTTAGATCCAAGTCTAGTCCTCCAGGATGTTTCATTGTAAAATGTTTCAATGAAAGCCATGCTTGCAGCTGCAACTTGTCAATTGCTCTGCATTCGGCTTTCTGTGACTTGTACCATCCAACAGCTTTATGCTGCTAATTTAAGTTTATTGTTTTCAGTCAAAAAAAAAAAACTTGCTGTTTGTATCTGAATTAACATTAGTCTGAACAGAGCAACAAGGCTTTGTGATCAAGGCAACCGCCAGTTCCGGTTCCGATTTCAGAGATTCTATTGAGGTCAACCTGCGGCAAAGATTGTTGCGCCAAATGCTGACATGTCATCTACGTGAGCTGTTGGATCCTCCCGCTGGCCGTCTCAGTCGTCCGTTCTCCGATCATCGTGCCGCCCATCGCGTTGACCAGTCCGTGGACCAGCCCAGGCTGCTGTCCTGCTCCCCGCCGCCCGCACCTCGTCGCCTGGTCCCGCCGCGCTCCTGCTATCGCGTCACCGACTCACCACCGCCGCCGCCGCCACACCCACACCAGCCTTGGGGCCCGGAATTAAGACGGCTCTCCGGTTTTCGCACGCGGCAGCCCAACCAGATCGGTACTCCGGACTTTCGATCGGTGAGTCAGGTTTCGCGTCGCCTCCTCGATTCGGACACGCCTAGGCCTAGGTTTCTAGTGCGAACGATAGCAGGTTCTGTGCAGCTGGTTCAGTTGCGGAGGTGGATGAAGCGCCGGGGAAGGGCGTGCTGCAAAAATCCCCTCCCATTTGTGAAAGTACATTGAGATATCAGGGAATTGATTCAGGGCTTTTGATGATACAATTCTAGCATTTGAATAATGATGGTTTATTAAAGATATTTCATGGTAGATATACTGATCTGGCTCTACCTCATGTTTGGGTCTGTAATTGGCAGAGTCGCCTCTTCCTGGCAGCGAGCATGAGCAGCGCAAGCTGATCTGCTCTCACATTGCTAATCAGCTATGATGTTTCTGCTATCAGCTACAATTGATCTGCTCTCACTTAGCTTATCAGTATTGTTCATTTGTTTTATGGACCCGAGTTCCACAATTTTGTTCTGATATCCCCCCCTCCCCTCCCCGATAGCCCCAACGGGCGACTCGGGCGCCCACCGCCGGCGCCCATCCACCCCCTCTCTCGGTTCTACTCCGGCCGCCGCCGCCTGCCCTCTCAAGGCGTGCGGTGGCGGCGGCGGCCGAAAAAAAGGTCACCGTCGCTGCGGCTCCCTCCCTCTCTCTTGCCACGTCCCTGCTCCACCTCCAACCCCTACCCCCGTCTTCAACTCCGGCGAGGGAGGTCACCGGCCGCCGGGCGGAGCGGATCCGGCCTTCCGGTGGCGGATCTGGCCGCCCCGTCTTTGGATCCGCCGTCTCCCCTCTGCTAGGGCGACCACGCGCTTGCGTGGCCCTCGTTGCGCCGTTCTGCGGGCCTGCACGGTCTTGGCCATGGTGGCGCTTCTGGCGTCGTTCTGGTGGCCGCTCTCTGCGCGTGGTCGGGATTAGCCGGGCGGCGCCCCGCCGCCGGGGACCTACACCGTGGTCGGGTCTGGCGCGGGACCCGGCTCTGGTGTGCGCTGCGCACTGGGCGTGGCGGGTTGGCGTGGCGGCGGGCAGCGTTCGGTGACTGGCGGCTTCCTCTTGTTCTCGCCGGTGGACGCGTGTTGTGGTGGCGTCGGCGTCGTCGTGGTGGCGTCGTCGGTGGCGGTGTCCTTGGTCCTCGCTTGTCGCGCCCGTGGTGGTGTGATTTGCGGCGGCAAGGTAGCGCCGCGAGCTCTGCCGTGGTGGTTTGGCTGGTCGCGTGTGCCGTTCCTGCACTACACTCGGCTCCCGGCCGTCGTCGAGGCCGGTTGGAGCAAGCTTGGTGGGATGAAAATCCCCGGATGCTATACACAACGAAATTACGTCCGCGGACGCCGGTTCCTTCCCCGAAGGTTTCGTTGATGCTCGTTGCTTCCTCCCTTCTCGCCGGTCTCCTGTCTGCTGCTCCTTCCGTCTGCCTTTGCGCCTTTCGCACTTCATGCTTCTATTCACCTTGGTTTTGTCCGGTGTTAGTGGTAGCCGTAGTTATCTGTTTCGGTCGTGCTCGGCCGGATGCTTTGCCGCCGTGATGGTTCCGGTGGATGCTTTGCCACCGAGGTCTTCAGTCGTGCTTCCGGCGGATGCTTTGCCAGCCGTGGTGGTTCCGGTGGATGCTTTGCCACCGAGGTCTTCAGGTCGTGCTTCGGATGCTTTGCCGCCGTGGTGGTTCCGGTAGGTGCTTCGCCGCCGAGGTCGTGCTTCTCGGATGCTTGGCCGCCAGGAGGTTAGGGTGGATGCTTTGCCACCGAGGTCGTTGTATTCCCGGCAGATGCTTTGCTGCCGAGGTGTATCATCTACGGCTCCGATCACTACTAGCTACCTAGGTGTTTAGTTATCTTTTGTATAGGCGCAGCTTGCTGGGATTGTTAGGTGGAGGGTTCCCTGCCCCTCGCTTTTCTTGCTTTTAGTTTACGTTTTCTGGTGGTGTTTTCTCCTGTGATGTCTTCTCGGCATCGGGGTTTGTTGTATATCTGGATTTGGTTTTCCCTCATCTTAATGAAAAAAACGGGTGAACGGCCCGATCGAGAAAAAACAATTTTTGTTATTACCCATTCAGTTTCAGCACAGGCTACAAGGGCCGTCAATCTGAACAGGGTCTAGCTCTAGCAGCATTACATCTATTATCCAGATTAGTAATAGTTTATAGGTGCAAGTTGGATGTCCGTGGATATCTAATGGATACCCTCTAGTTCAAAAACATGAACTGAGAATTCATTTCCCCACCAAAATTTCAATTCCTAGTTCATTTGCTAAAATCCGTGGTGCTCAACTTCTGCTCTGTCTTCCACTTCTATGTACCACACATGCCTACATTTCCTTGACAAAACCATGATTTTGTTTCCAAGAAGATAATAAGACAGGGGACACCCTTTTATTTTGAGGAATCAGGAGGAGGCGAGGAGCCAGAGAGGCTCCTACTGTAAATTTATTGAAGACAGAAGAGAAAACAGTGTGTCAAAAATTACAGCGAAAGACAGGGGAAACAGCTAGCAAAACACTCCAAAACTCACTCTCACCAGAGGGAGATTTCAGGGTACACAGAAGGAGAGAAAAGAAAATCAAGAGAATTACAAACTGGGTTGATCCATGCTTCTAAGATGGGGGTGGTCCTAGCCTTTGTTCTGTTCAACAGTAAAAGCGATTCCACCTTGATGGTCCTTTACAATCAGCAACCGAGGGGTTTTTGTTTCTGAAGATAATATCATTTCTCATCACCCATTTTACTCTGCATGGCAACTGTGCTGTGCCCTAATCATAATAATCTCTTAGTGATCCAACTACTCTGCATGGCAAAACTTCCTATTTTCTATGGACCGAGCAAATGACCCTATGGAGTAAAAAAAAAAAAAAAAAAAACTTTTCCTCCCTTCCTGGTCTGCTTTTATCTATTCCCTTTGCTAATTTCATCGACCTGAGTCAGCAAAGGATTTTTTTTGCTCATGTTGTATGTAGTTGGAGTTTGCTTTATGTAAATGCTTGCATGTTCTTCCCCAACTGAAATTGGGTTAGAATAATCGGGCCATCTCCATGGTGGATCTAGAAGATAAAAATTAAATAGGTTATAGAAATGCACTCTGTTAACTCCTGTTGCCTGTAGCTTCACTGTTGTTTCAATTTATATGAGTATTTTCTATTCTTTAATCTTCTTTTTTCGTTATTACTATTATTATGCTTTCACACCCAAAAGACTTGACTAGAAAACCACCGTTATTTAAACTGAATGCCAACAACAACAACAACAACAACAACAACAACAACATAGCTTTTAGTCCCAAGCTAGTTGGGGTAGGCTAATGAAACCCATACGAAATAGTTACAAAAAAGCGTTAGAAAGGCACAAGACAAAAGGATAAAGATAGGGTAGATAGAAAAGGAAACAAAGTCATGGTTCGAGGCACGTTAATAGCTAGCCTCAAGCGCTCTGTCCAAAGCTAAATCCTTGGAGATATTCCACTCCTTAAGGTCTCGCTTAACCGCCTCGTCCCAAGTCAATCTAGGTCGACCTCTACCTCTCTTTACATTATCTATCCGCTCTAGAACTCCACTACGCACCGGCGCCTCGGGAGGCCTCCGTTGAACATGTCCAAACCATCTCAACCGATGTTGAATCAATTTCTCCTCGATAGGAGCCACCCGACCCTATCCCGAATATCTTCATTCGAACTCTATCCCTTCTAGTATGCCCCCATAAAACCAACGCAACATACGCATCTCGGTCACACTTAGCTGTTGGACATGTCGCCTTTTTGTAGGCCAACATTCGGCGCCATACAACATCGCCCGGGCGAATCGCTGTCCTATAGAACTTCCCTTTTAGCTTCGTGGTACCCTCTTGTCACATAGGATACCGTAAGCTTGACGCCACTTTAGCCAACTGCTGCGATTCTATGTCTAACATCTTCATCAATGTCGCCATCCTTCACGTAGCATAGATCCTAAATACCGAAAAAGTATCCTTCTTGGCCACCACTTGTCCATCGGGGTGACATCCCCATCCTCATGCCTAGTCGGGCTAGAGTCGCACATCATATACTCGGTCTTGGTCCTACTCAATCTGAACCCTTTCGACTCTAGCGTGTGCCTCCACGGCTCCAACTTCCTATTTACCCCTGCTCTACTCTCATCCACTAGCACCACATCATCGACAAAGAGCATACACCAAGGGATATCACCACTGTATATCCCTTGTGACCTCATCTATCACCAAAGTAAATAAATATAAGGGCTCAGTGCTGACCCTTGATGTAGTCCTATGTTAATTGGAAAGTCACTGGTATCGCCATCACATGTTCGAACACATGCCGTCGCATCCTTGTACATATCCTTGATGAGGGTAATGTACTTAGTTGGGACTTTGTGTTTTTCTAAGGCCCACCACATGACGTTTCTCGGTACTTTGTCATACGCCTTCTCGAGGTCAATAAAGACCATGTGCAAGTCCTTCTTCTGCTCCCTAAATCTCTCCATCAAGCTGTCATACTAAGAAAATCGCCTCCATGGTCGACCTCCGGGCATGAACCCAAATTGGTTTTGGGTCACACTTGTCGTCCTTCGTGAGGCGATGCTCGATAACCCTCTCCCACGGCTTCATCCTATGGCTCATCGGCTTAATCTCCCGGTAGTTAGTACAACTTTGAACATCTCCCTTATTCTTGAAGATTGGTACTAATATACTTCGCCTCCATTCTTCGGCATCTTATTCGTAGAAAAATGAGGTTAAAAAGCTTAGTCGACCATACTACGCTCTCGCTCCCAGACATCTCCACACCTCAATGGGGATGCCATCGGGGCCCATTGCTTTACCTCCCTTCATCCTCTTCAAAGCCTCCCTAATCTCTGCCTCCTGAATCCTCCTCACAAAGCGTCTACAAGTATCGTCAAATGAGTCGTCCAAATCAAAGGTAGGACTATCATTCTCCCCATTGAATAGCTTATCGAAGTACTCTCGCCATCTGTCCTTGATCTCCTCGTCCTTCGGCAGCAGGTCGATCTGTCCCATCCTTGATGCATTTGATTTGGTTTATGTCCCTTGTCTTCCTCTCCGCGTATCCTAGCGATCCTATAAATGTCCTTCTCCCCTTCCTTCGTGCCTAGCCGTTGGTAAAGGTCATCAAAAGCGACCCTTTGCTACACTCACAGGCTTCGCTTTGCAGCCCTCTTCGCTATCCTATAGCCCTCGATGTTGGCTGCACTCTTATCGAAATGGGCGCTTGAAGCACTCCTTTTTCCTTAATAGCCCTTTGTACCTCATCGTTCCACCACCGGGTGTCCTTAAACTTTCTTCTTACCTCCCCCTACTCACACCAACACTTCGAGGCCACCTTCCGTACACATGTTGCCATCTTGACCACATGTCGTCGCATCTTCTCCTTCTTCCCAAGGCCCCTCGCCTAGCATCCTCTCCTTAAACGATTGTCTTTTGCTTCCCCTCTAAGCTTCCACCACTTCATCCTCGTAATCTTGACCGTTTGTCCCGGTGGGCACGCGCGCCGAAAAAAAGTCCGCCACTACAAGCTTGTGTTGAGGGACCGCACACTCCCCCGGTATCACCTTACAATCTAGGCAAGCGGTCCTATCCTCCCTTCTTGCAAGGATAAAGTCGATCGGCTCGAGTGTTGTCCACTATGGAAGGTCACTAAGTGGGATTCTCTCTTTCTAAAGAGGGTATTCGCTAACAACAAGTCATAGGCCAAAGCAAAATTCAAAACATCCTCCCCTCTTAAGTTCCTACTACCGTACCCGAAACCCCCATTGTACTCGCTCAAACCCTACATTTGTTGCACCCACATGGCCATTGAGGTCTCCTCCTATGAAGAGTTTCTCACTTTGATAGGCACCGTACTAACCATGCTATCTAGGTCCTCCCAAAAGCTGACTCTTGGCGCTCTCACTAAGACCTACTTGAGGGGCATAGGCAGCGATCACATTCAAGACCGAGTCTCCAACGACCAATCGGGACTAGGATAATCCGATCACCTTGCCTCCTAACGTCCACTACTCCATCTTTAAGGCTCCTATCTATCAAGATACCTACACCATTCCTACCCGATGTTGTCCCCGTGTACCAAAGCTTGAAGCCGATTGCCCTCCACCTCTTTAAGCCTTCGGCCCTTCCATTTGGTCTCTGAGCGCAGAATATTTACCCGCCTCCTAGTTGCGCGCATCGACTAGCTCTCTTAACTTACATTAAGGACCCTACGTTCGGCTACCTAGAGCGAATCCTAGTTGGCTCGGCTGGCTTCCTTACCCTTCGCACCCGTCGAGGAAAGTGCAAAGACCCTTGCTCATTTTTCACTACACCGGGCGCGGATGTAGCGGCGCCACTAAGGTTCGCGACGACCCGACCCTTGCTCACTATTCATCGTACCCGGATCACGTCTGACACCCAGCGCCACTAAGGGGATGGTGACCCGGCCCTTGCCCATTTGACACCACACCCGGGTTCCGATGTGGCGCGTCGCTAAGAGGGTTACGCCCCAACGAATTTCTTATGGGTTTCATATCCATTAGAGTGGCTGGTTTTTGTTGGTTCGCCAAACCAAAAGCGCAACCCTCCTCCTTTACCGGGCTTGGGACCGGCTATGTTGAGCGACTCAATAAAGTCTTCCAGTCAACATAGGCTGGAGTTAAGTACCATATTTAAACTGAATGCCATATTTTTTTTTCAAAATACTAAACGTGGTCCTAAATGCTCGTGTTTAATTAGAAAACCTGCCATTCTCTCCATCTTCACCACCTAAGCTTACTCTTTCTGTTCTCTGGCAACTTTTTTTTTTTTTTTTTGGGCATTACTTTGTTTTTAATTCAATTAGGTTGTATCTGTACTTGCTGATTACATCTTTATGGGCATCCATCCCTCCCTACCCTAAATGTAGGCTCTTTTTTTTATTCCTTAAATAGAAGACCTTCAAGGTAATGTGCTGATAGCACCTTCATTGCTTTACACGGTGGATCTTATTTTGGCATTCTACAATATATATTTGCTCTTCTCCCTTGTGCTACCGCTGCAAACTTTCTCTTCTATTTTTTGTTTCTTGATTGATGTGCATGACTCAGTCGCATCGCATGTGTATTCTATATTGCAATAATTTCCTTTTTTTTTTGAAGGTCACCGGGGAGGCGTTCCCCACCTGAATATATATATTGGCCCAAAATGGCCCATTGAGTAATACAAGGTATTTTTGTTTACAACAAAACACCCAAGCATAAGGGCGAAAGGTTTAGAAAAAAGAACAACAACAATGGAGCCGAGCTATCTTTGAATCAAGTGAGCACTCTGGACTTGGTGATGGGTCGGTCGCCTCCACCGGCCGCAGAGCAATAATTTCCTGTTGTTGCTGTTTGGGATGCTCAGGTATGTTATGCCAGTTCAATAAATGCAGTGCTTGTTTCCTGGATTAGACGAATTTTCCTTTTTGCTGTTGCTTCATATTCTTATAGAATTATAGGTTGTATCTGTACTTGCAACTGCTATTCATCTGCATCTTTATAGCCATAGATATTTTCTCTTGATATATTTTGGCATCTTCTTTTGACTCTCTAATACTAGGTGTTTGATGATTTGCTTATTTTGCACTCAATATTATATTACTGTCTAAATTTACTATGTAGCTACTGCATGCCAATGAGGATCTGTGGGCCATAAACCACTGAGCTCTCTGATTAATTGTGTTCTTGCTGCTTTTCCAGTCTGCCTTTGATCCTGAACTTGTTGAAAGCATTGTGTTCCATTTTCATTCTCACCCCCATATAAGATGAGGTGCATCCAGAAAACCTACTGCATTCAGCAAGTTGCTTCTCTGTTTTCTCTAGATGTACTACTGTTGTTCTTTTAAGTAATGTCTAGGTTGTGCTTGATATTCTTTAATACTAGAGTACACATTGGCATTATTTAAGTAGCTCTGAAGTACTGATAACCATCTTTCTTGTTCTCATTCTATCTTCCAAAGCATGCTACTTGTATGTGCAAGCTACAGATATTCAGGTACATATCTTTTACAAAAAGGTCATGTTTTTTTTGCTCAGAAAATAGTATTATAATAGGTGTTTGATGATTGCTTTATCTTGCATAAACTTGGGAAAATATTACTATATGTTCTTCTGAAAGTGTCATTTCCACTGTTCTCATGACTTCTTTGGTTTCCTCAGTTTTTGTTCATGTTGTCTTATATATGCTGTCTAACAAGCAAGCCTGCTGCAATGATGGCAGATTAGACAAGGGAAAGCATCTGTGCATAACCACACTAGAAAAACACCGAAATACAACATGTTTTACCATTACATGCACTGGATGAAATCGGTTTGCAGTTACACATTACTTGTATCCCTTATTTATAACATCATGGGAGTATTGTTGGATGAGAAGCATGAGCTTTGCAGTTTGTTTAGATTATCTCTTTCTTTCTTTTATAATCATGTTTGCATGAACTGCTTCACCGTACCACGCCCGACAACAGCCATGCTTAGTTATGCACATGGATCAATAATCTGACTTGACTTGGTCCTTCCATTGTAGGCTATCAATCAGAAAATGTTCTAATTAGATAAAAAAATTTTTGAATGATAAAGAAACATTTAGTTTCGATAGCAGTCAAGAAATTGCCTTGCCACACTAGTTTCAGTTCAAGATGCTAATTACAAAGGTTACTGCAATTTAATTGCGAGGTCGCCTTTATGCAGTAACAAAATGACAAGGTGCTCATATAAACAAATGGGATGACGAGACATCAACAAATATATGGTTCCACATTATAAACATAAGTATGCATATAGCATAGAGTTATTTAGATACTTGCCACAAAATGATGGACTGTTTTAGTGATTTGCACATATCTTCTACGAGAGTTACATAAAACCATTACAGAAGCATTGATTTTATTTTTTACATGTTCAGTAAAGTAGCGATTAGCCTCTCTTGCTATTTTATGGTCATTATCATCTATTGTTATTTTTCGAGCTTTAATTATGGGCTGATATTAACCTCATATATAACTGTTTGTTGTTTTCCTTTTTCATGTGGTTTTCAGAGTGTTCCATCACTATTAACTTCCCTAATGTAAGCTATGCCTTGGAACATAATGAGTAGCTAGCGACTCCCATGATCCCATCTGAATAGCCTAGTAAAAAAAAAAGTACACAGAGGTTTGGGAAAAGAGAAGAAGAGCAAAAAGAAGTCATGAGGCAGCCCAAAAAGCTGTGACATGCACATTGCCGAGCATCGTGCCAGTTGTTGTGCACTCACTCCTCGCATTTCAATATTGGGCACTGATGTCTTAAGAAGCAATGGATTTTCTCGACAAGGTTCTACAACTATATATACATGTTTTCCAGAAAAAAAAAAAGGATTTTCATTGTACTCAAATTATATGAACCGGAAGGCCATAGAACTCGCTTGATACTCATTTATATACTCAAATGCATTCCTGCCACTTCAGTTATTCTGCAACTAAAAATGCACAGTTTTGCTCGAAAAAAAAAAGGATAAATGCATGGTTACACATTACAGAGTAGTATGTGTTTTAAAAAGAATATTCTACGGTTGCACAGGGAAGGTGGTCGCCACCTAATATTTTGTTGTAATTAGGATGTCTGCATTGTCGATGAATAAAAAAAGAGGCTAGCTGCACCTAATGTTTTTGTTGGAGAGCTCTTTTACAATACTTGAAATTGCCTCTCATTGCCTCCTATTGCCTCCACAAAATAGCATTTTTTGTTGATTTAGGGTAATAAAGTAATTTTGCATATTCCTATCCCCACCCGCCCGGCGCCCCTTCCCGGACCCGACCACGACCCGACCGGAACCCGACCCGACCCGACACCATCCTCTCGCCCTCGCCCTCGCCTTTGCGACGGCCGCGCCCGCCCGAAGCCGCCGCCGCCCTCGGCGTCGCGGATCGAGGGAGCCCGCCAGCTGCCCGCCTCCGTCGCCAAAGCCACCACCGACTAGATCGAGGGATCTCGCCGAACAGCACCGCCTCCGTCGCCAAAACAGCGGCCGCCCTCATGGCTCCTCCGTAGCGGGCTCGGCGGCCGAGGCAACTAAAAGCGCGGCCGTCGCGTCGAGCGGTCCCGTCAGCGGCGGCGGCAGCTCGGCGGCCGGCGAGCGCTTTCGCGCGCCGCGTCGGGAGGGCAGCGGCCCGCGGCGGCGCGCCAGCGCAACCGCTCGTCGTCTGCCATTGCGAGAGCCCTACAGGTACTTGACCAAGATTCGTGTCCATGATTCAACCTCCAGACCTTCAAAACTTTCAGATTTAGACATCTGATGATCATATATATCTCATTAGGAAAATCTTGTAGAGTATCAGATGCTTCATAAACACTCTACAACGCAATTTCTCAGTGAACCAATACTACATGAGCCATATAGCAAGCAACTATTATTGCATATAACATGTTTAGTTCACTTGAGTTGTTAGTGTTACAGAGGAAATGGGAAATTGTTTGATAAAACAATATACAACTAAGACTAATACTACTTCTGATGAAAGATACCATGGGTCCTATTCTATGTAAATTTGTCAAGTGCCAAAATGTATTCTACCTTAAGGCTTATACAATTTAGGGCATGTTTGGATCTCCTAGGTATTATTAGAATCGGATTCTTGATAATAACTTGTAGAATTTGGATTACGGATTAAAAATAAAAAGGTATTTTTGGATCCTGGATTATAGACAGAGATTATATATGGTGGAAGGTGCTTCACATCTGTAAATAGCATGGTGGAGGTGCTTAGCTGGATCTGGTGGTTGGATAAAAATCTGGAATCCACTTGTTTGGGTCTTATTCTCATAATTTTTAGGAGATCCAACAGGCCCTTAATGTGAGTGTGTTGAAGCTAGCAACGCTCCATGTCATATGGTTTTATAGAGCGATTCTAACCAACATTGCGGTTTGACTTGCCATTTATGGAAACCACAACACCACACATCCGGACAAAACCAACCTAGTTCCTACATCTATATGAATGCAGATCTTACTGCAGGGGCATGAACCTTGCAAATAACATTTAGACCTGCTAAACTTGAACTCTAAAGATTCAATGATCAGCGAAGAAAATATAAAAAGCCAACTTACAAGTTACAAATAGAACTTCTAGCAATATATGATCAAGGAGGATTGATCAAATTCGTGCCAGAACAATTACATTTCCCAGTTGATACTGTGTCAAATTTTAGCAACCATATAGAGTAGTAGTTTTTGATGTCATCCTCACATGAATGAGCTACCAGCCACTAAGGCAAAGCACTGATAAATTTTTGACGTTTCTTCTTTTAAGAATTTGTTTTGCATTGTGTGTGTCCAGAACTCTGAATTGTTCAGTTTTATTCAATTTCTTTCACTTTATCTTGCATCTGAAATAGCAGCCGCCTCTCAAGTTTAATTGAATTATGGTCAGATACATTTTATCAAGTCTATAACTTTTGTCTCGGCTATGGTGGCTTCCTCTGGTGGAACTTGCAGAAACTCAACTTCCTCTTATGCTAAATGAAAGATTAAGTACGTAATACAGTTGTTTGGTGAAGATGCTGGATGCGACAGCGACAACGAAGATGCTTTATTTGGGTGTGCATTGCGGGATGGTGAAGACATGTCAATGTAGTGATGTGTGCTGTCTGTGATTTGAGACGAAATACCTTGTAAACGAAAGTCTGAATTTCTTGTAGAATTCAAATTGGCAATGTAGTGCTCTCTCTACGAGTTGTGGCGAAATGCGAAAATGCCTAATATACTGCACTTCTTGCAAACATCTCATTGTGCTCCCCGAGAGGCTTAATGAAACAATGTAATACCACAAATTAGATGCCTAATAAAATCACATGTCCACATTTCGATGAGTAATTGTCGGGGTTCAGATCATCAATTTGCGAGTGGTCCAAAACAACATAGTAATAGGATTGCTTGGCCGATTAGGCATCCTCGGGACAAGAACTCTGAACACAATCTTCCCAGTTTGCAAACATCCAACTACAGATTATCTATTATGGATCGATCAGCATAGCACATGTTGAATCATATGTACTCCTATGAACGGGCGAGGAACACCACTTAGGAGTCAATCAAATACCACGAGAGGTCTTTGTCGAAATCACAGGGCGCATAGTGTGAGTACGGAACTACTGTCTACACATTGCATTATTGTTCACATCTTAGCACTTGCATTGTTAGCATCTAAATTACAGTACCTTTATTTGTGGGCTTCAACGACATATCCAATATAAACAGAACATTCAGCGGCGTAGGCTGATTGGCGATGGAGGAGCACGCGTCCGTGTGGAAGTGGGGAGGGGGATTCGGCACTCACCAGTCAAGCACGGGCGCGGCGGCAGAGAGCCTCGCCGGGAGCTGGCGTCGGCGAGCCCCAAAGCGGTGTGGAGACGGTCGGCGGGCCAATGCACCCACGGCGACCGTGGGGGGGCGTCGTCGATGTGCCCGTGGCGGTGCGCAGCGGCCTAACCGCGTCTCGTGCGGCGGCGGTCGGCTCCCGCCGGGCCTCCGCTCGCCACCTCAGCGTCGAGGCCCGCCGTCGCCTCGCCTCGCGGTGCTCGTGCCCGGCCCCCGGAGAAGCGAGGGGCGAAGCGGCGGCGCTGGCGTGGCTCCGCGCTCGCCAGCTCGCGCGTCGGGCCCGCGCGTCGCCTCTCCAGCGTGCGAATCCGCTCGGCGACTGGAGACGGGGGCGAAGCGGCGGCGCTCGGCGTCGCTCCCGCGCTCGCCAACTTCAGCGTCGGGCGAGGCCCACGCGTCGCCTCTCCCAGCGTCGCGAATCCGGCTGGTCGGCGCCTCCGCTCGCCCGCCCGCCCGGCGCCTCCACCGTCGCCTCTCCCAGCGTGCAATCCGCTCGGCGCGGCGCCGCGACACCCGGCGGCTGCCCCTCTACTTCTCCCCAAGCCCTCGTGGATGCCTCAGCGGCGAGGAGCCCCACGCCGGCGGATCGGCGGCGATCCCCCAACCACCGGTGCGCCGACTTGGCGAATGAGCGAACCCTAGAATGAGTTACTGAAAAAAACAAATCCAACTAACTATAGTAGTTGTATTATCCACGCTAACTATACTAGCAAAACAATATTTTGTGTTTATGGAGTTACCATTTTACCCTTGACAAAAAAAAAAAAAGAATTACGAGAATGCAATTACCGCCCATTCTTAATCCCTTCATTTTGCGGAGAAATCGGGGAGTAATTTTGCTCCTATGGGCCACTGTCATAGACACAACGGGAGGCAACTTTTGCCTCCATGCCTTTGCCTCCCATTGCCTACGGCCTTTGTAGCCGTCGGATCGGCCGCTCTCGATCGGCGTGAGCCATCAAATTTTTCCCCAATTATTGTAAAAAATTTCTTTGTTGGAAGGCGCGTGCTCATAAACTAACAGGCCCGAGGCGTTTGTCACTTTGCCGCTCTGTCAGATTTACCAGTTTTCTACCACCCGAATGCGGCATGCTCTGATTCTTCTCTGCTTTGGCTACCTTCTCATTTGCTTCCTCCTCCGTTGGCCATCGCTCAAGAACAATGCCTTGGCCGGATCTGATGGAGGCAGGAGAGGCAGCTGCTGTGGTGGGCGCTATTCTATGGCTGGCGCGAACCATCCTGGAAACTCTTCAACCAGGAAAACTTGCCGATTGGCTTCGTCAGGTTGGCCTCGCCGGTGCTATCGAGGAACTCAAATCTGAGGTGGAAAGGATGGAGACGGTGGTTAATGGCGTCAATGGAAGGGCGGTCGGGAACAAGCCGCTTGCTCGCTCCCTCGCTCGTGTGAAGGAGCTCATGTATGACGCCGACGACGTGGTGGATGAGCTCGACCATTTCAGGCTCCAGGACCAGGTCAAAGGAGGTGTGTATACATCGGTCCTTATGGTTTGTGAATTTCTTTTACAATTTGTTTCCTTAAGTAGATTGTGATAATCCTCATGCCATACGGTTCTTTCTCCTCTCTCTTTCAGTTATGATTGCTCCTGCTATTGATCTGGACGACATGGTTGGAGATGGAGCAGAGCAAGTAGATGCATCGGCCAATACTTCTGGTATATTCCTTGTGATCTGTGATCCTCTACCAGTTTAACTTTTTCTTTTTGGAGTAAATTGTGATAATAAATGCGACGCTAATCTGTCCTTACTGCTTCCTCCGTTCTGTGTCAGTTATGCTTGCTCCTGCTACTGAGCCGGAAGGCATGGTTGGAGACGGAGACAGAGATAGAGAAGAGCAAGCAGATGCATCAGCCAACAATACTGGTGCACTGAGTAGTAGAGGCCGCAAAAACCGATCCGAGGTGCGGGACTATTTTCACATTATACCATCTGTTAACGAAGAGCCTGCAAAAGCGAAGTGCAATCACTGCGGCAGAGAGCTTACATGGGGTCACGGGACATCAGCTTTGCGCAAGCATCTCAAAAGTTGCAACAAAAAACGTTCAGCAATTGAAGAGACGCCGAACCATCCAAGGTACAACAATCCCTTCATGTTCTGCATCGTAATGCTTAATATATGCGTACATGTGATCCTTTAAATATGGTAATATTTTTCTGATTACCAAACTGTGATCCTTTTCCTCTTGTAGCGTTGGCACCAGTGTACAAAATGGTGCCACAATTTCGACCAATGATTCAGAGGGCAGAAAAAGAATGAGAATTGAGTACAATGTAGCTACAACCACACACCCCTGGGATAAGGCAGAATTTTTAAAAAGGATCCAGGAAATAGCTCTTGATTTACAAATCATCAGAGGCAATGTGATTGAGTATCTCAAGGACTCTATTGCAAGGTCTGATCAGTGTCAGATTAATATCTCAGATACACGAGAAAGAACAACAAGCTCTCGTCCTGGAAAGGTATATGGAAGGCATGTGGAGATAGATAAAATCGGAGAGGTGATCAAAGCTGCTAAGTCGAACAACATAACTGTGCTACCTATTGTAGGCATTCTAGGAGTTGGGAAGACAGCTTTAGCTAAACTTGTATACAATGATCCACGTGTTGAAAGAAAGTTTGAGCGGATATGGGTTTGGGTGTCCAGCATCTTTGATGAAGTAAGAGTGACAAGGGAGATCTTAGACGTTGTTTCTCTAGCCAACCATGAAGGATCTCGCAAAAGAGAAAGCTATGAAGGAGTCAGCAACTACTCCAAGCTTCTAGAGGCCTTAAAGAAACATATGGCTTGTCTGTCCAAAAAGTTTCTACTTGTTCTAGATGATGTCTACGACTGCATAGGTAATTCCCAATGGAAAGATCTAATAGATGCTTTGGGATCAAGTTGCAGAAAGGGTAATGTGATTATTGTGACTGCTAGAAATTTGTCTGTTGTAAAAAGGCTACATGCAGTCGAACCATTACAGTTAGGAGCTCTAGGAAATGATGATTTTTTTCAATTGTTTAAAGCATGTGCACTTGGTGATAACAATTACAAAGAGCATCTAGACACGAGCCTACAAATATGTGCAAAGTTAAAGGGCAACCCATTAGCAGCAGAAAGTGTTGCGGAAATATTAAGAGAGCAACCTATTATTGACCATTGGAAAAACATCATTAAAAATGGTATCTGGGAATCTCTGCAACTCCACGGAGGCATCGTG
Organism: Hyparrhenia diplandra; assembly: GCA_015847255.1. Taxonomy (NCBI): domain Eukaryota; kingdom Viridiplantae; phylum Streptophyta; class Magnoliopsida; order Poales; family Poaceae; genus Hyparrhenia; species Hyparrhenia diplandra. Next base: position 188,314 of record JADLZK010000652.1, on the reverse strand, counting down.
ACTGCTTTGAAGAATATCTACTATGATATGCCATACAATTTACAACAATGTTTCTTGGCCTGTTCTGTATTCCCTAATGACCATCAATTTCATATTGATGGTTTGGTCTCCATGTGGATATCATCAGGATTTGTGAAATCTGTTGAGATAGGACGGGGTTATTTCAATGCTTTGGTCAACTCATGTTTCTTTGAGCAGGTTGAAACAGAAGACGACTCCATTCTACACAATCAACAATGCTATGTTATGTGTGGTATGATGCATGAATTTGCAAGACTGGTTGCAGGGACTGAGTTTGCAACTATAGATGGTTTAGAGTGCAAAGAAGTGCTACCCACCGTGCGTCATCTGTCGATTCAAACTGATTTGGTGTACCATATAGATGAATGTGAGAACATAGTTGGTAACGTGGAGTTTGAAGAAAAACTACAAAGTATAGCTTCTTCATTGAGGAGATTGAGGACAGTGGTCTTAGTTGGGCGCTATGATTCTTTATTCGTCCAGTTCAAGTCCTTCCATACCTTTATTTCGAGTTTGGTAAATTGCACCCATCTTCGCTGCATAATACTTGAGAACAAAGGCAAAAGTCAGTCTTTGCCTATATCTCTAAGCAAGTTTTACCACCTTGAAATATTAGATGCTAGGTGCCAAGCAACTGTTTGCTATATGAATGATCTCATCAGCATGAGGCATCTTGTTCTGACAAATGGAGCATGTGGCGCTTTCTCCCCAGCTATGTCGGCTAGCTTGCAGACGATCCATCTAGAGGATTCTAGTGTATGGCAAAAAATCCCATCTCTACTAAGTCTATCGTCTCTTACAAAGTTGAAGTTACGTTATATGCCAGGAGTTACACAATTGTTAATTCCTTCATTAGAGGAGCTGGTGTTGATTGATATGCCAAACTTGGAAACATGTTTATGTAATTCAGTGAGGGACTTGAACTCAAGTTTGAAGGTACTGGAGATCAAGAGATGCTGGGTACTGAAGGCTTTTCTGCTCTTTGAGAGGTGTGAAAATTTTGGAATCGAGCAGAAATCATGGTTGCCCAGTGTTAGCGAGCTGACCATCCATGAGTGTCCTCAATTAATGGTATCAAATCCTCTACCACCATCAAGTAGTGTTTTTAAATTATCCATCAAAGATGTTTCAACAATTCCAACCATGGAGGGATCATCAAACGGGGAATTCAAAATTGCATCTCCTATTGATTTTCTAGATGACAAAATTTTGTCATTTCGCAGCCTAAGGACCATAACTCGATTGGAATTAATGCACTCATCTATTTCACTTGAAGGTCTCAGACAACTCGTCTGCTTGAAGAGGCTGGAATTACATCGCTGCACAAATTCAAATGTTCAGCTAGTGCATACCCAAGAAGATATGCCAGCCATAGATTTTTGTGCCTTCCTATCTCTAGAGTGTCTCATCATTAGATATTGTGGAATAACTGGGCAGTGGTTATCTGCGATGCTGCAACATGTGAGAGGCTTAAAGGAATTGCGTCTAGTGAGTTGTGAGCAGATAACTGGGCTAATAATAGAAGGGAAAGAGAATAGTTTATCAAATCTCACCTTGGCTCCAGGTGCTTCGTCACAGGGAAATCTAGATAGCGCAACGACAAGGTCATGTCCAGAAGAACTCCTACATGTTCCATCTAATCTCGTATCCTCTGTCAAGAAGATATCTATTAAATATTGCAAGCTAAAGTTACAGGGGAACAAGGAAAGCTTGTCTGGATTCACCTCCCTCGAGGAGCTAAGAATTGTTGGTTGCCCCAAGCTGATATCATCTTTGGTGCATGAAGACGAAACCAATGGCCAGGCAAATGGAAGATGGCTTCTCCCGTACTCACTTGGCGTACTAGAAATCTGGGGGGCTTCCCTGGGAGCGTTGCAGCCCTGCTTTCCGAGAGATTTGACCCGCCTCAGAGTACTAGAAGTGGGGGTAGCTCTGAATTGAAATCTCTACAGCTGCATTCCTGCACAGCACTGGAAAAGCTGACAATTGGAGTTTGCAAATCGCTAGTTGCACTAGAGGGCTTCCAATGCCTCCATAGTCTTGTGTGTTTCGAAGTATACAGAAGCCCCGGATTGAAATCTCTACAACTGCATTCCTGCACAACACTGGAAAAACTGAAAATTCAAGATTGCAAATCTCTAGATGCGCTAGAGGGCTTCCAATCCCTCGGCAGTCTCAGGTATTTGAAAGTATACGGATGCCCAGGCTTACCTCTATGTTTGAAGAGTCTGTCAATGCAGGGTTATGAGCTGTGCCCTTGTTTGGAAAGGCTTCATATCGACAACCCGTCTTTTCTTACCACGCCATTCTGCAAGCACCTCACCTCTCTCCGATGCCTACAGCTTGAGTGCAATTATCAATATATTGACGCGGCAGGACTAACATGTGAGCGAGAGGCAGCGCTTCAGCTCCTCACGTCCCTGCAGGAGCTCCAATTTGAAAGTTACCCTGAACTCTCGGATCTTCCCATGGGTCTGCATAGCCTTCTCTCCCTCAAGCGCTTGGAGATCAGTAGATCCCTGGATATCTCAAGGCTGCCAGATACGGGCCTCCCACCTTCCCTGGAAGAACTGAATGTCTGCGAGTGCAGCGAGGAGCTAACAGAGCAATGCAGAACGCTAGCAACAAGCAAGCTACAGGTAATAATTGATGACGAATACGTGAACTGATACTAGGTTGCTTGTTAAGCACACGTTGCTACCAGCACAGCAGGTTTCACCGCATCCCCTTCCAAGGTATACTTCTACAACTGATCATGTTTTTTTTTTTCACGGATTACATACATTATTGTGTCATGCTAAAGTAAGCAGTCTATTTGCAGGCATTCAAGCTGACACCATCAACGCAGTGACCATCTTCAGAACCTATAGGAGTATCATACTGTTACAAGCTGTTCGAGGAAGTGTTGAAAGCTCTTGCTTGTTTCTCCTAGGAGACCTGCTACAAATTACAAGGCTTATTGTTGATCACGGCCCAAGGGCGAGAAGCCAATGCCTGAAATGCCAAAAAGTTTGTTCTTTTTCACTCCGCAGCCTCAAAAACCTGTTTTTTTTCTTCTTGTGTCAGGTTCTCTGATTCTGCACAGTGTTTTGTTTCACTTGTAAACCTTGTCAAGTGCCCATGTTGCGCTGAATGCTGAATACGATTTTCCTGTTTGGCCTTGCCGGAAGTTCTGAAAGCAGCAGTCTGTAGATGTTCTGTTGTCATCGTATGACTGAAAGGAGCCTATTAGTATTTTCTTCCCGAGGGTGTTTACTGTTTGCTTTGTTGAGTATATAGACTGCACTTTCTTTAATCAAGAGGGTTGGTTTAAATGATGTTATCCTGAATTATCTTGCTTTCTTGCTAACCAATAACCACGCTAAAAATGCTGTAAAGTCTGAACCAATACAGGGTAGCAAGCCATTGTCCAATTTCCAGCCAACCTCTGATGTGATGAACAGAAAGGAGTAGGACCAACATGATGGGAATCAGTTTCTGTCTCTGCTATAAACCAGGACGGGGAGTAGTAGCATCGACCCCAAGAAATGGTCCAGGCGTGGATGAGTTTTGAAATTTTGACTACAACGGTGTTGAGTGTTGACAGAAGCCTGTGAAAGCACACAGCACGATCTCTACTGGGAATGGAACCAGCGGTTGTCTGGTAGACGTGAACAGGATTTTGATGAAACAAATGATGGTTTAGAGTAAAAAAAAAAAAAATAAATATGGATTCCTTAGAAGGCTTTTTTTGTCTACGCAGCTAATTTTGCTTGGATGAATAGTAACATAACATGACATGTTTTTTAGTTTGTTGTCTTTCCTCCGTTTCCAAATTGTAGTTCACTTTTGGCTTTTCTAAATACATTGATTTTGTTATGCACTTGGCTGGTTATACACTATGTACGAATCATAGTTAAACAAATGAATCAAGAAAAGCCAAAGTGAACTATAATTTGGAACGGAGGAAGTAGTATTTTTCTATCTCTAAATGTTCGTTATATGTTTTTCGTTATATGTTTTGCTTGGATGAATAGTAAGATAAATATTGCTTGAGCACTTTGTAGCATCATGTGTGTTTTTTCGTTATATGTTTTCATCGAAAATAAAGAGGAATACAATTTATTTTCCTGATTACTTTCGTATTTAGATGCCTTCCTAGTGAGTCACCAGCACATTGGATCCGGTTCCAGTCCCAGCTCCACGTCGGTCTTCCAGTAGCACTCTGGTCGTTGTCAGCGCACCAGAGTTCCGTTCTATGAGCAAGCACCTGAGGTCAACCTCTTGGCTTTCTCCCTGGGCAGCAAAAGACAGCACTAGGAGTCTATGACACCAGTTCCAGATCCGGTTCCGGATCCACTTTCCAGCAGTTGCTCCGATCCGGTTCCTTCCACGCGTGTGCACATGGCAAGTCAAAATCATCTACGTAGGCAACCATCAAGCTACTCGGAGCGTACGGCAGAGCTCAGGACAGTGACACCCGGTTCCGGTTCCGGTACCAGTTCCGGTTCCAGTTCCTCCCGCTTCTGTTTCCTCAGTCAGACCGTCACGCGTCGCCAAAGCAGGGCATCTATTTATATCAAACGAATGCAGCAGGGCTTTGCTCAATCTTCAACCCCTCGCCATTTCCCACGCTCAAGCCAAGCCGCCATTGCTGCGACACAAACTACTACTACTAGCAACAACGACACGAGAGAACAATCGTCGATGGACCCCGAAGCTGCGCTCCCGGCGTCGTGGACTCTGCCTCCGGCGGCTCATCCGCGGGGGGCCGCGGTACCGTCCGCGATGCTCACCGCCGGCTTCTTCCAGGCGGTGGCGGCACTCGCGATCCTGTTCTCCGCCAAGACCCGGAAGGCATCTTCTCCGACCACGCAAGCCAGTCGTCGTCCTCTACTACTTGGTCCTCGTGGTCGGCGTGGATCGTCGGCACCGCGACCGCCTACGCTTCATTCGGTCGCCGGCTGGGCGGGCAGGATTGTTAGCAGTGCTGATACGATACTGCAGCTGCTTGAAGACTCGCAAGGGCAAAGCGGGCCAAAAGCGTCCCAATGTCGAGAATCCATGGGCCGGAGTGGGCGGACAGGCTGGACACCCAAGTGGTCGAGTTGGCCTAGCGTGGTGTGTGCGTGAGGGATAAAAACCACGAGCCGTCTACCGCCTATGTATCGAACATCTTGTTATCGTGAGTGAGTTTACTTTCTCGCCGGGGTGTTAGCCGGCGTTCCTGTTTTCTTCTTCGTAGATCTAGAGGTTCGTCGGAGTAGAGAGGGTTGGCGCCGCGGCAGAGAGCGGGTGCTAACAGTGGTATCGAGACTACCGGTCCTAGGATCGACGTCTTGAGGCGTCCCGCCGCCGAGCACCATCACTTCACTCGTCGGAACGCTCCGCAACGTCATGGACCCGAGCGTGAAGGCGATGTTCGACAAAAATCCTGCGGCGTTTCGGCGAATTCGATACCAAGTGGAGACCAAGTTCCGCCGCGGCGGAATCGAGCACCTCTCCCGAGGCGGCGGCTCGACGCGCATCTCCCACATTTGGAGGAGCTTCGCCTCGACATCGAGCATATCGGTGTCGCCTCACGGCCCGTCGAGCCGCCTCCCCCGACATCGGCGGCTCCACGATCGTCGCCTCCGAAGGCGCTTTCGGAGATCTCCCATCCGACTTCGGCGGCGGCGGCGGCGCGAGTGGCAAGTCGGCGTCGACCGCGCGCTGTGGGCATATAGGCGAAGGCGATGATCACCGGCGTGCGCTTGTCGAGATCGCGCCTTGGCGTGGCGACAGCGTCGGCCACGGAGGATCTGGTTGGTGTTCGGCGAATGGCGGCGTGTGGCTCGAGGCTTCCGTGGAGGATGTCCGCCGCGACGTCCGACTCGCCCTTCCTCGCCGACGCTGTCGTCCAACCGAGGCTCGGCTGGGCGGCTTCCACAACTCTTCCCCGACAACGCCTTTCGTCCACCCGGCTCGCTGCAAGGGCGAACCGTCCACCGGCGTTGCGGCCGAACGCCCCATGGGCACAGCGTCTGAGGGTATGGGTCGGTAACGACCATCACCCCACCCTTCCCATCGGTATGGTTCATCCCCCTCACCGTACCAATTTCCTTATACATCTCAATTCCTCTCGCAATCCGTCCTCCGGTCCCCACCCCAATACCTAGTTCATCACCAAAACCAACCACCCGATTCCAACCCGTATCCACCAATCTTCCCACCACCGGTCCATCCTAACATCCACCCGACCCCCACCACCAAATTTCAAACACATCCACCCAATTCACCAATCCCAACCCACGGTACCCTCAATTCCATAACCACAATTCAGCCAACCTTGGTCGCCTTCCCAAGCTAGATTTCCCAAAAGTTCGACGACCGACGCCCAATTTTGGATAACCTGTACCCAAAACTACTTTGACATGTACTCGGTGGAGCCCCATATGTGGATTCACGTGTCTACCATGCATTTCACCGATGCCGCCAAACGCCGGCTCCAATCCATTGACGCTAGCCTACAGTCCTTAGATTGGCCTTCCTTCCGCCTCAAAATCCATGAACGCTTGGTAGGGGACCAACACGAATTGCTCCACCGCAAGATGTTCCACATTCGCATGACCTCCACCGTAGGCGATTATGTCAACCGATTCACCGAGCTCGTTGATCAACTAAAATCTTACAATCCAAACCCGGACATCGTTTCCCTCATTCAGCCCGATTTGTGGATGGTTTACGAGATGACATCCGTCTTTGTGCTCATGGTTTGCACGCCCAACTTCCTCGATCACGCCTATACTCTTGCCTTGATTCGGGAAGAAGCTCGAGTCGTCAAGGCGCAAGGATGCCAGTAAGCGGGACTTCGGCCGGCGGCTCAAGACCTTAGGTGCCTCGGGCGCGGCTCCCGGCCGCTTCCATATCGGGCGTCTTTGCGGCGAGCTGCCTCCCGCGGACGACAAGACAAGCCTTTGCTCGGCTCTACCAGCGATGTGGGCTCTCGGTCACGAAGGATTTCCGCGTCTTGCGTGGTCTGCATCGGTGTGGCGACAAATGGTCACACCCGTTGTGCTCCTCGGCCCGAATTACATGCTCGGCCGGAGGTGCGGGAGGTGGTTCGGGACTCTTTGATACTCGGTCGCCTTCTCCGGCTCGGAACTCCCACCTCCTGAACCTCAACCTCGCGATCCTCGGGGTCAAGCATTTCTCACTCACATCGGCGGCATTTTCTTTGGTACATCACGTCGGCGGACAATGCGGTTCAAGGATCCATTTCGATACCCGGTATTGATCTTACTCGATTCGGGGAGCGGTCATTCTTTTGTCGGCGCCTCATTGCTTCCTCCAAGCCGGGCTTGCGCGCTTTGGACAGTCCATGGAAGTCCGCGCCAACGGTACAATGATGCCTTGCAAATATGAGCTCCACGATGTTGCACTCGAAGTGCAAGGATACAAATTCACATCTACATTCAGAGTCTTGGATTTAGGCGGGTATGATCTAATTCTCGGCATGGATTGGTTGGAAGCATATTCTCCTATGAAAGTTAATTGGCGCAGTAAATGGTTAGCTATACCATATGGTCGGTCTACGACTTTTCTGCAGGGCCTTGTTGATTCTGTTAATGACTGTTCCATGATTCAGCTATTCCTTCTTGGAGATTCAGCACCTTCAGTCATTCAGCCAGATGTGCAGCTTATCCTCAATGATTTCGAAGCTATGTTTGCTGAACCGTCTGACCTTCCTCCTCGTCGGGATCTGCGACCATGCAATTCCACCGGTTCCCGGAGAGCACACCGGTATCCATCGACAAAGATCACTACTCGCCAAAATTGAAGTCTGAAATTGAAGCTCAAGTTGTTGACCTTCTCAAAACCGGTATGATCCAGCCGAGCAAGAGTCCCTTCTCCTCTCCGGTTCTCCTAGTAAAGAAGAAAGACAATTCCTGGCGCATGTGCGTGGATTATCGAATGCTCAATGCTTTGACTGTCAAGACCAAATTTCCAATCCCAGTCATCGATGAATTACTGGATGAGCTGTCAGGTGCTCGCTGGTTCACTAGTCTGGATTTGCGAGCAGGTTTCAACCAAATCCGCCTCGCTCCCGGAGAAGAATATAAAACGCATTCCGCATACACATTGGGGTCAATTTGAATACGGGGTGATGTCTTTTGGTCCGGCCAGGAGCCCCAAATTCCTTCCAGGGAGCCATGAACTCTACTCAGAAACCTTTACTCCGCATCCGTGTCATCGTCTTCTTCGACAATATCTTAATCTACAGCAAGACACAGGGGTGAACATCTAGTCCATATTCGACAAGTACTTGAGTTCTTTGCAGAAGGATCAATGGCTCATCAAACTGAGCAAGTGCCGTTTCGCTCAAGAGTCCATTGCATATCTGGGGCACGTCGTCAGTGGTGAAGGTGTCCGCCAGACCCAAGCAAAATCGATTCGGTGGCACAATGGCCTACTCCTTCGATGTCAAGCAACTCCGCAGCCTTCCCCGGCTTGGCCGGTTACTATAGAAAGTTTGTCCGCAATTTCGCCATCTTAGCTCGTCCACTCTACGACTTGCTTAAGAAGGGCACACTCTTTGTCCGGGCGTCTGCTCACACCGAGGCATTTGACGCTCAAAGTCGCTTTGGTCTCAAAGACCGGTCTTGGCTTTACCGGATTTTGACAAACCTTTTCAGATCCAGACGGATGCAAGCAATTTTGGAGGCGCCGTTCTCTTGCGGGCGGTCACCCCATCGCCTTCGTCGGTAAATCCTTGGGCATTCGTTCCGAGGCATGTCTACTTATGATAAAGAATATCCGCTATTCTCGTGGCTATCGATCGCTGGCGGGCTTATCTTACGCATCATGAGTTTGTGATCTTCATCGACCCGGCGCGACTGATCCATTCAACGAGCGGCGGTACGCATACTCCCGGCAACTCAAAATGTACACAAAGTTAGCCGGGCTTCAGTACAAAGTGATTTACAAACCTGGTAGTTCCAACAAGGCGGTGATGCCTTATCTCGCCATCCAAAGCACCCCGTGTCAGCTCAACGGCGTAATCGGCCGTGACTCTGCTTGGACTTCGAATTGGTTGCCGGCTATGCATCCGACCGTTTTGACTCTGAGTTCTTTGGAACGACTTGCTCTCAACCCCTCTTCTCGGCCTCACTTCACTCTTTACGGAGGCCTGATCCGCTTCAAAGGCCGTATACGGTTTGGGCACCAACAAGCCGCAAGCTAAAGTTATGTCGGCATTACGCCGGTTGCCACAGGGGGACACTTTCGGGCTTTCCGGTGACTTTTGCCAAGATTAAGAAATTGTTTGCCTAGCGAGGAATGAAGTCTGATGTTCATCACTTCGTGACCACTTGCTCGATCTGCATCCAAGCTAAACCGGACCGTGCCAAGTATCCAGGTCTATTGTCTCCGCTTCCGGTTCCCTCGGGCTCTGGCAAGTTCTCACAATGGACTTCATTAATGGACTCCCCACTTCGGGGCCGCGCCAAGCTGTATCATGGTGTCGTTGACAAGTTCGGTAAGTACTCTCACCGTGCCTCTCCACCACCCGTTCACTGCGGCTACGGTGGCTCGGTTGTTCTAGACTCGTATATCGGCTCCATGGCATGCACGAGAAAATTGTCTCCCGATCGTGATCCGATTTTCACCTGCTCCTTCTGGAAAGAGCTCTTCCGCATGGCAAGGTTGATTTGTGCCTCGATCTTTGCTTACCATCCCGGTCCGAGCGGCCAAGCGAGAGGGTGAACCGATTAATGCGGAGGCGTTCTGCGATGCTTTGTACACTCTGTCCTCGTCGGTGGATCAAATGGATTTCCACGGCCCGAATTTTGGTACAACACCGGTCCTCATTCTCGCTGCGGGTTACTCTCCATTCGAGGTTCTCAGCGGTCGTACTCCTCGACACTTTGGCATCTCGGATCGATGTCTCTCCCATTCCTGATGTTGCTTCCAAACTGGCTGAAAGAGAGACTATGTTGGCTTCAGTCAAGCGGCACCTCTTGCGTGCCCGAAGAACGCATGAAGTCCCAAGCGAATAAGAACCGATCCGGCGCAGTTTCAACATTGGGGACAAGTGTGTTCTTGCGTCTCCGCGACCTTCGTCTGATCTTCTTTGGCACCCGTTCGCATCACAAGCTGTGCTTTAAGTATTTTGGGCCCTTCAAGATTATTGATAAACCGGGTTCGGTTGCCTACAGATTGCGACTTCCTCCTTCATCACTCATTCATCCGTTATTCCATGTTTCTTTGCTTAAAGCTGCTCCTCCGGCCATTCCTGTTCTTTGTCTCTCGCCTTCTCCCGGATATTGAGGACAATTTGCAAATCCCTGAGCGCGTTAACATAGCCCGCCTACACCGGCCGAGGTAACCACTCTGTCAAAGAATCGCTAATCAAGTGGTCGGGGTTTCTCAAGAGTTGGCGACTGGAAGACGAAGATGCCATCAAGCGAAGTTCACCGTACACCGGCGTGGAGACCAGCCGGTTCCCAAGGGAAGGTGTTAGCAAGTCGCGTCGTCGATATCGCCGGTGCCGTTGAAGACTCGCAAGGGCAAGCGGGCCAAAGCGTCCCAATGTCGTAATCCATGGGCGGAGTGGGCGGACAAGTACGGACACCCAAGTGGCCGAGTTGGCCTAAGCGCGTGGTGTGCGTGAGGGATAAAACCCCGAGCCGTCTACCGGCTATGTATCGAACATCTTGTTATCGTGGAGTGAGTTTACTTTCTCGCCGGGTGTTAGCCGGCGTTCTCGTTTTCTTCTTCGTAGATCTAGAGGTTCGTCGGAGTAGAGAGGGTTGGCGCCGCAGCAGAGAGCGGGTGCTAACAAGGATGGACGGCATGGCATTGGCATGGCGCCGCTCTGCGCTTCCACGCCACGCCGATCCCCGTGTTCGGGATACTCGTCGGCTTCGTCATGCTCGAAAGTAGTCTCGCACGCAGCTTTGTTTGTATCCGTTGCCGGTGTTAGGATTGCTAATACTTGTATGAATGTACCGAAATTTTGTTTGTGTTTGTATGAAACATGCACGAGTATAGATTTCCATGCGACCAGCGGTCCGACGGCCCGACCGCGAGGCACGCTGTTTTGGCCCGGCCGAAACGGCACGCCCGGTGGTCGGCGACGGGCCCGCACGGCGCACGCACGGCAGCGATGACGGGCTTGGGGCGACCCTCAAGCACGGGGTACCTGCACGGCCCGACATCGTTAAGAAAGGGGAGGCCCGGTGGCAAATATACTAGTGATAATATTGTACATATTTGGTATATTAGTCCCGATATTTTCATACTTGGTATAATATTATACATATATTTGATATAATATTGTACAAATATACTGAAATCTGTGTAAAAAGTGATCATGTTTGAGTGTTTTTAAAAATCGGCCCGTGGGCGGCACGGCACGGCGGCACGATTTGGCCCGTGGGGCGGGCCTGGCTCGAGGTCGCACGGAGCCCGTGAGGCACGCCCCCGTGAGGCACGGTGGCCCGTGGCGGCATGGCGCTGGCCAGCACGGCACGGGCACGACGCGTCGGGCGGGCCGGCCACGCACGCCCGTTGGAAATCTATATGCACGAGGTTGTGTGCTATGTACGCAAGAGACTCATTTCGAGTAATTTTGTTTATCTTTCCCTGAGGAAAGATCAATTTCAGTTTTGCTTGCTATTTGCAGGCTTGCAGCTGATGAGCAGAATCATTATTAGCTGGAACAGAGCAACAAAGCCTATCGTAATGAAGGCAACTGGACGTGCTCTGGTTTTGGTTCCAGTTCCGGTTCCGGTTCTGGGAACTTGACCTGAGGTCCATCAGAGACGGACAAATACAAGGTAGCCTCAGAAAGTGTAAGCACATGCTCGATCAGGCATGTGTTGGCTGGCCTAGACTGTTAAACTTGATGTTTGCGTCCGAAATCGTCGTTAGCCGGCACAGAGCAACAAGTTATTATTGTGATGAAGGCAACCGGACCTCAGGTTCTGATGGACCTGAGCTTCAGTTCTTGTTCTGGTTCCGATTCCAGTTCCACGGTTCGTTTTAAAGAAGATTCTGATGAAGGCTATTGCTTGTTTACCTTTTGATTGATGATGAAGACTACCGGACCTGTCGATTTGTCTCTGGAGTCCGGACGGGCAAAGGAGTGGAACCTCGGCTCGGCATCACGCAGCGCCAAGGCAGGGCAGAGCCGAGTCGAGGAATTCCTCGTGGCGTCCAAGTTCAGTTCTCATTTTGGATGCGATGATGCTATTCCTGTGATCAGTAAATCATACGCTCAAAAGAAGAACGTGTATGTGTAAATAGGAGGAGCAAATGTAATAAGTTTTTTTTCCTAAAAAATGTAAGAAGTTTTTTGTGGGCGGAATCAGTAAATTTATTAAAAACAAAAGCAAATCCTTTCACATCCAAGCTCAAGAAACTTGAAAAGAAAAATAATTAAATAAAATTACACAAGGAGCTCTTCCATCTAACAAACATGTCTGGAAGAGAAGGTTTGGCTTGTAGCTTAGCTAGAGCAAATTCACTTTTGAAGGTGTGCTTGACTCTTGCAATGGAGTGCTGAACCTGCCTGAAGATTAAATCATTCCTTGAAGCCCAAATCGCCCAAAACATGGAGATGATAACCTCAAGGGATATTGAAGACTGGAGTTGAGCTTTCAAAGCTATAACAGAATCCACAACCTCTGCTTGAATAAAATTAGCCAAGCCCAGTAAATTCCAACAGGACATTGCAAAAGGGCAGTGAAGAAAAAGATGCTCCAAACTTTCTTCGATATCCAGGTGACAGGAAGGACCATATTTTTTTTTTCTTTGGGATTTTGGTGATTCTACCCTCCTTTTAAAGGTCAAAGGCGTTTTTACCCCTCGGTTTTTAACTGTGCATTTTTACCCTCGTTTTTTAATGAAATCTCCGTCTATCCTCCTTTTCAACGCCGTCCACGCCGGTTCGATTAAAGGGCAAAAAAATAAACAGCAAATAAAAGGAGGGGCGGGCTAAAAGACCAAAATAGCCTTCGTCTTCGCACCGATTCATCTTCCCCGTCTCCCGTCGCTTCCCGTCGCCGCGAACAAAGCGCCCGCCGCCGAGCTTGGAGGCCGCCCCCCGCCCTCTCCCCTCCCTCCCGGCGATTCCACATCCCCACCGCCCTCGCTCCCCCACCGCCCTCCCTCCTAGCCCGCCCCTTCTTCCCTCCCAGCCGCCACCATGGAAGGTGCCCGGGCAGCTAGGGTTTCACTGTGCTAGGGATTGAGGGAGGCTCCCAAGGCAGGGCGTCACCCAGCGCCCTCGGCGGCCGGGAGCTCCTCCAGCCGGTCGGGGAGGATCCGGTCTCCCCCGTCCATCTTCCTCTCTTCCCTGTCCATCTTCCTCTCTTCCATCTTCCTATGTTACATGGTACTTTGATGGTAAAATATATGGATCTATATGTTTGGATCATTTTGTTGTGTGATATTAAATTTTAATTATATGGATTATAAGCTGAAATGTTTGTCAAAATCAACCAAAAAAATCTGTACACAAATGTTAAAGAGTTATACAAAACAGGGGGTAAAAACACACATCTAAGAAAAAATAGGGGTTAAAACGAATGTTGTCCCTTTTAACACCATTATTTGGACATAACAGTAGTAAGGGTAAACACTCCCTTCGTTTGAAAAAGTGAGGGTAAAAATGCTCAGTTCAAAAAAACGAGGGTAAAATCACCCTTGAGTCCGAAACCGAGGGTAAAAACGCCAATGCCCCTTTTTCTTTTTAGGAGACCCCTGGTGCTTACCCTGTCTTCAGAAGAACACTTTTCGTTTTGGCTGACAACTGACAAGATGATTTCCATAGCCACCTATATACTGGGGTGGGAGGCAGTTCTAGTGCCCATTAGGTGTTTATAAGCCTGCTTAGAAGAGAAAAAAAAAAGATGAGCCCCAAATATAAGCCTAAGTATCAGGATCAGGTTGTAACTGTAAGTCTTGAATCTTGGCTGACAATTCATGTAGTTGATGGAGAGCCTCCACTGACAGAGGCAAGTGGAAGTGATATATGATCTCTGGGCTCCACAAGGAGATGTTTTCAGAATTGGTGAAGGAGAACAGCCGTAGCATACTATGACTTAGAAGTCTTCCATTCCAGACATCATTCCAGAAAGGACAAGATGATCCATTGCCGATTGAGGCTGAGGCCATTCCTTTGAAAGAAACCAGAAATTTGCAGACATCTCTCCACTAAAAGGACCCTTTTCTGTTATTAATTGGCAGGTTGTCATTTTGGTAGTATTAGAAGTGTTTCATATGTTTGAGATCTATGTTGCATTATATATGTTGCATATGTGTTTAGAGGCATGTTGCAAGTGTTTGCTCAAAACATTTCATTGTTTTTAGATGTATGTTACAAGTGTTTTTTATGGATGTTGCATATATTTCATGCATATGTTCGAAATGTTTCAGTTGTTTTTGACATATGTTGCAACAAGAGTTTTTGTGTTGTATGTTGCAATGTTCTTTTCTGAATCTGAAATATGGGCTAGATTGAGGTGATGCGTGACACCGGATAGGAAAATGTCAAGATGATTTTGTAATCTAACATAGGAGGGGCCTGGGTCAAGGTGGGAGGAGCGGTGTATGCGACGTTTTTTTTAAGGCTTACATGACCTAGGTAGTGTGGGCTTCTGTTTTATGGTTGTGAAACTAGTTGATGCTGATTTGTTGTGAAAGAAAAATATTATAAAATGGATGATAAGTTGAAGCGAACAGGTTCCCGACTCTAGTTCATAGTTCCATTCCGGTGCCGGCTGTTGCTCGGATCCGGTTCCACGCGTGTGCACTTTGCTTTGTCAAAATCAGCTATACGTATAGATTGTCTTTTCTCTGTATCCGACATTACTTTTTTAAAAAAATCTACGTATGTGGCAGTACTATTAAGACACTGTACCAGAGAGATGGGTCTCCTGAGGGCATGCCCAATGGAAGCTAACAACGGTGTTGGCCCTAGGCAAAAAGAAGACCACGTAGATTAAAAAAAAGTTGGAAGCTGAATTTTTCCAATGCAAGCAGTGATGGCTGCGCAGTAGGTGACATCATATGTCAGTTTTGTCCAAACACGTGAATCAATGTGTGCCAGTAACTTTTCCTTGTTGCTTCAGCCTCCAACGCGCGGCTCTTGGGTGCTCTATCTTTTGACGGGTGAAGCACTTGACGCTCCTGCAAGCTAACCTGACACACTGCGGGGCAACCATTCGACTCGACGTGGACTCAAAACGCGGACGTGGAGTCTGAAACCACAAGGCACGCTGGCGCGTTGGGGCTGGCCTGAGCTGCACTCCTAGCGTCGTACGGCAGAGGTCAGGACAGTGACACCCGGTTCCGGTTCCTCCGTCAGACCGTCACCGTGGGAGCTCACGAGCACAATGAGAAGCAGGCCGAGTCGTGGTGGCTGGGCAGTGCGCACGGTCAGCCGGCCCTTTAATTGTGGACCAGAAATGAGCAACAGCTGGCAACCGGGTGACTTTCCTCTAGAAAGTCACGTCATAGTAACGTTCGCTCCTTCGTCCACCGTTTAATACAGATCCAATGACTCACATCCAATCGTGCATAAAGTATTAATATTTTACTTATAGAAAAGTAATGTATGAGGAATTCTTCATCCTAAAATTCCTCATGCCTTGCCAATGCATGAGGAACTGAACAGCCTCTAGCAGTCAACGTCAAGATAGAAAATTCCGAAGAAAGCAAAAGAACGTCGTCAGATACGAAAAAAATGGCAAGATTGGGGGAATGCGAGAGGCACAAGATTGATCAGAGGCTGCCCAGCCGTGGAACCGGAACCGGAATCGCTGTCACTGTGTCTTTAGGCAGACCAAGTCAAAGCAGCAAAGGTTGACGTCGGGTGCGCTGATAGTGATAGGCCCGTTACTTGGAGATGGAGTCCGACGTGGTACTGCAAGCCGATGTGGATTCGGAACCGGAACCAGTGTGGTGATGAGTTCCACGGCGGGACCCACATCCACCACATCACCCAGGGCCCACGCGTCTCTGCGTCCGTCCCCCACCTACTACTGCTGGAATGTCTGCATAAGAAGCCGCACACGGCACCGCGAAACTCCCCGCGTCAACACCACCGCTGCCATT
The DNA here is from genome assembly GCA_015847255.1 of Hyparrhenia diplandra. NCBI lineage: Eukaryota > Viridiplantae > Streptophyta > Magnoliopsida > Poales > Poaceae > Hyparrhenia > Hyparrhenia diplandra. Next base: position 172,213 of record JADLZK010000652.1, on the reverse strand, counting down.
GCCGCGGCCAGCTGAGCCTCTTAGCCGCGCCTGCTGCTTGCTGAAGACCTCGTTCGATGGAGGAGCTGCACGAGTACTGGGGCGCGGGGGGGGCGGCGTTGCGGCAGCTGCGAGGCGGCCCCGGCGGCGGTGCACTGCCGCACGTGCGGCGTGGGATCTTACCTCTGCACGGCGTGCGACGCCCGCCCCGCGCACGCGCACGCGCCCTGGGCCACGACCGCGTGTGGATGTGCGAGGAGGTCCCCACCGCCGTCGCATGCGAGGCCGACGGCGCCGTGTTGTCCGCCACCTGCGACGCCGACATCCACGGCGCCAACCCGCTGGCGCTGGCGCGACGCCACGCGCGGGTCCCCGTCGCCCCCATCGGCTCCGAAGCCGCCACCGCGGCCGTGGAGGCCATGCTGTTTGGGACCGGCGAGGCGGCGGCCGCGCCCGAGGCCCAGGAAGGAGCAGGACGTGGCAGCCGAGCAGCAGCACGCGCACGAGCTGGATTTCTTCCTCTATACCCGCTGTTTCCTTTCTTTTTACTACTTCTCAAAAAGTATATGCTTTCTACTCGGCGAGCTCAACGCAAGGTTTCATGGAGCTGGCCTGGCTGGTGCCATCGTGGAACTCAAGTCTGAGGCCGAGAGGTTGGAGACGGTGCTTAATGAGCCTTTTTTCATGGATACCATTATAAAAACTCGCTTTCCGTGGATACCCCTAAAAAACTCCTCGGCCTTTCACAGTTAACATCGAAACTTTAGAGTGTTTCGTGCATGCCACTCCGTCGATTGCGATTAGATTTCCTCCGTTTGAGCTCCTGACATGCGGGCCCGGCAAGGCAAAATGACCACTGATACCCTCAGGTCTAGTACATCGTTGTCTTCTTCGTTGGGGAAGATTTGCACCGCTAGGTCGCCGTGCGTGAGGTTGTACGCCGTGGTGATGGTGATCTGGTTGTCGAGGCGAGCGCCACCGCGCAGGTGCGGGGGATCGAGCCGCCAGGCCGCCACCGGCGCAATACAAAGCGGCCGGCGGGCTCCCGGACGGCGGAGCTTCGCCCGCCCACGCCCGCGGCCGGCGTGTCGGGGCGCCAATCGACATGGCGGTGGAGAGCCACGCTGCCCCGGGTCGTGGTGACCATCACCTCGCTCAGCGCCCGCGGGCGGCGAAATCCGGCGCCCGGCCCTTTGTCGCGACATCGGCCGCGCGGGTGGCGGCTCCACCTCGCGCCGCGCCATGGCTCGAACGCGCGGGTGGCGGCTCCACCTCGCGCCGTCGCGCCCCGCCACGACCACCGCGAGCAAGCAAGCCGTGGCGTCGGCCGCCGGTCGCTGCGCGGCTCCCGAGCCCCCCGCTCGACCCGTCCTCCTCATCCGCGACGTCTTTGCCGAGATCACGGCGCCACCTCACCCGGTCGGTCGCCGCGGGTCAAGGCCCGGCTCATCGCGTCAAAACCGCCGCAGCGGCCGCGGCCGCCCACCGCCCGTGCGCGTGTGCCGTCGCCTCGCCCGCGCGGTGGCGCCAACGCCGTGTTCCGCTCCCCGAGGAGGGGAGTACGGCGGCCGCGATACGCTCGCCCGTCGCGACACGCGTTACCCTCGGGCGGGGCGAGGATCCACCGCGCGGCGAGGCTCCGGCGCGGATGGGCGCGGCGCGAGGAGACCCCCGCGGCCGCGGCCGGCCGCCGCGCGGCCACAGCACCGCCGGGCACCACCTCAGCTCCACCGGGCGGCGCTCGCGCTCTCCTCGGGCGCGCGGTCCGTGTTGCCCTTCTCGCGCTCGACGCTCCCGCACCCGCCTCGCCGCCCTCGCGCGTCTCGCCGTTAGCGGCGACCCGGCCGGCGCGGCGGCCGTCCACGCTTGGCGCTGGCTCCCGCTCGACGCTGAGGCGCGCGCCGTCGGAAGTCGCGGCAACGCTGGCGCCTACCGGATCGGTCGGCCAGTGAAGCCGGGCGAAAGCGGTGGCGCGCCGCGGCGAGGGCGCGTGGGGCCGGTGGAGCGGCGTCGCGGTGGCGGGGCGGCTCTAGGCCGTGCGGCGCGCGCTCGCGGAAGGACCTAAGCGCAGCCACGAAAGAGGTGAAGGAAGAAGGGCGACATGTGGGGCTGCGCTCGTCGGTTGAGAGAAGAAGAGCATGAGAAAAAGAGAAGGGCAACCGAGTCATTTTCCTCTGCCGGCCCGCATGTCGAGGAGAAACGGAGGAAATCTAATCGCAACCGGGAGACGGAGTGGCACGCGTAAAACACTCTAAAGTTTCGATGTTAACGTGAAAGACCGAAGTTTTTTTAGGGGTATCCATGAGAACACGAAGTTTTTATAATGGTATCCATGAAAAAGGCTCGTGCTTAATGGTGTCAAGGGGTGGGCGGTGCGGAGCAAGCCGCCTGCCCGCTCCCTCTATGGTGCCAGGGAGCTCGTGTATGACGCCGACGGCGTGGTGCGGTACCTGTAATCGATTTTTTTATGCTCCACCGGCTAGGAGGTATGTATTCATCAATCCTTGCGATTTGTAGCTGTGTTTAGTTGCCATACGTCAACCCAAAAAGTCTTCTGATTTTCCGTCACATCAAATCTCTTAACGCATTTCATGAAGCATTAAATATCGTAAATAAAAAACTAATTGCATAGTTTAGTTGAAAAGTGCGAGGCAATTTTTTGATCCTAGTTAGTCCATAATAGGACAATAATTACCAAATACAAAACACCCCTGTCTACAATCCTTTTCTTCTTGAAATTGTGACTTTCTCCTTTCGCATCTGTCAGATATGCTTGCTCGTGTTGTTGAGCTGGGAGGTATGGTTGGGGATGGAGCCGAGCACGCAGATGCATCCGCACCAGACAATATCGGCCGAAAAAATCCAAGTGCTACTTTGAACAACTATGGATTGCAACCCATATTATCCAACGGCCACCACTTCTTCAAGATTCACACCAATCAATCACCCCTCATTCCTGCCTTCCTATTCCTGGCTTGCTAGATTCCCAACTTTGGTTTCCTTTTCTATTCCATTCATTGCCGTTGCCCCTCTCTCTATCCTCCCTGGCTCCCCCTCTCCGTCCGTGGCCGCCACCATTCCTCCATCTCTCTCCCTCTCTCTACCTCTCTCCTTCCATCTTCTCCTTGCTCTGCTCTCTCCTCTCTCTCTCTGCTCTCTCCCCTGTATGTTAGGTTTCATTTGACAAAGATTTCGTATTTGCTTTCTACTTTATCATTGTTCTTCACTTTATTTCATTTTGCTCTCTCGGATCTTACCTTTTTCTTTCTATTACGGGGTCAAGTCCTTGCAAATCGAATTGTTTATTTTGTTGACCAAATCATTTTTTTTTTTGTAAAAAAAGTTCAGATCCGTTCTGTACTGTACTGTATCGTTGTTCTTGACTGCGTTTTTAATCTAGTCCATCACATTTTACCTGTTTCTTTCTTTTAAGACGATATATCTGTGCTTTCATCCAATTGCAGATCTTTGTTCACCTTGTCTTTTGTTTGGTTTTGTTGATATTTTTGTCTTTTTTTTTTCCACATAGCCTCCCTCTCTTACTCCGACGCTGTTGCGTGAGTTTCAATCTGCGCCCACCTTTTCTCCCGTAGCTCCCTCTCTCTATCCTTCTTCCTCTGCTTTCTCCTTTCCCGTAGCTATCCCGGCCTCCCTCTCTATCGGCTGTTCGGATGGATTTCATGGCTGTACACATTTATTTGGTAGGTATTTTTTTTTTCTGCTGCTTGTTTGTTCGAATTCCTTCACTATTTTTTTTTTCGGCTGCTTGTTTTTTTTTTTTTTCCTGCTGCTTGTATTTGCTAGTTTATTCGGTCTAAAACTAGTGCGGAACTTCTCCTTTGTTTGCGTTCTTGAACTGATACAAGAATGTCCTGTTGGTTTTCTAGTTTTCTGGTAAATTTTGGCGATTCTCAACATTGATTCCAGTAAATCGTCTCAACTTAGTTGTTGGGAAGGAGCAAGGACCTGTTAATTTGTGTTTAGATGTAATGACTCAACAGCTCAAGCCTTTGCGTGTCCTGGGAACAACTATTGTGTTTAATTTATATATATATGGTTTCAGTTTGTTGCTTGTATGTCTATATATAATTTACTTTGGGTTTCTCAGTTCTCTAAAATTAGTACTACCTAAATGATTAGATATTATGGAATTATCATTTGTCACTTCTTTTAATCTATTCTTTGTTTAGTCCTTCTAAACTAGTCCTTCTAAACAACTTTTTAAAATGGTGCTTTATCTACCTTTCATTATAGACACACTTTCATGAATTCTTGAGACAAACTGCAGACATAGAAATATTTACGTCTACTAAATCCTATGACAGTTGTTTTGTCTTATGCTAGTTGTTTTAGTTATAATTCTACTAAATCCTGCAGGTTGCTTAATTGCCTTATACTAAGTTAGTTGACATTATTACCTTATACTAGTTTGGTTAGGCATTTCTTGTTTCGTCTATGCTTTGGTAGTTCTGCCAAATTAATTCTAAAAGCAAGCATAGCTGATAAAAGTTTGTGAAAACTTTGCCTTGAATTTTTAAAGATTTGTTAACTCAATTCAGTGTGGTCAGCAATTGGACTAAGAATACACATGCTGGCTTTAGAATTTCAAGGCAACCCATAGTTGTATGATGTGTAGTTGTGGTAGATTTGCCCGGTGACTATGATTTCTTTTTTTTTTTTCCTACAGACTATTGCCTTCATCAGTCCCCTATAAATCTGAACCTTGTTTTTTTTTTTAAAAAAATCATGCTAACCAATCAAAGCCCTTGTTTGCTGGATCAGCAACTCAGCGAAAAAAACATATGATCAACTCCCCCTTGCTGACCAGGTAGCAAACTTGGAAGCTCTGTCTGAAGCTGCGCCGAACGCTTCTGCCTATTTTATATCTTTAGATTTTTTCCCCTATAGATAAACTAATGAGCCACTAATGTGAAATTAACTGACAATATTTATCTTTTTCCTCTAGATTACCTCTAGTCTATATTATCTCTGATTCTTGCATTGTTGTGGAAGGCTACCAACAAGAACCTGCCTGGACAGCCTAATAAAAACAATACATGGCATAGCAGTTTTCTGTATTAAGGTATTATGATGTCCTTCTCCTTTTCCCTTTGATCACTTAGTCTATTTACTTGCTTTTTTCCCCTTATGATAGTATTTGCTTATACTGTACCATTAAGTGATGGGCATTAAAGAAATATTTGGCTTATACTCTACCATGTTGAATGTTTGTGATGTTGCCTAGCCAAAGTTAAGATAGCTACCAGTTGACTTTTGCTCCTGTTCCTCAATTAACCTATGCTAAATAGACCTGCCTTGTTAATCATGGTGTATCTGTGTATGTATTGGGCTTAATTGTTTGTCATCCCAGTTTAGTCATCAGGAGCACTTGTGTGTGGTTGGCTTGCCAAACATGACCAATGTAGGCTCAACGTCGGTCTGTGAAGGTCATAGTAGAGGAGAAAGTACATGCTATTATTGTACGTGCTGATATTGTAGATCTAGAACTTCAGTCATAAAAAAAGTAGAATAGTTCGTTTTAATGCAATGCCTGTTAGTTCCTCTTTCTCTTTCTTTTTCTTCCTTTGGATCGAACGATTTTGTTTGTTCATTAGTGCAACTAGCCTGTAGACTGTTATTGTATTACCGAACAGGTTTGTTTTTGTGCAAACTGAGGAGGTAGTTTATGTTCTTTATGAGCTACTGTAGGTCTGTCACCAACCACACCATATTTATGGTACAACTAGTAGGCTGTAGCGCAGAGGACCTTTCACTTTTTTAATCATATTGCAGTAAGCTAAATCTTCATTTATCCAGCAGGCTAATTCTCGTGTAATCTAAAAAAGGTATTTAATACTACTTTTTCTTAGCAATAATTCAGTTGATAGGAAATCCATGTGTACATAATACAAATATTTCAATTTGATCAAGCATTTTTATTATTATTCTCCTTTAAAGTGTTATAAAGTGTTACTAGACAATTCATTTCTAATCATTTACGAGACAATTTATATTTGCAATTTAATGGTATTAGTATTCTTCAATATTAATAATGTTGCATTTCATCATGTAGAGACCACTAACATGCCGTGCTTGGAGCTTAGTACATAATGAGTTACTGTATGGGGCTGCTTCATTCTTTATGGTGGAAGGTACCTTCCTATTCCTATTTAACTATGGTTCTTTTTGTTGATAAGATTTAATTATGGTTCTCTGTTCTCTATATCATGAGGATGATAGGAATTATTTATGATTATCATGGTCGTAGCAGGTGGTGCCTAGTGAGGCAAAGTTAACTATCTATCTAGGGATTCAATATTGTCAACATGTACATCATGTAATGACCACATACATTGTAGGTTTGCTTGGAGTTCTTAAAAGAATCTCCCATGATCTCATATTTCTTGGACCATATTGTCCCTGCCATTTTTCTTTGCAACTATTTGTTACCAGAGTTTTCTATTGAGCCCTCTTTTGTAGATAGATTCAGAGCTAATTTTTAGAAAATTCATCCTTTTTATATTCAGATTCATTCCATTTAGAATAGTTATTATTAAATGCTACTAGTTTTTTATCTCTCGAAGGAATAAAATTTTTTTATGTCAATAACAGAAACTGCTTCTCTTTTTGTAGCAGCAGTAGTGGCAGTGGCAAAAATACCCTGAGCTTGGATCTGATGTTTTTGTTCTCATTTGTAGCAGCAGTAGTGGTTTGCAAATGGCATTGTGTATGACAGCAAATTTGTGATGGGTGAAAGCGGCAGTTTCTAAAGCTGCTCACTTGGTATGAAGCGGTACTGTCAACTCTTTCCTTCTGAGATCTGAATCAAATTTTTGCATGCTACACAGAGATAATGCCTTATTTCCTGAGTGTATTTATGTACTTAAATTCTTTTTGAATTTGGACTCTTGGTTCTCCTGATTATACTGTGTCCAATAAATGGCAAAATCTGTTTCAGATTTATTACTACAATTCCTATGTCAGCCTGTATGAGTTGTATGAGAAACTTAGCACATCCTATCCTGCACTGTTGCAGCCCGTGATATGGTATAAGCGAGCATGATTCTGTACAGCCTATTTGAATTCTCCACTCCTTCAGAACATGAGACTATGTCACTTTGTTAATTGCATCAAACTTTGCATGATAGCTTGATCATCCATACTCCTAAAAATTCAGTTAAACTTTCGATGCTTTTTGCAGTTCCTTTGCATGGTCGCTGAAGAGGAGCAAGGCTGTGAACAAGACCAAAACTGTTGTCAGAGTTGTAGGGAAGGGACACAGTAATGGCATTGTGTACGTGCTGATCTCTGATAAGGGATTTGATATTCCGAGACCTTATTGACAGAGAGCATCAACTGATACATGGGTTAGCTCACTCATCAGAGCATGGTAAGGGGCATATGGCTCAAAATGACTCCTTGACAATAGAAAACCAATTCCAAGAAGCATATCTCATTTACCATTAGTGTTAATTGAAAAATGAGTGGTTCAATAGTACCAAGTAAGCTTTAATTGAAGGAGCACATGCCACTGGGGCATTGAAATGTCATCATTTTGTAGAATTTTGTAAAAACTTCTTTTAAGTAGATGAATAATTATTTTTGTTTCCGATTGCATCTCAATGTATACCTCGCTTCTGTTATCTAAAGAACATCCAAGAAGGAACGATGGATATTGTGAATGTGAGCGATGGAATTCAAAATGTTTTTACTTTTTATATGTTATTATTATTGATTGCCATTGGCAAAAATTATTATCATTGCAACAACATATGATATATCTTTTAGTTTTTTTTTTTAGATGTCGTAGCGTTAGTTAGACGGGACTATACTAATATATAATAGTGTATGTAAGTGTAAGTGTACGCTTCAGTACTGTAAAGCATTTCATCATTGTTTATTTGTTTTCGAGAGACCCTAGTCCACTGATGAAACATCCGCATTAAAGGGAGTACAGGCTACAGTAGCTGGTAGCGGCTGCCACCTGCACCAGCAAGAGCGAGTGCACGCCACCTGCACTGCCCCTCCACTTTCTTTTGAAAAGTGAGCGAGGGAAACTGGGAAAAGTGCACCTTTTAAAATAATAATTATACTATGAAACAAATATATAATAAATAAAATAAAAGATGTTACATAATGTGTAATAAAAAAATTGAAATACATTTTTGGAAGAAACAGTAAGATAATTGAATAAGAAAAAAGTTCAAGTGAACGTATGCGACAGAGGTAGAGATAAGAAAGAAGGGAAGAATGACGTGAAAAATGAAAAATGGTAGAAAATAATTTGAAATGTGTATTTACGTATACATTTGAAGTACAAAATAAATAAATATTAGTGAAAAAAGTCATTGCAAATAGTGAGAAGAGGGTCATATATAGCGATAACGTTTGGAAGATATATTAGAAAAATAAGTAAAGAAAAATATATAATAAAAAAAGTGTTGCAAAGTGTAAGAGATAATAAATTAAAAATATATACTCCGTATGTGTTTGAAAGACTGCACACGAGGAGGATCCAAAGTGTTGAAAAGTGCAGCTGTTGTACAACTGTTGCTGTAGTTGTACTGTTGTTTTTTTTTATTAAATGGAGAAGAGTACTGACACATGAAACAGAGTCAGAGAAGGGAATGGAGGAGAGTACGGGAAAGGAAACATTCGAGTGGAGGAATGGGAGAGGTGGGAATGGGACTTGAGTACAGCACGAATCCTGAAGCAAGTTCGATGGCTGAAGATAATATGGGTTGCAGCCCATAGTTGCTACAAGACGTTTTCGAAAAAAATCGCTCCAAGGAGCGGGACTATTTTCACATCACACCAGCCGTTAACGGAGAGCCTGCGAAAGCCAAGTGCATCGACTGTGGCACACAGGTTGTATTTAGTCACGGGACATCAGTATTGCGCAAGCATCGCAACAGTGCCAGGTGCAAGAATAAACGTGCAACAATTGAAGAGGAGCCGAACTATCCGAGGTACTGCATATTTTTCTAATATCAAATTATCATTGAAGTTCTGCATCGCAGCACTTTTCTAATACCGAATTATCATTAGTTACGGGAAGAAACAGTGACCTTGGTGTATGCATAGAAACTTTCCATGTGATCGTTTTATTTAAACTATGACATCTAGTGCAACTCTGAATTATGATAGTGAATTTCTGATAACCAACCTGTCATCCTTTTCCTCTTATACAGTACACAAAATGGTGCCATAATTTCGACTAATGCTTCCGAGGGCAGAAAAAAGAATGACAACCAAGAAAAAAGTAGCTACTATCACACTAGAGCGGGTACAGGTCAAATTTTCGAAAAGGATGCACAAAATAGCTCTTGAGTTTGGATGCATTCGAGCCATCCTTGAATCTTTTCACCCCGGCCAGCTCAACGCATGGATTGATCGAGTTGGCATCGCTTGTGCCTTCAAGGAACTCAAGGCTGAGGTTGAGAGGATGGAAATGCTCGTCAATGGTGTCAATGATAGGGCGGTCGGGAACAAGCCGCTTGCCCACTCCCCGTTCGTGTCGAGCAGCTCGACTTTTGCAGGCTCCAGTACCAGGTCCAAGGAGGTATACGCACATGGATCCATCTGAATTGAATTCTGATTATTTTTACAATTTTTTTTTTTTGAATAAATTTTGATTGTAAACATACCACGCCATTGTTTTCTCATTTCTCTGTCAGGCATGCTTTCTCCTCCTATTGAGCCAGAGGGCATGGATGGAGAAAAAGAGAGTTTTTTCATTTCTATGTCAGCCATGCTTTCTCCTACTATTGAGCCACAAGGTATGAATGGAGAAGAAGATAGAGATGAAGCAGAGCAAGTAGGTGCGTCGTCCAGTTCTACTATACCGAACAAAAGAGGCCGCAAAAATCGATCCGAAGCGTGGGATTTTTCCAACTTATGCCAGCAGTTAATGGAGAGGCAGCCAAAGCAAAGTGCGTAGACTGCGGCACGGAGGTTCAATGGGGTCACGGGACATCAGTACTGCATAAGCATCGAAACAGTGCCAGTTGCAAGAGAAAACGTGAGGCGATTGAAGAGACGTCCAACAGTTCAAGATAGTTTGTTTGGATCCAACCATCCTAGTTAAATGGGCTTACCGTAGCAAGACCCAAGTTAAATACCATATGAGATGAAGTGAAAATGTTGATGTAGCACTATAATTATGAACTATGTGTTCGCATACCTGTACGATTGTATCAAAGTTTATCTGCTTTCATTTTAGGATTGATTGGGTTATTTATTCATTCCTGGTTTGGATGCACAAAAGATGAATTTGGGTTACTATGCTGCGATCATCATTACTGATGAATTTGGGTGTATCTTGTGTTTGCGTATCTCTATCTAGACACAAATGATGCACGCCTCCACCCTGAATTATTATATTACGTCAACTAGAGTCGGTTTATCTTGGCTGGACCTTAACTTGCTGTGTTGCATCTGAATCGACATTAGTCAGAACAGAGCAACAAGACTATGGTGACCAAGATGTACAAAGATTGGCTGGACCTTAACTTGCTCCAGTTCCACGGATCTTTTCAAAAATTTTACTAAGGCCAGCTTGCGGAGAAGATTGTTGCACGTTTATTATTATCCTTTGATTCATGATGAACAAGGCTACTGGACAGAGGCGTGCTTAGTATATGTAGTACGATAGAACTAGACGGGCATGCAGGAAGTCGCCGAGTTCGTGAAGGGCGATCCTCGTCTCCGTTGATCGCCGGATTCTCGTCTCCGGTCCACATGGCTCTTCCTGGTCTCAGCTACCGACCGGGGAAGGCAGTGGCATCTGCCATTCTTCAAGCTTTTGGCACATCGGTTTGTGTTCATCCATCTTTCTCTTCCAAATCTTTTCATCTCGTCGTCTCTGTTGGCCGTTGCAAATATCGGTTGACAGAGGAGTCCGTTGCTCAGCTTCTCCAAGCCACCATTGGTGGTGATGCTGCTCGCCTCAATGTGTCCTTTCTCAGTGATAGAGTTTTCAGATTCTCTGTTTGTTCTCGGTCAGTTGGATTCCATATCTATAACCTCCGTTCTTTTGAATGCTCCAATTATAAGATTTTCTTTCATCTTTGGCATCGGGGAGGCCCTGATCATGTCAGAGAATACCAGAGATGGTTATCGGAAGAACAGGCTCTTTGGACAGATGTGGTCAGAAAGCCATCTTCTTCAAGTCCGGCGTGCCGACCGCCGCTCACTGAAGCAAATTCAGTGCCGTTGGGACATGCAAAAGGTGCACGAATTTCCAATTTGAATCCTGCAGTTAATGCTCGTAAATCAGTCTTTACTCGCCTTAATCTGGCTAATAGAGTTAAATCCAAACGGTTACCTTTGCCTCTGCCTTTCAATCAACCGGGCATACTTGGAAAAGGCCCACTGAACTCATTTGGACAAGGCCCATCTCTCAATCAGGCCCAATCTCGAACCTTCTTTCCTAGACAGCAGTGGGTAGATACAGCAATTAATTCCCATTCTCTGAGAAATCCACGCCCCGGCGTTCCTGCTTCCGGTGATCACCGGATACACCGCCCGGTGAATAATGGACCCACTCCCCAAAATACTCCTTGCCACATTACTACCGGTGTTTACCAGGCTCAATGCGCGAGTAAACCGGCAGCTGCCTCTCATTCTCAGGCTAGGAGTACTACTCAGGCTAGGAGTACTACTTCTTGGAGCATCCGTGCGCCGGAGTTCCTTGACGATAGCGGCGGTGACGAGGTGCCGCCGCCGCCATCGTCGGTGCAACCTGCAATAACACCGGTCTTCTCTAGCTTCGGTGAGTATGCTCTCAAGGTCCTTAAACTTCAAGTTTCGCCAGTCACTATGCATATCCCCTGGCAGCAAAGTTCTCCTCTTCCCTCTGCTACAGTAACATCTCCTTCCTCTGATTCTTTACAGAGTAACATGGCTTTCCGAATGATTGATCCCACCCCTTTTCTCCCACTTGGAATGCAACGCCAAGTCATCCATGGCCGACCGATCATGCGTCGTGTTGTGGTAGGTCATGTTCCTGAGCAGAATAATGATCTTGCTATTGTCAGATTGCATCCTATGCCAGCGAATGTAGTGGACTTTGAAGATATCAGGAATGTTCTGGAGGATTTCTTGGGAGATCATGACATTGGCATTAGATCACTGCAACCCTGTCCTTTTGGGCAGGCCTATGTGAGGTTTAACTTCATGCATGAGAGAGATCATCTGATCCATAACAGCCCTCACCCCTATGGTAATGGGACAATTTCTTTTATTCCTCATAACCGTGCTTGGAACAATCGTATAGCTGTGATGAATCATGAAGTCTGGTTGATGATGCTTGGGTTAAATCTTGATCTCTGGACCCATCAACTGATTGATAAGGCTGTGTCAACATTTGGGAGGTTGTTAGTCTGGGTTGAGGACAGAATGAACAAGGCTAGATCCCTGGTCAGGGTTAGAGTTACTGATTTAGAAGAAATTCCATGGATCTTTGTTTTTACTGAAGGGACAGGCCATGAGTCTAACAGTTGGGCGATGCGACAAAGGTGAAGTGCTTCGATCGACATGTTGGGTGCTAATCCACAAGATGAAGACTTGCTTCCTAATGAGGGTGATTTTGATCCTAATCACTTCATTTACCATGGCTATGGACAGATGGGTCAGGGACCTCATCCACCCCACCTCGCACTGAACCCCCGCCCGGTCCAACCCAAATTTCACGGGCCCTCTTGGTTGGGGATTATGGCCTCGGCCCGGATGCAGCATGGACCTCAACAGGTGCAACCCCAACAAGCTCGGCCTATTCAGGACAATCAACAGGAGGAAGACATTCCCATTTTGGTTCCACTTTAGCAAATTGCCCTAGAAGATTGGGAAGAAGTGGTCCAATTTGATGCTGATGATGATGCTCTGACAGATCAAGAGGAGATGGATGTGGATGATCAAATCATATATATGAATTCTTCTGATAGTGATGCTGAGGGACCAGTACCCCCACCTGTTCCTACTCCTGCTCCTGTTGTTGACCCCACAGATAATAACTATATTGCTCCTTTCCCCAACCTACAAAACATTCCTCGGTTTCGACCGAGGAAATTCATGAAGATGACCTATTGGGCTATGTACCGAAAATCTTGTGCAACCTGATCAAAACAATAATGCTCCTAGTGATCAAGTTAATGGTCAAAACAACTTACCTCCTTTTGATCCTGAGAATGGACTGAATGGCATGAACCAAAACATTCAGATTGGAATGGTGCAAACTGTGTTTACTGATTGTGTTTTTTTTTTAGGGTGATTGCTCTCCACGCTTGCCGCATGGTGTGTTTACTGATTGTGACTCCTCGGCTATTCTTAAAGGAAAGCGACCAATGCTAAAAATGGTCAAGATCCTTTTGATTTTTCCAAGCTCAACTGAACAATAATGAGACTTCTAGCCCACCATCGGCGAGGCAGCCCAAGCCCGGATACTATCGAATGTGGGCCAAATTCTTCTCTAACAAGAATCAAGGCCCAACCGTCACTATCCCCCGCGTAGAATGGTTGGATTTTTTGTTAAGTCTTTGAGTCAAGTGGCTTCTAATGATTGGGCTTCTAAATTCCTAGTCTCTGATGCTTGGAATTTAATCTCTAGCCAAGCTTCTGGTAATTCCTTTCCCCTCTCTCTTCCCTCTAAAAAATTCACAGTCTTAATCACTGAGTTGTGCTCTGAAAATGATCTTGCAGCAAACACTGAGGAAGAGGCAGATAGTTCAGAGAAAACTTTGAGCATGATGGGTTCTGAACAGGAATTTCCTATCCCCTTACCGGATATCCCTAAATCCAATCTTGTAGTTTCTACACCTGCAAAAGGTAACAAAAGAGGTAAGAAAAAATCATCTCAGAATCTGAATTGAGAAGAAGTGATAGGCTGAATGCCTCCAATAAAGGTTTTAAACCCGCCACCTGCTTACGAAAAATACTGCCTGGCCGTGAGTCTAAACCTCCCTTAATTTCATCTTCGTAGTAAGGAGCTAGGATCCAAGTTTTGCAACATTGATCCAGCCAAGCTTACGGATGAGAAGCTGAACAAGAAAGCCGGCCCCAAGAAACCAATCAAGAAACAACGACCAAAGAAGCCAAAGTTGAGCACTGCACTGGTTCAAGCTCGGGAGGACGATGATGCTCCAAGCACCTCAAGAGAAGGGGAAGAAGCAAATGCTCAGGGGCTTTCTGCTCCAGGACCCCAAGTTGACCATGGAACAGAAGATGGGCCATCTGGAGGCCTTGGGTCATCCGGCAACCCAACCGTCTAAATTCTGCCGACACTTAGTTATCTAAGTAGTCCTTTTGTCTTGTAAAGTGGTTAAACTTATGGATAGAAGGTCTTGGAAAGTCTTGTGTTGGAATGTCCGAGGTATTAACCGGACAAGAAGTGGAACTCTGTAAGAAATAAGATTGTGGAAAGTCTTTGTGACATTATATGCTGCAGGAAACTAAACGCAGTCATTTCGATCTAAACTTTATCAGAAATTTCTGTCCTTCCTCTTATGATTCTTTTGAGTATTTACCCTCTGATGGTGCTTCTGGTGGTTCTCTTGTTCTTTGGAATAGCTCTCGATTTTCAGGACAATGTGTTTTCCAAAACTCTTTTTGCTATTTCTGTTGAGTTTACCTCTCTCTATAATAATGCTACTGGCCGCTTACTAATATCTATGCACCCCTGTACTCCTAATGGCAAAAGATCTTTCTTGCGATGGTTCAAAAATATTCAAATGTCCGATTATGTTGATTGGTTGATTGTGGGAGATTTCAATCTCTACAGAAATCCTAAAGACAGGAATAAGCAGGTCACGAGACTACAATGAAATGCTACTCTTTAATGAAGCAATAAGCAAGTTGGGTTTGATTGAGCTGCCTCTTAAAGGTAAAAGGTTTACATGGACTAATAAACAAGTGTCTCCCCCCTCGGAAAGACTGGATTGGTTTTTACATCTCCTTCATGGACTACTTCTTATCCGAATTGTTTTGTTTCTACTTTAAGTATGGAAACTTCGATCACACTCCTTGTGTTGTCTCCATAAACACTTCTATCCCCAAAAGTTCTATCTTTCGTTTTGAAAATTATTGGATGGATCATGCTTTTTGACTTTATTGATCAAGTCCAAACTCGTCGGTATTCTTTTTACCCAATCTTGCCGATGCAACTAAGAATCGACTACAAAATTTAAGGCACTCAGGGAAAACCTTGAAAGATTGGAGCCATACTTTGTCTAACCTCAAAGTTTCCATTGACGAAGTAAATTGTTCTTGGACTTCTTTAATATGTTGGAAGAATGCGGGGATCTATCTCTAGTTGAATGGAATTTCGGGAGAATTATTGAAGAGCATCTTATTTCTCTATTGAAGCAAAGAAAGGACTTACTTGGAAGCAAAGGGGAAAAATTAATTGGGTCACTTTGGGTGATCTTTGGTACACATTTCTTCCATGCTCATGCTTCTATCAATTACGTAAGAAATTTAATTACTTATCTAGTTAATGATAATGGAGATCGGATGTTTGACCATGACTTGAAAGCTCACCTCTTGTGGAATTCTTATAAAGAAAGATTGGGGTCCTCCAACTATTCGTGGCATTCGGTTTGACTTGTCTCGGTTGCTCATTGAAAAACAGGGGATCTGGATTATCTGATCCAACCTTTCTCTAAGCAAGAAATTGACCAAGTGGTGAAAAGCTTGCCTTCCTATAAAGCTCCTGGGCCTGATGGTTTTAATTCGATTTTTCTAAGGAAGTGTTGGTCAATAGTATGTGATGATTTCTACTGACTATTTGATGCTTTTTTTACAAGGAATGTTTGTCTGCCGAGTATAAATGGATCAAACATTACTTTGATTCCCAAAAAAGATGATCCGAAAAAAGTCTCGATTTCAGGCCTATTTCTTTACTCAACACTTCAATTAAGCTTCTTACAAAGGTTTTGGCAAAACAATTCTGCAGCTTATCTCTTCCTAAGTTGACACATAAACATCGGTATGGATTTATTAAAAGAGAACTATTCGAGATTGTATAGCCCGGGCACTAGAATATCTCCATATGTGTCACCGGTCAAAGAAAGAAATTCGATCCTTAAGTTGGATTTTGAAAAAGCCTTTGACAAGGTAGAGCATCAACTCGATGATTGAAATCATGAAAGCCAAGGGCTTCCCCGCACAAATGGTTACAATGGATGAAACTTATCTTCAACTCGAACATCTGGCCGTCCTTCTTAATGGTGTGCTGGCAAGGTTTTGCCTTTGCTTGAGGGGAGTCGGACAAGGAGACCCTCTGTCTCCTCTTCTTTTTGTATTAGCCGCCGATTTTCTTCAAACACCGCTCAATTCTGCAAGATCTGCTGGAGACCTCAATTTGCCTTTACCTCACGACTTACGATAATGATTTCCCTATCTTACGAAGATGCGATGATACTCTGATCTTTATGCAAGGTGACACAGCACAGCTTGTTTATCTGAAAACTCTTCTTGACAGCTTTGGAAACTCTACTGGATTAAAGGTCAACTTTGATAAATCTTTTATAGTGCCAATTAACATCTCGAAAAGCGGGTTAAATGAGTTAGCGAGAGGTCTTTGGTTGTGCAAAGGGTGCTTTGCCTTTTACTTATTTGGGTCTACCTCTAAGCATCTCCAAACCAACAGTGGTAGATTTTTGGCCTCTTGCAACAAAATGTGAAAGAAGGCTTGTTAGCTTCTCACAATTCTTGAATGAAGCTGGAAGGTTAGAACTGACTAATGCTGTCATCACAGCCTTGCCAATGTTTGCTATGTGCATCTTCTCTTTGCCCAAAACAATCACCAAGCAGTTGATAAATATAGAAGGCATTATTTCGGAGAGGTTCAGATCTGAACAGCAAAAAGCCACCCAAGGCAGCCTGGCCAATGGTCTCGCATTCCAAAGCCACAAGGTGGATTAGGTGCTCTAAATCTTGAAGCACAGAATGAAGCTTTGCTTCTTAAACATCTCCACAAATTCTTCAACAAGGTTTCTGTGCCCTGGGTTGAACTGGTTTGGGAAAAATATTACTCTAATGGAAAATTACCAAAATAAAGTGTTAATTTCAAAGGTTCTTTCTGGTGGAGAGATAACCTGAAATTGCTGCAAAAGTTTAAGGACATGGCAGTGCCACATGTTTCTCGATGGAGCCTCTTGCTACTTCTAGCTTGGCACTTGGAATGGACCGAGTTTACAGCAAACCTATCCCCATCTATTCTCTTATTGCAAAAATGCTTTTCTGTCAGTGAAGCAGGTTAAGGCTGAAACTCTTGATCTAGATCTTTTTCATCTACCACTGTCAACTGAAGCTTTTCATCAGTATGAGAATTTTCATATCCTTCTCCAAGAGTTACAAAATTTACTCATGATGTTCATGATCACCGGTCCTATGCTTGGGGTTCCACTCAATTCTCCTCAAACAAGGCTTATATTTCCCTCATTGGATCTGCACAGTACATTTGGCTTATCGATGGTCGTGGAAAAGCTCCTGTCAGAATAAAAGGAAAATTTTCTTCTGGTTATTGCTGAAAGATAGATTAAGCACAAGAGAATTGCTTCGAAGGAGAAATATGTATCTGCCATCCTACTCCTGTGTTCACTGTCTTAATGAGGTTGAAGAATCATTGCATCATCTATTCTTTGATTGTCCTTTTGCTCAGGCCTGTTGGTACTCCCTCAATGCTCTAATTCCCCATACGCGAGCAGAAGATATTATTGAAGCTCTCAAAATTCAGCTCCACCACCGTTTTTTATGGAAATTGTGATCACGCTTGTTGGTCCATTTGGACATGTCGAAATAATATCATCTTCGAGGAATTGCACCTTCTCTCCGACATTTTGAGAGCTATCTTCAAGGAGGAATTTGCCTTAGTTATACTAAGAGCAAAACAGAGCTACCAACCTGCAATTGTAACATGGCTAGAAGCCCTTGTGTAATTTTCCTTATTTTCTTTGTTTCTTTTTTTGTGTCATGAACACTTTTGTAAGGATTGTCAATTTTTTTAAAAGTTCAATAAAAGCACGATGAGGGGTGTATACCCCTCCCTGTTTTTCCCTAAAAAAAAGGCTACTTGGACATCCCGACTTTGTCTCCTGGGATGCCCGCTCCCTTCCTAGCACGACATGTCGACATGTCATCTTCGTGAGCCCTATTTCACCAAACTAGACCACCCGGTTTCACTATGATCCTTGTTCACCGGGAAACTTGTAAAAACCGGACCTTAGCAGTGGGATGGAGCATGGCCCCGTTCAGGTTCCAAGAACTTCGTTCAGTTTTAATTCGGCATAAGGGATTGCTTTCTCTAAATGTATTCAATTTGGATCTGTCAGCCCGTGGCCGCGACGGGCCGATCACGGCGTGAACAAGACAACGATTTCCGGCCGAATCGACCCTGAAGCCGGCGAGGTTGCCCTCGACCTTGGCTTGATGTTTCTTGAATGATAAAAATGCAACAGGGTTCTCGGGTTTCTCCACGGCACTTATGTGCCTTACAATCTTGACGTAGGTCCCACCGCGACGGCTAATGTAAGAAAGCGTAAAAGATACAAAGACGCCTTGTCCACGGGATTGCGTACACCGGTGAAGCTTCACTCCATGGTAGCTGGATCCTCGGGTATGACATCCCCCTCCCTTGAGTTTCATCTTGTCCCCAAGTCGGGGCATCGTGGGAAACGTTTCTTGACCACGTAGTAATCTTCCCAGTCGTTGCATCGGCGGCAAGCCCACCCATCGAAGCTTCACGAGGGATAGCGGTGTTACCTTTCTTCACCATTCGGTGTTCAACAATTGCCTGTGGAATAGTGTCTGCAGCTTGGAGATCGGCTAGAGTAGGAAGAGTGTCATAGACAGGTGTGTAATCTGGTGTGTATGGTTTGAGCTGTGATATGTGGAAAACTGGGTGTATCTGTGCATCTGATGGCAAGTCTAATTTGTAAGCAACTTGACCAATTGTCTGTATGACAGTATAAGGTCCATAATACTTGTAAGATAACTTTGGATATGGCCTGTTGGCCACAGATGATTGTGTGTATGGCTGTAACTTCAGAAGGACTTGCTCCCCAACATTGAACTTGAACTCTCTTCTATGCTTGTCTGCTTGCATTTTGATCTTGTTCTGTGCCCTGGCCAGATGATCCCTGAGAGCCTCTAAGTGTTGTTGCCTGTGTTCCACCTGTTCTAAGACTGTGGTGGCTGCAGTGTCAGCAATCGTTGGATCTAGGCCCAAACTTAGTTCATAGCCATAGAGAGCTTTGAATGGTGTGGTTCCAAGAGAAGAGTGTAAAGATGTATTGTGCCACAACTCTGCTAATGATAACCATGATTTCCAGGTTCTAGGTGACTCATGCACAGCACATCTCAGATACATTTCCAAGCATTGATTCACTCTCTCTGACTGACCATCTGTCTGAGGGTGATAAGCAGTTGAATATCTCAAATCCACTCTGTATGCCTTGAAGAATGCCTTCCAGAACTTGCTAACAAAGATAGTGTCTTGATCTGTGATGATCACCTTAGGCAAGCCATGCAATTTAACCACATTGTCCATGAAAGCTTTAGCTATAACAGGTGCTGTGTAGGGGTGCTTGATTGGGATGAAGTGTGCATATTTTGTCAGTCTATCAACCACTACCAGGATCACACTATACCCTTCAGAGACAGGTAAGCCCTCAATGAAATCCATGGTAAGTTCTTGCCACATACCTTGAGGAACAGGAAGTGGTTGGAGTAGTCCCATTGGATGCTGTAAAGAATGCTTAGCATGTTGGCAGGTGTCATACTGCTTGACAAATTGTTCTACATCCTGTTTCATTCCTCTCCATGTGAATAACCTTTTTAGCCTGTAATGGGTTGCTGGGATACCAGAGTGTCCTCCCAGAGCACTTGAATGACATACTAAGATAAGCTTTGTTTGGAGGGCTGAATTGCTGCCAATCCAAACTTTCCCTTTGTGCCAAATGATACCTTTCTCTAGAGAGTAGCCATTAACATCAGGACTGGTTACTGTGAGACTCTTCAATAAATCCTGGGCATCTTGGTCGGTGAGGTAAGAGTTAAGAACCTCAGTTGCCCATGCTGGTTGGACCACAGATCTGACTTGTATAGCCCTCAAATGACCTACTCCTGACAGAGCATCTGCTGCCAGATTTTCCTTGCCTTTCCTATACACAATTTTGAAAGACAATCCCAACATCCTGGTCATTGCTTTCCTTTGGAGGTCAGAGTGCAGGTTTTGCTGATTCAGATATGCTAGGGATTTGTGGTCTATCTGGATAATGAATTCTCCTCTTTCTAAGTAGTGTCTCCATTTTTCCACTTTGCCATAATAAGTGCTAGAAACTCTTTCTCATAGATTGATAGGGCTTTGTGCTTCTCCCCGAGCTTTGCTAAGATATGCCACTGGTTGGCCATTTTGCATCAGGACTGCTCCTATGCCATCCATGCAGGCATCAGTCTCCACAGTGAATTGTTTGTTGAAATTTGGGACTGCTAGGATAGGTGTTTGAGACATAGCTTGTTTCAATGCTTCAAAGGACTCCTGTGCTTGCAAATTCCATGCAAATGTCTTGAGTCTTGGTACTTGGGTGAGTGGTCTGGATATAATGCCATACCCTTTGACAAACTTTCTGTAATACCCTGTGAGTCCCAGAAAAGCTCTTAGTTCAGTCATATTTGTGGGTACTGGCCACTTAAGCATGTCTTGGACCTTACTAGGGTCTGTGGACACCCCTTTGGCTCCTATAATGTGCCCCAAGTATTCCAGGCTATCTTTGGCAAAGCTGCACTTGCTTTCCCTCAAATATAGTTGATGTTTCCTCAGTACTGCTAGCACCTCTTCCAGGTGCTCTAGATGAGTCTCCAGGGATGGACCGTATACTAGTATGTCATCAAGGAACACTAGTACAAACTTCCTCAGGAATGGCTTGAGGACTTCATTCATTATGCACAGAAATGTGGCAGGTGCGTTGGTTAATCCAAAAGGCATGACCTTGAATTGATAGTGGCCATGGTGTGTCTTAAATGCTTTGTTTTATATTCATCATCCGGCAAATCTGTTGATGCTCACTAACTCATATTTTTATGCATCAACACTTCATGGAAAAGAATTAAAATATAATTAGATAACCTTATTAGGGGTTTCTACTAATGATTTCCATGAGTTTTGGTAAAGTTGTGATTTGCGAGGGACTTAACGTAAAAAATAATGAAATGACGTGGCATACGCCCGACGTAACGCAAAAACAATCCAACTCCGAGACAAGTCCGAAAAGGCTACGTAATACACCCGACGTCAAAGAGTCCCAAAACCCGAAAATACATCATCTAGAAGACTCGGAAGACACGACGCATCGCGGGACCCGAGTGGGCCCCACTGCGGCCGATCGGCCCAACTATTAGGCCGATCGGCCCGCCTGCCGCCAATCGGCCTCCGCCCGGGGAAGCTTCCTCCACCGCCTCCAAGATGCAATATAAACCGGATGATTATGGTCGGTTTGATCCGATGGCGTCGGTGGGAGCACGGGATTAATCCCACATCGCTGTTGAAGTTGAAGAGACAGAGGAAGACCCATATATAAACAGCCCAAGACCCCTCAAGTCAAATCAATCCAAGTTGATCTAAAGCTTCACGTTCAATAAGAAGTAGATCAAGGAAGAGCCAAGACAGGGAGAAGAAGAGGAGACACCACGAGATAGGATAGCTAATTCATAGCTCTAATCTAGAGCCTAGTTTAGATAGAAAGTCGGGTTTAAAGAAGAGAGAGTGTATGCTCCGGTTACGGATCGATAAGTTACACTATGGTTCAATATAATTATTGTTCTCATACACCTTCGTGCTATTTCATTATTATGTATGCAATTAATTTACTTACACTTTATTCTAGTCATAGCATATTTGATATAGTCATTATTCATGGTAATTCGAAGTACTTATTCGTAGAGCTCCTAGTATATTATGCGCATATGCTAGGTAGTAGAGAGTATGTAAGCATGGTGCTTAGATATAATTTACTTGCGGGATTCACCTTATATGCCGGGTCGTGTGGGTAGATCGTAGTGGTGACAAAGACTATTGAGTCCTTTGCAATCCTCCCCGTGTATAAGACTAGTCGATAATGGTTCTTGGGATTATCTTGTTTCGTTCTTGATTTTCTTAAGTAATCTTCGGTACACATTTTTATTTATGGTTTTGATTTATATATGATCTTATGCTATGCCTGTTTATTTCCACTTCGTAAATTCTTTGTATACTACATAAGAACCGGTCCCATTTGTCCTAAATCCAATCCTAATCTAACTAGGAATTAATCTTATCCTATTGTTCACCACGTGCACCTCTACATCTTATATACCTTATCATTATTATCTTTTATTGGCTCACCCCTGTTTAAGTAAATGCTAAACCACCAATCAATCTCATTAGTCTTCTATCACTTCCCTTAATCAAATGAATTGCTTATCATTTCTTCCTCGTGGATTCGATATTTAAAACCCTTCCCGGGTGAAATGCTCACGGACATCCGTGCGCTTGCGGATCTATCTCTCTCGTAAGCTAACAAATACCAACAAGCATTTTACGGCGCCGTTGCTTGGGGAAGATTTTGATAGCTTTTCTTTTGATTATTGATAGATGAATACTAAGTGTGGATTTGCTACTTAGCACCTCGCGCTTAAAAACGTAATTACCCGTGTATTGCCTATTAGTCTATCTTATGCGGGGTAATTGATTAATATTTTCGAAGCGACCGACGGTAGGAGAATCCGATGTACCTGAACTTCATAAACCATTAACATTGGGACTCGCGCGGTCGTCGTCACAAAGAATTCAAGTGACGAATAAAAAGGCGCACAACTCACGATTCTATTTTGTGAGTAAAGGTAAGTATGATCGAATGTGAGAAGGTTTTTAAACTTTTAAAAATCATATTAGTCTCATCATGATCATAGCCCTTCATCTCTATAAAACCTTTATCTTTGCCTTTGTTTACTATAGTATGCTTAAGTTTTGAAATATCTTCATACACCTTAGACATGATGCTTAATTTATTTTCATGGCTCAAGTTAAACATGGTGTTTAGTTTGATTCCCTAAACCGCAAGGTGTGTCGATTTTATTTCTAAAGGCTTTTAAATTAAACATGGTGTTTAGATTAAATTGCCTTCTTAAATTGAGTTGGACATTATGTCTAGGTTGATTTTTGGACTGATAGTATACTTTAGTAGATTCCGGTTATCTTTGTGAGACTAACCCCCTGCGAGAAAAAATTGTCAAATCCAATTTGGGAAAAGAGATTAGCTTACGCAAGATATGTAATGAACTCCAACAACTCTGCACAAAAGAAGACTCAACTCACTCCTTACGAAAGGACGAACTGTAAGTGCCTAAATACTCAATTTGTCTTTTGTCGCAAGTTACCTTTGCCTTAGCCACGCTTTAAGTGCAACCGCTTCATAATAAATAATAAAAACAAAAACAAATTTATATAATCGTGCTAAGTTTTTTAAAAAAAAAAGAACCATCATTATGTTAGCACAAATAAATTATATGGACAATAACCCTATTTTCAATATCATTGCTATCCTTCGGGTATATGTCCACTAATACATTTGCGGGAAAGAATGCGTGGTGGCCACGTTCATGGACCTACCTCACTACCACTTCCACTACAAAAACAGAGGAGTACCAAGCCGGGAGGCGATGAGAAGCGGGATCAACGTCAACCTACATCATCTTATCAAAGACTTGCTTGCTCTCATCACCTACAACAAGAAATACACCGGTAGGAACGCACTCCAATCAATGACGGGCCAAGTACAAAGAGAAGTCACAATAATGCCTTCGGACCATGGAGGACAAGGATGTCACCAATGAGGTTTCTCCCTCGATCATCAAGACGCGACCGGTGTGCTACACATCATCAAGAAGAACACTCCACACCACGTCGTTAGAGGACAAAGCAATCAAGGAGGGACTCCAAGTTTACATCTCAAATGAGCATCCTTTTGTCAACCGTAAAAAGAAGATGAAGAAGAATTGACAAAGTAAGATCAATTGGTCATCAAAGATCCTCATCCCTTGGGCGATTAAAAGAAGAAAAAAGAAAATGGATTGGTACAAGGGAGAGGGCGAACACAACAAGATTCCATCAAAGACCGACAGTCACAACACACTCAAGGAGATGATGAGCAGTCAACCCCCGACTTTAAGCGCCGAGTGACACAGAGTTTGAGCTTGGGGAGGAAGACCAATTCCACTAAAAGATGATCCGACAAGGCTCTCCCTCCTCTCGAGACTCCCGCCGTTCCGACACGAGAAAAAATGAAGAGAGGACAAGACACTCAACTACCATACAAGAACCACCATGAGGTGTTACGATCTTTGCTTTGCAATAAAGGTAACATCTTCAGGTAAGTGTCCTAATCGATAAAACTTTACTCTAATCATGGCATGCTTACTAAGGAGTTAAATATATTAGCTCACAACCTCACTTGGATTAATCTGAATAGCTCAACATGTTAGCTCTTAGTTGTTCTTACCCTTGTCTCTCTAGTTTTATTTTTCTCTACACTTTTAGTTTGCTATGTTATAAAAGCCACATTCATACCCGTCATCTGATCTTTTCACCTTTGTCACAAATAAATGAAACACATTATGCTACCATGGTTATATATGCTCAAGGTCGAGTAAGATGAATACAATTTTGGTTCCGTTGGTGTTTTCCCACCAGCCAGCCCATACACTTGATCTCTACCTTGACTTTGTGAGCGGGACACACTTTTTGCGCCCGGTTAATGTCCCATCTACAACATGCACAATAAGCAAGGAACATGGGTGATGCCATCCTCGGGATCACTATCCCAAGAGATGCAACTTCAAGATCGAGACAAGCAAGCCTAAGAAGAACAAGACGCGGAGAAATCACAAGTTGAATACTGAGGCGATGGACAAGGAATACATTAAGAAGATTCAAGAAAAGTCCACCCGGCTCTCACCAACCAAGCACGCCGAACCAAACCACTCCAAAAGGTCTCCACCGAAGAAACAAGCTTGGAGGAAGAAAGAAGACAACAAGAGTACACCTTCGAAGACCTACCACCACCCGCGTCACCGGCCCGATCAAACACCGTCGGCTACCTCATCTACGCTACTCATCGAGATCATTGAAGGCACCGCACTGCACACAACATCCCGGCGAGATTCCATAGATGACAAAGACGCCACGAGTAAGTACTCGAAACTCTCGCCGAGAGGTAACTTCGGTATTTATCCGCATATTTAATTTTACGCATAGCATATTTTAATTAGCATATTTCCTTTAAGCATATTTACTTTTCTAAAAACACGCATTAGAAAATCATAAAATTATGTTTGCTTTGCATTTGCATTAGTTCCTTAAAAGCCCCATGCAAGCACCCCTTGCTTTGTGGTGGCATAAAAATAAAAAATACAAAAATATTGCACTCATATGTTTTCACATTAGCATCTCTATTGCATAGAAAAATTCTCAAAAAAAAAAATGTGGGCACATGAAGGTCCACACGTTTTTCTAAAAATCCAAAAAGAAGTGAGCACATGAAGGCTCACAACATAATCCTAAATTTGTTCCTTCGGGTATGTGCGAAAATTAATATTTGCGGGGAGAACATTTAAGGAAAACCCGGAGATGAACAAGTTCCAAGGATCGAATAAAAAAGACTACTTCGAGGATTCGACTTGGGGAGAGCACCCTCGATTATTACGATAAGTATTATTATCCTATCTATTTTAAATATTAGCTAGTTAGTATATTTTGCTTAGAGTTAATGAGTCCTAAATAAAAATATTAGTTTTAAGAGTCCAATAAATATTAGAAGTTCGCGAGTTAGCTCTCTTTTCTTTAATTATGACCTTGATGACATATGCTTGGAAATGATGAATAGTTGCTCCGCCTTAATTCCTCTTAAAAAAGTACTTACACTTTAGACTTAAATTCTCCCAAAGCTTTAAATGCTTAATTTGCTCTAAACCCAACACTGTGGGAAGCACATGCTTAATCTAAGTCTTAGCATTGAAAGATAATAGTGCATGAAAAGTTGAGCTACATGTTTATCATATTCTTAGAGATACTTGATCCCTGGTTTTTATCTTTAAAAATTATAAAATATTACATGATGGGTTCCTTAGATATGACCCTTGAGAGTTTGTCACTTTCGCATCAAAACATCCCACTCCACCAAATACGCCGCTTCTAATCCGTAAATGCGCCTCTCCATATTCCATCAAGCCGCTAGCCATAATTATAAAAATAATAATAATAAATTCTAGCAATTTTGGATATGTCTCTCTCAATGTTTTTATACCAATTAGATTCAGGCTACATTCATAAAAAAAAAAAAAAAAAAAAAAAGAAAAGAAAAAAATATTCGAGAGAGAAAAGTGAGACAAGAGAGGGAGAGTAACGGACAAAAAGTCATACTAGGCAAGAAGGGCCTACCTCCCTAAATAATAAAAATATATTTAGAGATGAATAATGGACACGTGTCAGGGTGAGTAGGGCCCACATCTCTAAGGAGAGAGAAAAATGGACACAAGTTCGGGGAAAAGCCCACCTCTCCAAGAATGGACAGCCCCCCGGTCTTAGCAATTTTTAGAAAGAGAGATATAGTCCAAGATGTTTGAAAAAAAAAAAAATAAATATACTAGAAAAGGTGAAGGCTAATTACTACCTTTCATCCTCATTCATTCACCACTATCATCCCACTATGTATGTCCTATTATATGTGTGTCACTTCACTACGTACTATCTACTTAAGAGGGTCATACATAGGATCTCTCGAAGTTTTTCTTTTGAAAAATAATGCAAAACCCCGGATGATAGTTGATCAAAAGAATTTGAGACATGGTACTTAACTTGATTGCTTTATCTTGCTTATGATTCGTGAAAAAGGCTACGCCCCATGGTAAAATGTATGAGAGAGCAATCTTGTTAAGAGGAGAATTTATTTCGATAAACCGCAATTACTTTTGAGGTATGAAAGCGTAGTAGCAACTCCCCGATCCTACTATAGCATATAGCTTTGCTAGGGACTAGCAAAGGGTAAGCTTGGGGAGTTTGTTGATGCTCACTAACTCATATTTTTATGCATCAACACTTCATGGAAAAGAATTAAAATATAATTAGATAACCTTATTAGGGGTTTCTACTAATGATTTCCATGAGTTTTGGTAAAGTTGTGATTTGCGGGGACTTAACGGAAAAATAATTGAAAATGGCGTGGCATACGCCCGACGTAACGCAAAAGCAATCCAACTCCGAGACAAGTCCGAAAGGCTGAGAATACACCCGACGTCAAAGAGTCCCAAAACCCGAAAATACATCATCTAGAAGACTCCGGAAGACACGACGCATCAGCGGGACCCGAGGAAGTGGGCCCCACTGCGGGCCGATCGGGCAACTATTAGGCCGATCGGCTGCCCCAACCGCCAATCAGCCTCCGGGAAGCTTCCTCCACCGCCTCCAAGATGCAATATAAAAACCGGATGATTATGGTCGGTTTGATCCGATGGCGTCGGTGGGAGCACGGGATTAATCCCACATCGCTGTTGAAGTTGAAGAGACAGGGGGAAGACCCATATATAAAAACGACCCAAGACCCTCAAGTCAAATCAATCCAAGTTGATCTAAAGCTTCACGTTCAATAAGAAGTAGATCAAGGAAGAGCCAAGACAGAGAAGAAGAGGAGACACCACGAGATAGGATAGCTAATTCATAGCTCTAATCTAGAGCCTAGTTTAGATAGAAAGTCGGGTTTAAAGAAGAGAGAGTGTATGCTCCGGTTCGGATCGATAAAGTTACACTATGGTTCAATATAATTATTGTTCTCATACACCTTCGTGCTATTTCATTATTATGTATGCAATTAATTTACTTACACTTTATTCTAGTCATAGCATATTTGATATAGTCATTATTCATGGTAATTCGAAGTACTTATTCGTAGAGCTCCTAGTATATTATGCGCATATGCTAGGTAGTAGAGAGTATGTAAGCATGGTGCTTAGATATAATTTACTTGCGGATTCACCTTATATGCCGGGTCGTGTGGTAGATCGTAGTGGTGACAAAGACTATTGAGTCCTTTGCAATCCTCCCCGTGTATAAGACTGGTCGATAATGGTTCTTGGGATTATCTTGTTTCGTTCTTGATTTTCTTAAGTAATCTTCGGGGTACACATTTTTATTTATGGTTTTGATTTATATATGATCTTATGCTATGCCTGTTTATTTCCACTTCGTAAATTCTTTTGTATACTACATAAGAACTGTCCCATTTGTCCTAAATCCAATCCTAATCTAACTAGGAATTAATCTTATCCTATTGTTCACCACGTGCACCTCTACCCGTCTTATATACCTTATCATTATTATCTTTTATTGGCTCACCCTGTTTAAGTAAATGCTAAACCACCGAATCTCATTAGTCTTCTATCACTGTCCTTAATCAAATGAATTGCTTATCATTTCTTCCTCGTGGATTCGATATTTAAAACCCTTCCCGGGTGAAATGCTCACTGGACATCCGTGCGCTTGCGGATCTATCTCTCTGTAAGCTAACAAATACCAACAAACATCATGACTGATGGTAGCCTGCCTTCATGTCCAACTTTGTGAATACCTGAGCTCCGCCAATTCATCTAGAATCTCCTCTATTCTCGGCATTGGAAATCGTTTTCACCGTGATAGCGTTGAGCTTTCTATAGTCGACATACGTAAAACGCCGTGTCTTGTCCTTCTTCTTGACTAGTAGCACTGGGGATGCAAAGGGGCTATGACTATGTGTTATCAATCCTGCTTCCAATAGTTGTTGCACCTGTTGCTCAATTTCTGTTTTGTGCAATGGAGAGTAATGGTATGGTCTGGAGTTTATGGGCACTGGCCCAGGAATTATTGGTATTGCATGGTCATAAGATCTTCTGGGTGGTAAGCATTGTGGGTCTGTGAAAACATCCTTGTATTGTGCTAATAGGTGCTGCAAACTGTCAGACTCAGCTGGTTTTGTGTGTTGCACAGAGGAGGGAGAATCAATCTAGTTGAGCACTACTGTCGTGGTCTGATATCGCGGTGACCACGATCCACGATGTCGGCCCGGCTAAGCACGTTCTCCGAATGGCCTAGCTCTAGAGACAATGACACAAGTTTATACTTGGTTCGGGGCGAAATCAAGCTCCCTAGTCCGAAGTGTGATCACTATCCAGAGCTCAAATGCTCATACCGGGGCTAGTACAAGCAAAATTGAGAGAGGGAGAAGGCTCCCAAGTCTCTATGATTGAGGCAAGTGCCAATATGTGGGTGGGTGAGGATGCTGGTTTTTGGAAAACAGGGGTTTTTTGTCCCTCCTTCTCTTCTTTTCTCAAGCGAGATCCTGCCCCTCCTTTTATAGTGACAAGGGGAGCAGGACATGTGGGCTCTCCGAGTTGAGGCGAGAGCGGATAGAGTGAGGGGATATGGAGCGGCGGGTAGGTGAAAGAGCTCTCCGAGCGAGCTCATTGATTGGTCGGGAGCTCTCTTTGAGCTCTCGGTAGTTTAGGATCTTTGAAGTCGATTAGGCCGTCGCCGCACGCGTGAATCCTGATGCAGGCGGGCGGTCGGTGTCGTCCGTCTTCAATCGTAGTTGGAAGCCGTCTCTTCGGTATGGGAGGAGCGGCCATGCTTTTTGACAGCAGAGATGCGCCGTGTGTACCAGTTTGGGGGCTGTAGTAGAGTTGTTGGGCCCAGCGACGGGTGCGGGCGGGGAACTCTATGGACGAGCTCTTTGGTCAAGGGGGGTCTTCTTCGAGCTCTTTGCAGCCTTGGGTGCTGAAATTGATCGCCGCCGTGGCCGAATCGAGGTTTGGGCGGTGGGCGGCGTCGCGTGGTCCCCTAATCGTGGTAGGAATCGATCCGTCGGCGTGGGCACGACCATACCATGGATGTGGCATGCATATGTCGTCGTGCCCGAGGGTGCGTGGTGACGCTGTTGGAGCGATGGGGTATGGCGGTATGATGGAGGACCCCTCCACATTCTTTGTAGCGGCGTGTCTCGCGCACTGTCGGGGGAGTGGTTGGCCAACTCATGGCAGGCGAGCTTGTGGCGGAAGACGGATGAGCTCTTCCGTCGCCGCTGGATTTGTTGAGCTCGGCGAGGCGGGAAGAGGTCCTCGAGGAGTACGTCCATCATGCGATGGGAGAGCTCACTTTGGGAGAGCTCGGTCGGGGCGAGAATAGGTCCCTCGGCATGGAGAGCTCGTATCACACGCATGCTCGGCCACGGTGGGGGGCTCGTCCGCGGGCGCGAGCTCTTCGGAGGGTAGTGACCTCTTCGCGTTTGACCGACCGGGGCTCTTAGGGCTGCATTAGCTTGTTGACGCCGAGCGGGGAGTTCATCGTTAGTGTCCTGAATATCGATCCCCCACAACTACCATTGCCCAAATATCATTGCCCTTAGATGCCTTGATGAATTTATTTGCGGATATAGGGTACAACTGCAGCTCTCGTTCCCACTCCCCTCGATAGCAATACCGCTGGTTTGTTCTTGGAATTGGATTGTTTTCAAGTTCCAGTCAAATGTAACAGGGGCTGTGTGTTTTGAGCCAGTCACATCCCAAAATGGCATCATATGGTTGCATGTCTAGGACTATCATGTCCAAAGTGAAACATTTGCCCCGTGAGTAACACCGCAGATTGGGTATCATTCTGTTTGCCAGATGTACTCCCCATTAGCCCGACTTGACTGCCGTGGTCTAATTGGGGTTGTTTGGAGTTGGGCTATGTGAACAAACCGGGCACTCGATGAAGCTATGGGTGCTTCCAATCGGCCCACCAAAATTATCATAGTTTTGTCTCTAACTCTTGTTTTGAGCCTCGGGCGCATACCGTTGTGTCCGGGTAGACATTGCATTTAAAGAGAGTTGGCGTAACTCTTCTTGCGAGAACATCTTCGCGTTGCCGTGTCATTGAGGACTTCATCCATCGGTTCTCTGTCCAAGTCATTGACCGCTAAGGCATTGAGTTGTGGTTTCGTCTTTTAGTACACACTTCCAAGTGTCCTGGAACAAACTTTTTCCCACAGCTATAACACAATCCATTTGCCTTTTCGTAATCTCGAAGTTGTCCGTCTTTCCACAACATGGAGGTTTGCCGTGGTTTTGTATCTGCTCTAGGCTGGCCATAAGTCCTGTTTTGGCCATAATGTTTTTGGTACTTTGACTTGCCCCCGTCAATAATCTTTTCTTTGTATCTTTGCCAAAGTGGATGCTTTCGATCTTGTAGTTGGCATGTGGGCTTCTACTGGCCCTCTAATTTCATCCTTGAGTCCTCTTATGTATTGTTGTGCAAAGAACAACTCATCATATCCAGCTGTAACACCCGAAATTTTTGCATGATTTTTAAATAGCCAATTTGATTTAATTATGCAATTTAAGTGATGCATTGAATATAGGAAAACAAATATTTTTGATAAATTAAAATTTGTCATGAGGTAGAAACATGTTGTGCACTCATGCTGGAGCATATATTATTTTTGTGATGTTGCTTTTCGTTTGGTTTGAATTTGATTTCGAAATCTCATTTGAAAAGCATTTGAAGTTTAGTTGGAAATAAATAGAAAAGGCTACTATTTTATTTTCTCTCCTTCCTGGCATTTTGGCCCGAGTGGCATTTCCAGCCCGAGCCGGCCTCCTCTTCCCTTGGCCCGCTTCACCTTGTTCTTGGGCCGGCCCAATTCGCTGGAAGGAAGCAGCGCAGCTGCTTGTTCCTTGTTCCCTGTCTGGCTGACGTGTGGGGCCCGTCCCTTATCCTCTACCTTGGGTCGAGTTCGATCGAACTCATGCTGAACCGGACAAAAACACCAACTCGTCCACGATGCTTGCATGCAACCGCGCTGAGCCCTATAAGTTCCTAGCGCCGCGTCCGTATTCCCATCAAGTCGCAGCTCTCGGTCGAGTTCCAGCAGCCGCAAGCCCTAGTTCGAGCAATCATCGCGAAAACCGCCGCCGCCGCTGTTCCGCCGTCGAGCTCGAATTCTCGAGCGCCGTCGGGTCTTTTCTGCTGTAGGTAAGCCCTAGAGCTTTGCCTCGGTTTTGCGCACGCGTTGGAAGGCTCTAATCCGAGAAATTTGGTTCGTTTCGCATCGCCGACGTGAGCAGGGTACAGCCGTCCGCCGTTTCCAGCCGTACGCCAACTACAGCCCAAATCCGCCTGTGTTTTCGATCCAGGTGAGTCCGCATCGATCCGCTATTTCATTTGGATCAAATCCCGTCCAAAACCGTCCACTGTAGCGGCCGGACCAGCTACTCCGGCGAACTTTCGCCGACTCCGGCGATGGCGCCGCCGTCGTCCCTGTCTCCGGCGGAAAGCGCCGCCGGGTGAACCCCAGCTCTAATCCCGGCCGTCCAAATTAAATCCGACGGTCGGAAATCAAAGATACCCCTTCGTCCGACTATTTTGCAAGTTAGACCCTGCTGTCTACGGTTAATTCCGTAAGAGTCCTTGGCGTGTTCCCGCGTTTACGCTATGCCTTCGGGAAAGCGTACTTTCATCTTAACAGTACTAGTTTACGTTTCCAGTAATTACAGAATTGCCATCCAGTTTCATTTGCTCATATCTTTCGTTTTAAATCCGATTTGAGTCGTTCAAGATTCGTTAGATTCGTAATTTCATAATCTACATGTTTATACCACTGTTAGTCAGGTTTTGAACTTTTAAATTTTGAATAATTATTTAATTAATTATTTTATTATTAGTAATCTTGTAAAATTCATAACTACAATCGTTTCTAGCTCGAATTTTGTGATCTTTATATCGATTTGTTTGTAGCGACGAGTAGAGTAGTTTTATGAGCTTTTCAAACTGTTATCTTACTATATTGGTGTACTGTTATCTTATTTTGGCAATGTCCGCCGTGTTTGATTGCATGTTCGATTGTGTGTTCTTTGCGTGATCGATTGAGTAGACGGTGATCAATTCGAACGGTCCGGAGCACTTTTGGGAAGAAGACCAGCAACCTCAAGGCTTCAATCAAGGCAAGTATAGCTTGGGATCATCCTTGATGTCCTATACACTTTAATCATTAATTCATGATGCATGTGTCCTCCTTGTTTGCCATTAAGGATTTACCTAGTCTTGATTTCTTGATCCTTGTCTCCTATGGGTTATGCATTTGGGTAGTAACTTACTAGCGCTAAACCAACACACATTATTTATTTATTGCTTTATGGATTAAATCGAGAAGATTAGTTGATGATGCCATGGTACATAGGGCGAAAGAGCTTGTGTTGTTTATTTTATGAAGCTCTTAGCTCTCCATAAGGACTTATTCATTTATGATCATCCGGGATATACTGATCAGCTATGGGGGGGTCACATGGCTCGCTTTGGTCGTTCGGGGGGATAGTGTTTACTTGTGTCGGTGGTTACCAAATCGGTGGAGAATGGGTTGTAGCCCTATCGCTATCCCAAGCATGTTTAGATAACCCCTTTGAAAGGCTTTATATGGTCTTCACTTGGTTAGGAGTCGAGAACCTACTACGGTGGAAATCATGACCCGTAGTGAAAGTGTACACCTCTCAAAGTTAGAAGTTAACTAAACTGACATGTCGGCCGTGTTCGCGGTCATGAACGGCCTTGGAGACATCTATGAATAGAATTGCTTGCTTATTATGTTGTTGATATTAAATTGATGTTTATATCTGTTCACACTTGTGATTAATGGGATGATGGGATTCCTTTATGCCTAAGCTTAAAACTTGACCAACTCTAAAAGCAACCAAATCAAGATTAAAGACAAAAAACTTCTTAGCCTCATAACCCCTGGCTATGCTTGCGGAGTTCGACATGGACTCACCTTTGCTATATCACATTAAAATGGATCAAGGTGGGTGTGATGACTACGAGGATAACTATCGTGATGAGTACTACTAGGCTTGTGGTTCACCAGTCGGCTATCCCTCGTGGAGTTGGAGCAACCATGGAGTGTTTTTATCAGTCTTCCGTTTGTGCTAGAACTTTGATTTTATTCTTGTAATGGATATTATTCGATATCAAATAAAGTTTCGGATGTGATACTTCAGTAATTTGTCATACATATGTGAGATTGATCTCTCGGGCACATATATGTATTCTATACTCATTTTTGTCCTTTAATAATGAGTATGACACCAAAGATTGTGCATTTTGACTGTGTATGCAGTGGCTTGGAACTGTGATGTGTAGTCCTCCAAAGAACTGCCCTATTTCAGTTCAGCCATGTCATTCGAGAGCAGCTCTAAAATCATCAACTCCAAATTCTTCAGTGATCAAGTGACGTAAGTGAGTCCAATTGTTGATATGATGCTTTTGCTTGAAAGCTTGGTACCACCTTGCATTGTCCTTGAGATGGACTCTGGCAGCTGTAACCCACATACCCTCTGGAATTTGGTAGAGCTCAAAATAATCTCTACATTGGTACAACCACACTCTGGGATCCTTCCCATAAAAGTCAGGGAAGTCCATTTTGGGCATGATATGTTTCAGCAGCCTTCCATCCCTATAGTGGTCACATCTTTCTTCTCTGTATGGTGCTCATGAATTCTAATTCCTTTGTCCTTGTACTGATATACTGTGGGATCTTGCTGTTTCTGATGTGCACTGTACTTGTGGTCTGTCTTGAGCTGTTTAGAAGGTTCAGCTTTTTCTTCTTGCTTGCTCTTGGCAAACACATTTTGGAAAGATGCATGTTCCTCAAACAGCAAGGATTCCAGGTCTTCTTCATCAAAGATTGGAGCTTCATCAAATTTTGGTGGTTCCTCTGTTTCTTTGGAGATCTCCATTTGCCTGAGTGTAACTCTACCAATGGCATCTCCATTCAGGTGGACTTGTCTAGCAATATTTTGCTGCTCTTTAGCGTACTCATCCATCACCTCACCATGCAAATCCATCTGAGCCTTGATCTGCTTTTGTGTTGTGCTCATCTCATTCATCTGAGAGAACATCACATCAAAATTCTTTTGAAGCAGCTCCCATCTGGAGCTCTCCTCCTCTGATGTCCTGGTCATTTTGTCCAGGATGAACTTTGTTTGAGGGGATGGTAAAAGCGGGCCTTTTCTCTTGGGCGCCAGCTGAAACAATGGAATCTTGCGCTAGCAGTCCGTTTGGATCAAATCCTCCCCAAGTTGCTGCTGATGCGCACACACCGCCGCCTGGAAGTGATGCACGGCTTAGGGATTTTACACAAGGACGTGCCTTGCAACCGTTGCCAGTGGACACTTCCCCGCCAACGCCACCGCACCCCAAGAACAGATCGGCTCCCGTATTTTACACACGAACAAGTGCCGTGCAACCCTCGCCTACTGCTCAAGTGTGCTATATGTAAGAAGAAAAGGAGCAATTTGGAAGGTGCTCACTTTGGTTCACGCCGCCGAACCCCGATGTCGATGTAGAACCCCAGTCGAACAGATGGTGGGCGCTGTTGGAGCGCCGCCGCCGGTGCCGCTGTGCTGATTGGAGACGGCCTTACGGTGTCTTTGCCACGGTCGTGAGGATCCGTGACACGGCTGAGGTGGAGGTGGTGGTGGTGGTGGTGGTCGCCGCGGTTGATGCCCCCGCTGCGATCCGGTCTTTGCGACGGGTGAGCAGGTTGCTCGCCGCCGTCCGCCGAGGAAGACCTTGCTCCGAATACCAACTGTCGGCCCGTGGCGCGACGGGTCGATCACGCGACATGAGCAAGACAGCGATTTCCGGCCGAATCGACCCTGAAGCCAGCGAGGTTGCCCCTCGACCTTGTCTTGATGTTTACTGAATGATAAAAATGCAATAGGTTCTCAGGTTTCTCCCTGGCACTTATGTGCCTTACAGTACTGACTTATAGGTCCCACACGACAGCTAATGTAAGAAAGCGTAAAAAATACAAAGACGCCTTGTCCACGGGACTGCGTACACCAGTGAAGCTTCACTCCATGGTAGCTGGATCCTCAGGTATGACAGGATCATGTCGGTTTTAATTTCGATCAATTAATTTGGCTTGGTCCTTCGGCACCTGGTAATTATACGCACCCGAGAACAAGCAAAAGCAATCCCTTTCACGCTAGGCCAGAACCGGCACGAAATTTCAAGAGCTAAGTTTCAGTTCCGGTTCCGATTCCAGTTCCAGCCCCGGTTCGGGTACCACGGTTCGCTGAAATGGACTAAAGTGATCCGTCCGACGAGGGCGGGCAAATAAAAATAGGCAAAATATCCCCTGAAAGTGCAAGCACATGCACGATATGCACGATCGGGATGTGCTGGCCGGCCTTTCTTGCTTTGCGACAGGCGACGACGAGCGCGAAACAGCAAAGACAACAGCTGACTACAAAGAGTTCAGCACAAGGACACCGGTTCCAGTTCCTGGTTCCGGTTCCCGTTGCTGGTCCAAGGCCTCCAGCAGAGCGAGCAAGGTGAATGTGAAAGCGAGTTGATGTCTCCCAGCAACTGTCAATTCATGCTTGGACATGTTGATTCTTGACCAATAAAGTTTTGGTGTCTAAAGGAACATTGTTTGTTTTAACACCGTTAAGACAATTTATTTAAACGGTTGTTGGTTAGCCCGCTAAATTGTTTTCCATCTTTATCTATTGTTTTTCCCCAAACATTCCAGTGTGAGAAAGGGTATTTTGCCCCGTTTAAAATAGCCTGCTATAGCTTCTGGAAAGATTCGCCACTAAGCTATTTGCATTTCCTCTATAACACCGTTATTTACAACTACTCACCGCTATTTAGCGCTATAGCGTCGCTATTTACCGCTACTTCATATTTCATTTGTTACTAATTTGGCATTTTGGTCGATTAAATTTTTATGAAAATGTTGTAATATCATATTGGTATTTGGTAATGTTATTTAGACTTATAAAACCTTGTAAACGTATTCGTGTTCACCAAATATCATATTTGTCTTCTTTTGGCATAAATAATTGGAGTTTTTTCATAGTTTTTCTTATAAAACGCTATATGTCATAGCTCCGCTATAGCTTTTATAGCCCCTAGAAAAAATGTGCCGCTATTTGCCATAGCCCGCTATTTAAACTTGGGTATTTTGTTTAGGTCACCATGGCATCCAGCGATCTCACTTCGCTAACCGTTACTCTTTGATACTCCTCCATCCCAATTTATAAGTCGTTTGACTTTTTTGTCCCTAAATTTGACCACTCGCCTTATTCAAAAATTGTGCAAATTTTTATTTCTTTTTATGGGTTATTTTGTTAATATAAAATCTTTAAAAATAGCTTAAATTTGATGATATCTGCATAAATTTTTTGAATAAGACGAGTGGTCAAACTTAAAGTTTAAAAAGTCAAACGACTTATAATTTGGAATGGAGGGAGTATTTGCTAGTAGTATTTTTTTTTTGTTTACCGCATTAGGACTGCTTTTTTTTTTCTGTGAATTACTGTACTACTTATTATGCAAACAAGTCGGACGTGTTTTTGTCTGAACAGTTGACTGGTTGGGCACTGTCAAGCTTGCATGCTGACGACAGCGTAGCGTACGTTTGATAGTGACACCGGTTCCAAACATCCAGTTCCAGTTCCAGTTCCGGTTCCGGTTCCTTTTTAAAGATTGGAACACGCGTGTGCACTTGGCGCTGGCGGTCAAGGTAGGAGGAGGCATCCATCCATCTCTATATACTCTGCCATTCCAGACGCCATGGTAGAGTAGAAGCTCAATCTCGAGCCCCTACCATTCCACCAAACACCATCCATTTCTCTCTGCAACACACTTAGCAAGACAGATGGACTCCCCAGCTGCGCTCATGAGGGTCGTGAGCTCGATCGCCGGCGCTCTCCGCAGCAGGCCGAAGGTCCCGTCCGCAATGTTCTCCGCCGGCGTCTTCGAGGCGGTGGTGGCGCTCGCGTTCCTGGTCGCCAACACTCCAGAAGGTATCTTCTCCTCGCACCACGGCAAGGCGCTCGTCGTCGTGTACTACGGCATCCTCACGGCCGGTGCCATCGTCGGCTCCGCAACGGCCTCTGCTTCCTTCTACGTCGCGCACGATCTCGAAGGCCGGCATGCCACTGGCATGGCGCTGCTCTGCGCGTGCACACTCACCCTCATCCCTGTCATTGGGCTTCGTCAGCTTCTTCTTGCTCAAAAAAGTAGCTTCAGATACCTTCTAATGTTGGGATTGTTGTCAGATTGTTGTTGTATTTCGTATGCTTGAAAGATGATATTCGAGGTGTTTTGCCCATCTGTAGTGTCATCTGTACGTAAGAGATGGTTGATCTCAGTCAATTTGTCAGTCAGTTTTCTGTCCCAAGAAAGAGTCATTTTTGTCATGATTTGTATTTGTTCAAGGTAATGAGATTCTGGTGGTGTATCCTGTGTTTGCATATCTCTATCTAGATTCTAGACATAAATAAATAAATGCTCTCTGAATTATCATACGTCAATTAGAAAAGCCACTTGGTGTAACTTGGCTAGTCATTAGCTTGCTGTTTGCCCCTGAATCAACATTAGCCAGAACAGAGCAGCAACAAAGAAATCGGTTCCGGTTCT
Organism: Hyparrhenia diplandra; assembly: GCA_015847255.1. Taxonomy (NCBI): domain Eukaryota; kingdom Viridiplantae; phylum Streptophyta; class Magnoliopsida; order Poales; family Poaceae; genus Hyparrhenia; species Hyparrhenia diplandra. The sequence goes on along the minus strand of JADLZK010000652.1, from coordinate 133,716 downwards.
GATTCTGAGGTTGTTTCCAGTTCCGGTTCCAGTTCTTGCTCGTTTCAGAGATCGTTTATTATTCTTTGATTGACCAAGAAGGCCACTGGACATCCTGATTTGTCTCCGGTTGCCTACTCGACACGTGTCGCCCTTCCTAGAAGGACATGTCATCTGCGTGCCTGGCAGTGCTCGGCGTCGTCCCATCTCAGTCCCACCCATTGACCCATGGCGTTGACCAGCTGTTGACGCCATCATAAATCGTTAAACCTAGAACAACTTTTTTTAAACATCTATTCATACCATTTCTTATTATTAAGAATAGAGATTTTTTTGCCTTGACATATTCTCCGGTCTCATCTATAAAAACCTAACGTCTCTTTCTGCCTTTTGCATATCATCAATCATATTTTCCTATACCAAGCAAAAAAAAAAAAGAGATCAATTAAAAACAAAAAAAAAAAAATGCTCCAATCTCTTTCACCAAAGAATTTTCTTAATCCCTCAAAATCACACCTCTCTCCCTTGAACTAAAAAGAACAAGCAATATTTTTCTCAAACCCCTATAGATGGTTTTAAGAAAAAAGGAATATGGTAAATTTGCTCTGAGATCGATAATAGGCGCATTTGCCATTTGCTGCAGCTCGCCTTTCCCGTGTGCTCGCTGCGTTCCGTGCATGATGTCTTCATGTTGAATCCATGCACATAAACAACACACACGATCACTTCGTTAGTGGATCAAAGCATAAGTGGTTGTTTTTAATTTAGGGGATTTACTAAGAGTGTATCTATTTTGAAGCTTTGATAATTTTAAAGAGCTAGTTTAAGGTTGTAGAAGTTGCCTTATAAAATCCAGATCATCACGTGCCCGGTCGTCGTGGGCACTTAAAAATGTATAAAGATCCTACCCGACATGAGAGCAAGTTCAAGGTTCTCTTTATATCCTTCCGTATTTACATGAATATATAGGCTTTTGTAAAAATAAACCTTTAATAATTTATCTACTTAGGCCTCCAAATATTACCATTCTTTATTACAGGATAGTTTTAAGAGAAACTTTTGAAAATGTTAATACATATGGAGTGGTTCCAAATCAACAAGGCTCGCCATGGGATGGAGAGACAAAATTTAGAGGGATAAAATAGAAGACAGTGGTAAATTATCGTTCGGGTTGACCTGGGGGTGTCGACGTTTACTATTTTCAGAACAGTGAATCGTGAGAGCGGACGGAACTTTAAGGTTCTATGAAAACTATAGTTTCTTATAGATTAAGGTCTAGGTCACACTAGTACAAAAACAAGAATCATTTTTATTTTTAAGTGATTGTCTTGAAACAATTATCTCTTTATGTATGTTTGGCAGAACTCTCGGAACAGATTCCAAGTTGAATTCAGAAGAAGCTTTGTCAATTAGTTTTTTTTCCCTCAAAAGTGATTTATAAAGTGATTCTCAGAACAAGGGTTTAGGCGTCGATAATCGATAAAAAAAAATAGCTCTTCTGCTTCACCTCATGCCCAGAGGCACCGTATTGTCCTAGAAGAGATGTTATTAGCAGTAGGAAAATAGAATCGCTTTTGAAAGAATCAGCTTACTAGAGATTGGCGAATCTATAATAAAAACGACCGTCGCTGCCAAGTGGACCTAAAAATCGAATCTGACCGGGGGGAATCCTACCTCCGTTGGGCAATTGCCACAGCCCACAGCTCGTGTTGCCTCACTTGGCCCTGCCGCCAGTCCGCCACCCCCGCCCCACCGTGTGCGGTGAACCAGCCCAGGGCCGGTGTGCCTGTCCCGCTCCCCGCCGCCCCGCACCCCGCCGCCACCAGCCATGTGCCTGCGAGATGGCTCTCCGGTTTTCGCTCGCGGCAGTCCAACTAGATCGGTACTCCCTACTCCGGACTTGGATCGGCGAGTCAGGTTTGTCGTCGGCATCGTCGCCTCCTCGATTCGGACTCGCCTAGGGCTCGAACGATGTCACGTGGTGGGTGCCGGTTCTGTGCTTGTGCAGTTGCGGAGATGGATTACGCGCCGGGGAAGGCCGTGCTGCAAAATCCCCTCCTATCTGTGAAAGTACATTGGGATAATGGGATATCATTACTTGATTCAGGACTTTTGGCGGTGTTTGCTGTCCAACTAATTGCAGTTCTATCCATTTGAATGTAGTAGGTAGGTTATTACTGAATTCATGCTAGATACACTGATTTCGCTCTAGCTCATGTTTGGGTCTGTAATTAGCAGAGTCGCCCTCTTCCTGGTAACCAGCATGAGCAGTGCAAGCCGCGCAACTGGTTTGCTCTCACACAGCTAATCAGCTTTGATGTTTCTGCTATCAGCTCATATACACATAGTATTAGGATGTTCATTTGTTTTATGGACCCAAATTCCACAATTTTGCGACTACCCCTCAGTTTCACCGCAGGCTATATGGGCCTTCAATCTGAACCTGGTTTAGCTACGGCACTGTCCTCCACTTCCTTATGAGCACTTCGGTTGTCCTAGCATTGTTTGCTAAAAGAAAATTATATTTACTCAGCATTACCTCTACTATCCAGATTATTAGTAATAGTTGATCATGTACCACACGTGGCATGCTGACATTTCTTTAAACAAAACCATGAATGTTCTTTTACTTCAATCTTGTTTCCCAGAAGATAATAAAACAGGACACCTTTTTCAACGGTGCACTATAAACAATCTTAGGGATATATAATTATTCTGCATGGCAAAACTTCATATTTTAGGAATTCTTTTTATTTAAACCTTCTCCCTGCCTGGTCTGCTTTTATCTATTCTCTTTCCTAATTTCATTAACCTGAGTCATTAAGAATATTTTTCTATCATCGCACAGTGTATGTAGTTGGAGTTTGCTCTATGTCAATGTTTGCATGTTTTCATGATCTTCCCTGAACTGAAATTGGGTTAGAATATTTCTGCCATCTCCATGGTGGATCCAGAAGATAAAAAAGTAAACAGGTTGTAGAAATGCACTCAGTTGACTCCTGTTGCCTATAGCTTCACTGTTGTTTCAATTTATATGAGTATTTTCTTCTTTTCTTTAATCTTCTTTTTCGTTATTACTATGCTTTCACACCCAAAAGAATTGACTAGAAAACCACTGTTTTGTACAAATATATTTGAACTGAATGCCATAGTTTTTCAAAATACTAAACATGGCCCTAAATGCTCGTGTTTAATTGGAGAACCTGCCATTCTCTCCATCTTCACCAACTAAGGTTACTCTTTCTGTTCTCTGGCAAGTATTTTTTTTTTTTTTAGGTATTACTTTATTTTTTAATTCAATTAGGTTGTATCTGTACTTGCTGATTACATCTTTATGGGCATCCATCCCTCCCTACCCTAAATGTAGGCTCTTTTTTTTTTTTTCTTAAATAGAAAACCTTCAAGGTAATGTGCTGATAGATCCTTCATTGCTTTACACGGTGGATCTTATTTTGGCGTTCTACACAGTATATATTTCCTCTTCCCCCTTGTGCTACTGCTGCAAATCTTCTTCTTCTTCTTCTTCTATGTGCATGCCTCAGTCACGTGTGTATTCTATATTGCTATAATTTCCTGTTGCTGCTGTTTGGGATGCTCGGGTATGTTATGCCAGTTCAATAAATGCAGTGCTTGTTTCCTGGATTAGACAAATTTTCCTTTTTGCTGTTACTTCATATTCTTATAGAATTATAGGTTGTATCTGTACTTGCACCTGCTATTCATCTGCATGTTTATAGCCATAGATATTTTCTCTTGATATATTTTGGCATCTTCTTTTGACCCTCTAATACTAGGTGTTTGATGATTTGCTTATTTTACACTCAACATTATATTACTGTCTAAATTTACTATGTAGCTACTGCATGCCAATGAGGATCTACAGGCCGTAAACCACTCAGCTCTCTAATTAATTTTGTTATTGCTGCTTTCAATCTGCCTTTGCTCCTGATCTTGGTGAAAGAATTGTGTTCCATTTTCATTCCCGCCTCCATATAAGATGAGACGCATCCAGAAAACCTACTGCATTCAGCATGTTGCTTCCCTGTTTTCTCTAGATGTACTACTGTTGTTCTTTCAAGTAATATCCTAGGTTGTGCTTGATATTAATTCTTTAAGACTAGATGTACACATTGGCATTATTTAAGTAGCTCTGAAGTACTGATAACATCTTTATTGTTCTCATTCTATCTTCCAAAACATGCTACATGTATGTGCAAGCTACAGATATTCAGGTACATATCTTTTACAAAAGGGTCGTATTTTTTTGCTCAGAAAATTGTAATGTGGTAGGTGTTTGATGATTGCTTTATCTTGTATAAACTTGGGTAAATATTATTACATGTTCTTCTAAAAGTCAATATAGATACAAAATCTTGGCAGATACTATCTTTACATGGTGCACTATGCATTTTCTTTTTATGACGCATATCACTGGCGAAATTAGTAATTGTGTATGATTAAATTGTTATTTCCACTGTTCTCCTGGCTAATTTGGTTTCCTCAGTATTTATTCATGTTGTCTTATGCTGTCTAACAAGCAAGCCTGCTGCAATGATGGCAGATTAGACAAGGAAAGCATCTGTGCATGACCGTACTAGAAAAACACCGAAATACAACATGTTCTACCACTACATGCACTGGTTGAAATTGGTTTGCAGTTACACATTACTTGTACTTATCATGAGAGCATCGTTGGATGAGAAGCATAAGCTTTGCAGTTTGTTCAGCTTATCTCTATTTTTCTTTATATTGCATGAACTGCTCCATGGTACCGTGCCCGGCAACAGCCATGCTTAGTTTTTGCACATGGATAAATAATCTGACTTGTTTTGGTCCTTCCATTGTAGCCTATTAATCAGAAAATGTTCTAATTAGATATAAAATTTTGAATGATAATAAGCAGTCAAGAAATTGCCTTGCCACAGTAGTTTCAGTTCAAGATGCTAATTACAAAAAGTTACTGCAATTTAATTGCGAGATAGCCTTCTATGCAGTAGCAAATTAAAATGTAAAGGTGCTCAGATAAACAAATGGGATGACGAGACATCAATGTATGGTTCCACATTATAAACAATCAAATATGAATATAGCTTAGAGTTATTAAGATACTTGCCACAAAATGATGGACTGTTTTAATGATTTGGACATATCTTCTAAGAGAAGAGTTACATCAAGATGAAACCATTTCAGAAGCATTTGATTTCCATTTTTACATGTCCAGTTAAGTAGCTATTTCCCCTAGCTACCCTCTCTTGCTATTTTATAGCTTAATTCTGGGCGGATATTAACGTCATATATAACGGTTTGTCTTTTTTCTTTTTTCATGTGGTTTTTCAGTAACAGAGTAACAGTGCTCCATCACTATTAACTTCCCTAATGTAAGCTTATGCCTTGTGGAACATAATGAGTAGCTAGCAGCTGCCATCTGAATATCCTAGTAAAAAGTACACAGAGGTTTGGGAAAAGAGAAGAAGAGCAAAAGAAGTCATGAGGCAGCCCAAAAGCTGTGACATGCACATTGCCGAGCATCGTGCCAGTTGTTGTGCACTCACTCATTGCATTTCAATACTGGGCAGTGATGTCTTAAGAAGCAATGGATTTTCTCGACAAGGTTCTACAACTATATACAAATGTTTTCCAGAAAAAAAAATTGGACCTGGAATCGATTTTCATTGTACTCAAATTTATATGAACATGAAGGCCATTGAACTCGCTTGATACTTTTTTTTTTGAGACCGGGGATATAGCCCGTTTTTCATTAAGCGAGAAGGGAATGGTCAATAGACCTACACATATCGATACAACCGGGTGCGCTGGGTAATCTATGGATTACCAACGAGGCCCCGAAACACAAACGAAAGCAAGAACGCGAGGGGCGGGAGACCCTCCACCTAACAACCCCCGTAAGCCAAGCCTAGTACTAAAGAAAGCTCAATACCAAGGTAGCCAGTGGCGATCGTTGCCATAGATGAACGTGATTCGAGTGCTCCTCCGAGTCATCGAGGACTAGGACCACGGGCGAGAAGCACCGCCATGAAGGCACACCTCCGAGTCACTTAGGCAGGGACCACGGGCGAGGAGCACCGACATGAGGACACCTCCGAGTCACGTAGTTCTAGGACCGCGGGCGAGGAGCACCGATAAGGCTATGGCAGTGACAAACACCAACTAGGACTAATCGAGTAAGGAGCAGCAAGAAGCATAACTAGGCCGAAAGCACGACGAGCAGCAGCGCGACGAATCGCCACGGCTGCCCCTAAGCCAATCATGCGCCGCAAAAACCGAGGAGATGCACGTCGCCGCCCTTCCGGGAAGGACTCGGCGCTAGAGGCGCCGCCGACGCCGTCCCACGAGGGATGGGTTTTCACCCGCATCTCCCCGTGTGAAGGGACGGCGTCGCAACCCACCCCACCACCATGGAGGTGCGGGTGCAACATCGAGCATACCCGGCCACCATCGCCACCTTGACGGCGTTGGAGGTTGCTCGAACTAGCCGCCGTCGGCCCGCGCCCGCAGGCGCGATCATTGGTGAGGAGGCACACGATTCGGCAACGCCCAGGAAGGATGTGGCGCCCCGGCGTCACCGTCGTTCGCCCGCGAGGGCCGAGCAGAGCTTTCACCGAAACGTGTGCCAACCGCCGCATCACGAGCAAACGAACGCCCTAGAGGCGGCAAGGGGGCTCGAACACGGACACCAGAGAGGGCCCACCGGGCGGCAAACCTCCATGGCCGCCGGCCAAGGCGCGCGAAGGCGCCCGCAGGGGGTGGGGAGGACAAGGGAACGCTTCGATCCGGGGGCCCGAGCCCGAATCCGGCCCGCCCCCGCCGTCCGTCGGAGGTCGGCGCCGCCGCGCCGCCCGAGGATGGGGGAGGACAGAGGAGCAAAGCGATCTCAGGGGCCCAGCGCCGGATCCGGCCACCCCAGCCCGCCGGAGGCCCGGCCGGCCCGCCGGTGAAGTTCCTCGTGGAGGAGGGGGGGGGGGGGGGGCATTGGGAGCTTGGGGGTGGGAGGAGGAAGGAAAGGACGACGGCAGCCGCCTTTGTTGGGCGCACGCCCGGCCCGCTTGCCGTCGCCCGCGGCAGCGGCGGCGACAGCGGCCGGAGGGAGGCCGATGGTCGGGGGCCTCGGCGCGGTGGGTGCGGCGCCGCCCGTGTCGCCCTCTACGCGAGCGACACGGGGCCTGAGGCTTTCCTTAGGCTACAGTAACTCGCTTGATACTCATTTATATACTCAAATGCATTCCTGCCACTTCAGTTATTCTGCAACTAAAATGCACAGTTTTGCTCAAATTCTCCTGATAAATGCATGGTTCGATTTGCAGAAAAAAGGATAAATGCATGGTTCCACATTACAGAGTACTATGTGTTTTAAAGAATATTTTACGGTTGAACGGTTGCACAAGTAAGGTGGGTGGCCACCTAATTTTTTTGTTGCAATGGATGTCTGCATTGTCGATGAATAAAAAGAGGCTAGCTGCCCCTAATGTTTTGTTGGAAAGCGCGCGTGCTCATAAAGTAACAGGCCCGAGGCGTTTGTCACTTTGCCGCTCTGTCAGCTTTACCAGTTTTCTACCACCCGAATGCGGGATGCTCCTCTGAGTCTTCTCTGCTTTGACTACCTTCTCATTTGCTTCCTCCTCCGTTGGCCATCGCTGAAGAACAATGCCTCGGCCAGATCCAATGGAGGCAGGAGAGGCGAATGCAGTGGTGGGCGCGATTCTATGGCTAGCGCAAACCATCCTGGAAACTCTTCAACCAGGAAAACTTGCCGATTGGCTCGATCAAGTTGGCTTCACTGGTGCCATCGGGGAACTCAAATCTGAGGTGGAGAGGATGGAGACGGTGGCTAATGGTGTCAATGGAAGGGCGGTCGGGGAACAAGCCGCTTGCCCGCTCCCTCGCTCGTGTGAAGGAGCTCATGTATGACGCCGACGACGTGGTGGATGAACTTGACTATTGCAGGCTTCAGCAACAGGTCGAAGGAGGTATGTATACATCCGCCCTCGTGATTTCTGTTTTTTTTTTCTTTAGTATGAATCCTGATAATCCTCATGAGTCATGACATGCCCTTACTTTCTCTTTTCTCTTCCAGTTATGATTGCTCCTGATTTTGATCAAAACGGCATGCTTGGATATGGAGGAGAGCAAGTAGATGCATCGGCCAATACTGTTGGTATACATCGATCCTCGTTTTTTTTCTTTTGAATAAACCGTGATTTTAAATATGCCTCGTACCATGTCATCGTTTTCTCCTTTCGATGTCAGTTATGCTTGCTCCTGCTATTCAACCGGATGGCATGGTTGGAGACGGAGATAATAGATATGAAGGAGAGCAGGCAGATACATCCGCCAATACTGCTGGTATACCGGACAATAACGGCCGCAAAATCGATCCAAGGAGCGGGACTATTTTCATATTACACCAGCCGTTAACGGACAGCCTGCGAGCGCGAAGTGCATTGACTGTGGCACACAGGTTGTTTTCAGTCACGGCACATCAGTTTTGCGCAAGCATCGTAACAGTGCTAGTTGCAGGAAAAAACGTGCAGCAATTCAAGAGGCGTCTAACTGTCCAAGGTACTGCTTACACCTCAAGTTCTGCATTGCGTCACTTTTCGAATACACTACTACATAAAAGAACTTCCGTGGCGGGCAAAAAGTATTTTCCGTGGCGGTCTTTTTTGCCCGGCATGGACATAGGGTCACAGAAAATAGATTAACTTCCATGGCGGTTTTTTTTGCCCCGTCCACCGTAAATGAAATAAAAATTAAAAGACGAGCCCGCTGAGCCCATCCAAGGCCCGTTGAGCCCATCTGCCGCCGCCGCCCGATCCGCGAGAGCCCGCCGGCCGATCCGGGCGGATCCGCCACCACGGCGGCGGATCCAGCCCACCACGTGCGGTCGAGCCCCCGGCCCGGTCGAGGAAGCACGGCGAGGAGCTCGAGGTGGAGGGTCGACGCCGCCGTTCTCGATGGGGACGCCGGATCCGGATCGCGCCCGGCCGCCTCGGATGAGCTGCCGCCGGTGCCGCCGTGGAGTCGCGATGGTCGGATCCCGGCGCCCTTGCCGGATCTGAGCCGGGCTGGCGGTCCCGCGCCCATGTGCCGCCGCCCGCCCATGCCTGATCCCGCGCCCATGTTGCTCGCCCCACCGCGGCGCAGTGCGGCCGCCGCTCGCGCGCCGTCCGCCGGCCCTTGTGCCGCCAGCCGCAGCCGGGGCCAGGAGAGGGGAAGTGGAGGAGAGCGCGCGAGAGATGCGCTGAAGAGAGAAAGTGAAAGAGAGAGAGAGCGGCTGTAGTGGTTAGTGGGGTTAGGGTTTCGTCCTCTTTTATATGCTCGACACAGAATGGGCTCGTATGGGCTTGCGTGGGCTGGAACTTTGGGCCTCATTAACCGTGGTGGTTCGGTTAATCGATTTACCGCGGCGGTCATAATAACCGCCACGCAAAATAGAAAATAACCGCCATGGTTAATCATGATATTAACCGTGGCGGTTTCTCAAATGTCCGCCACAGAAAATGAAATCCAAACACCACGTAAAATCAATCCTGTAGTAGTGATATCTGTGCATAGAAATTTCTATATGATCGTTTCATTTAAACTATGACTTGTATCTAAATAAATTATACTCATACATTTCTGATAACCAACTTGTGATCCTTTTCCTCTTGTAGTGCCGGCGATAGGATACAAAATGGTGCAACAGTTTCGACTAATGATTCAGAGGGCAGGAAAAGAATGAGAACTGAGTACAGTGTATCTACTACCACACACCTCTGGGACAAGACAGAATTTTTGAAAAGGATCCAGAAAATAGCTCTTGATTTACAAAACATCAGAGGCAATGTGATTAAGTATCTCAAGGATTCTGTTGCAAGGTCTGGCCAGTATCAGAGTAACAACTCAGATACACGAGTAAGAACATCAAGCTCTCTTCCTGGAAAGGTGTATGGAAGGTATGTGGAGAAAGAAAAAATCATAAGGGCAATCAAAGCTGCTAAGTCGGACAACATAACTGTGCTACCTATTGTAGGCATTCTAGGAGTTGGGAAGACAACTTTAGCTAAGTTTGTATACAATGATCCACGTGTTGAAAGAAAGTTTGAGCGGATATGGGTTTGGGTGTCCAACATCTTTGATGAAGTAAGAGTGACAAGGGAGATCTTAGATGTTGTTACTATGGCCAGCCATGAAGGATCTCACAACAGAGAAAACTATGAAGGAGTCAGCAATTACTCAAAGCTTCTAGAGGCCTTAAAGAAACATATGGCTTGTCTATCCAAAAAGTTTCTACTTGTTCTAGATGATGTCTACGTCTGCATGGGTAATTCCAAATGGAAAGATCTAATAGATGCTTTGGGATCAAGTTGCAGAAAGGGTAATGTGATTATTGTGACTGCTAGGAATTTGTCTGTTGCAAAAAGGCTAGGTACAGCCGAACCATTACAGTTAGGAGCTTTAGGAAATGTTGATTTTTGGCTGTTGTTTAAAGCATGTGCATTTGGTGATAACAACTACAAAGAGCATACAGATATTGGCCGTCAAATAGCTACGGTTAAATGGCAACCCATTAGCAGCAGAAAGCGCAGCAGACATGTTAAGAGAGCAGCCTACTCTTCACCACTGGAAAAGCATCATGAAGAATGGTGTTTGGGAATCTCTGCAATTCCGTGGAGGCATCATGACTGCTTTGAAGGTTAGTTATTATCAGTTGCCATACAATTTACAACAGTGTCTCTTATTTTGTTCTATATTTCCGAAAGGCTATTTGTTCCATATTGATGATTTGGTTTGCATGTGGATATCGTCGGGATTTGTGAAATCTGTTGAGGTAGGACAAGATTACCTCAATGCTCTGGTTAACTCAGGTTTCTTTGAGCTTGTTGAAACAGAAGACTCCATTTTACAGCATCGAAAATGCTATGTTATGTGTGGTATTATGCACGAATTTGCAAGATTGGTTCGAAGGGCTGACTTTGCAACTATGGATGGTTTAAAGTGCAAAGAAGTTCTACCAACCGTACGTCATTTTTCAATCCTAGTTGATTCACTGTACCATGAAGATGAAAGTGGGATCATATTTCTCGCAATGGGAAGTTCGAAGAGAAATTGAAGAGTACAATTTCTTCAGTGAGAAGATTGAGGACATTGATCGTAATTGGGCATTATGACTCTTTATTCTTCCAATCCATCCATACCTCCATGTGTAGCTCGGTAAATTATACCCATCTCCGTTATCTAAAACTTGAGAACAAAGGGAGCAATGGAGCTTTGCCTATATCTTTGAGCAAGTTTTACCATCTTAAAGTACTAGATGTTGGACAACCAGCTATTGTTGATGGTTCGAGTGATCTTGTCAACATGAGGAATCTTATTCTCTCAAAGGGAGCATGTGGTGCTTTCTCCCCAGCATGGTTTGATTGCTTGCAAATGATCCATCTAGAGGATTGTGAAGGATCGGAAATACTCCCATCTCTGAAAAGTCTATCTCGTCTTACAAAGTTGAAGTTAAAGAATATGCCAGAAGTAGTGGAGTTGGTAATTCCTTCGTTAGAGGAGCTGGTGTTGAGTGATATGCCAAAATTGGAAACATGTTTCTCCAATTCAGTGAGGGACTTAAACTCAAGTTTGAGGGTACTAGAGATCAAGAGATGCCGGGTAATGAAGGCTTTCCGGCTCTTTGAGCAATGTGAAAAAATTGAAATTGAGCAGAAGTCATGGTTGCCCAGTGTTAGCGAGCTGACCATCCATGATTGTCCTCATTTAATGGTATCAAATCCTCTACCACCATCAAGTAGTGTTTTTAAATTATCCATAAAAAATGTTTCAACAATTCCAACCATGGAGGGATCATCAAATGGGGAATTCAAAACTGAATCTTGCTGTTATTTTCTGGATGACAAAATTTTGTCATTTAGGAACCTAAGGACCATAACTCAGTTGGAAATAATCCACTCATCTATTTCACTCGAAGGTCTCAGACAACTCGTCTGCTTGAAGAGGATGGAATTATTTGACTGCATAAATTCAAATGTTCAGTTAGCGCATACCCAAGAAGATATGCCAGCCCTAGATTTTGGTGCCTTCCTGTCTCTAGAGTGTCTCGTCATTAAATATTGTGGAATAACTGGGTAGTGGTTATCTGCGATGCTGCAACATGTGCGAGGTCTAGAGGAATTGCATCTAGAGCGTTGTCAGCAGATAACAAGGCTAATGATAGAAGGGGAAGAGAATAGTTTTTCAAATCTCACCTCGGCTCCACGTGCTTTGTCACAGGGAAATCTGGATAGCGCATCGACAAGGTCATGTCCGGAAGAACTCCTGCGTGTTCCATTTAATCTCGTATCCTCTCTCAAGAAGATGTCTATTGAATATTGCGAGCTAAAGTTGCATGGGAACACGGAAAGTTTCTCTGCATTCACCTCCCTCGAGGAGCTAAGTATTGCTTGTTGCCCCGAGCTGATATCATCTTTTGGTGCATGAAGATGAAACCGATGGCCAGACAAATGGAAGATGGCTTCTCCCGTACTCACTTGGCGTACTGTATATCAGCGGTGCTTCCCTGGGAACGCTGCAACCTTGCTTTCTGATAGATCTGACCCGCCTCAAAGTACTAGAAGTGGAGGATTGCCATGAATTGAAATCTCTACAACTGCATTCCTGCACAGCACTGGAAAAACTGATAATTGGAGATTGTGAATTGCTAGATGCACTAGAGGGCTTCCAGTGCCTCCACAGTCTTGTGTGTATCGAAGTAAATGGAAGCACTAGATTGAAATCTCTACAGCTGCATTCCTGCACAGCACTGGAAAATCTGACAATTGGATGGTGCAAATCGCTAGATGCACTAGAGGGTTTCAATGCCTCCACAATCTTGTGTGTTTCAAGTATACGGTAGCCCTGGATTGAAATCTCTACAGCTGCATTCTTGCACGGCACTGGAAGAGCTGACAATTGCATATTGTGAATCGCTAGAGGCACTAGAGGGCGTCAATCCCTCCGCACTCTCAGGTATTTGGAAGTACGCAGATGCCCTGGCTTACCTCAATGTTTGGAGAGTCTATCGATGCAGGGTTATGAGCTGTGCCCCTCGATTGGAAAGGCTTCAGATCGACGACCCGTCATTTCTTACCACACCATTCTGCAAGCACCTCACCTCTCTCCGATGCCTACAACTCGAGGACAGACGTAGAGAACATAACACGGCAGGACTAACATGCGAGCAAGATGCAGCGCTCCAGCTCCTCACGTCACTGCAACAGCTCCAATTTGTTGGTTACTACAAACTCCCGGATCTTCCTGTGGGTCTGAATAGCCTTCTCTCTCTCAAACGGTTGGCGATCAATTATTGCCTGAATATCTCAATGCTGCCAGAAAGGGGCCTCCTCCCACCTTCCCTAGAAGAACTGGAGGTCTGGAAGTGCGGCGAAGCTGCTAACCGAGCAATGCAGAAAACTAGCAACAAGCAAGCTAAAGGTAATAATTGATGGGAGATATGTGGACTGATTACTGGGTGGCTTATTAAGGCACGCTTTGTATCAGCGCACAAGTTTCACCACATCGCTTTGGAAAGTACGTATGCTTCTACCGCTAACCATGTTTACCTTCGGGTCTCTTATACTGTTATACATGTCTGTCATGCTAAAGTAAGAAGTCACTTTGCAGGCATTCAAGCTGGCACCTGGGCTGTAGTGACCGTTTGTCACGATCAATAGGAGTATGTATCATACTACTATTATCTTACAAGCTGTTCAAGGAAGTGTTGAAAGCACCCCTGTTTTCTACAATTCTTGTATTGGGCAAAGACAACAGACCAAAATGTTGTTCTTTATACTTTGGAGCCTCAAGATCCCTGGATTATTTGTGCCAGCTTCTCTGGTTATGCACAGGCTTTGTTTCACTTGTAAACCTTGTCCTAACGTGCTCATGTTGCTGCATACGGTTTTTTGTGAAAAGGGCTTTGCTGAGGTCTGAGAGCAGGGAGGTAGATGTACTCATGGCATATGACTGAAAGAAGCCTGTTTTCGTTTCCCTTGGATGTTTACTGATTATTGTGCACAGTGTACATTATATAAGGGAGTCAGGGACTCCAAGATATGTGCAATCCATTCTTCATCATAACAAAAACAGTTGGTGTAAATAACCGTATCTTCAACTTTCCTGCTAAGCATGCAAAATGCTCTGAACCTACAGCATGGTACTGTCCAGTTTTCAACCCCTTGTGTGATGTACAGACAGGACCAAGATGATGATGATTTGAAGCAACCCTTTTCTGTCGGACTCTCCGTGCTAGAAATGAGCATTGAGATTGAGAATTCATATTAATGATGATGGTGAAGAAGCGATGCAGACCAGAATTGGGGCCTTGGGGGTAACAATCTTACACTCAAACTTTTCCAAATAAGTAGAACTACAAAAACACTTCCCCAATTCATCTAAAACCTCAGTCAAAACTATATTGACTTTTCCCTAAAAAAAAACTATATTGACTTCTTGTAGAATCATACATGTTCTACGTGCTGAATTTTGTGACCATGTCAACAAAACACCTAAATGATACATTCATGCCTCAAAAATATTTAAGGAGTAAAGACCACTTAATTTTTTTACTGAAAAACATTCATTACAAACACCTATATGAACAATACAAATGACAAGGTTTGACATAAGAACCACAATGCTGAATGCTAATTTTCAGCTAAAACAAAAAAAGTATTTGTGGTTACATACCATTTATCAGATCCATATTTAGCTTGCTTTTCTTGAGTCTGGAGGGTAAGGCATGCACGTTCTCCTCATCTCCTGTACATTAACCGGAGGTGGTACCTCTGGTGGTGATGTAGTCTGGGATGCTGCAAAATAGAGAGAAGAGGAATAGGGTCAATCTGAGACAGAGACCATAGTGTTGGGCATGCTAGCGAGAGCACAATTCGAAACCTACCAAAAGAAATCCTGGTTAGCGATGCAGAAATCCTTCTCTCGACTCCTCCATGGACCATGGGCTCATCCGTGTCCATCTGTCAGGCCTAGAAGCGCCTCGAAGGGCGTGAGCCCAGCGGCTGTGGCGCCGGAGCGGCAGTTGGAGAGGAAGCAGATGAGGGAGACGTGCTCCAGCTGCAGCGAGAGCTCTCACCCGACGGCGAGCTCCCCACGGCTGCCGCAACCTTCGCCTTCAGCGCCTTCCCGCCCCGGCGAGGTCAGAGTGGCATGGCGCGCATTGCCACTGCGCAGCCGCGGGGGCTTGTCCTCACCGTCGCCGGCGGACGAGCGGCGAGTCAGTCGGGGGAAGAATCCCACGGACTGGGCCCTGGGCCGGGATATTCATTTGGGCTTCTGGCCCACATCATAGCTGGTCGATGCTTTGACTGAAGAACCTTTGGAACTGCCATCCTAGTGATATATCTTGCGTGCTCTCCTGTCTCCTCTGCGTTGACAACGCTGCCCTCCTCTTTTGCTTCCTCCTCCGTTGACCACCGCACAAGAACAATGCTTCAGCGAGATCTGCTGGAGGCAGGAGAGGCGGCCGCAGTGGTGGGCGCGATTCTATGGCTAGCACAAACCATCCTGGAAACTCTTCAACCGGGCAAGCTCGACGCGTGGCTTCATCGAGTTGGCCTCGCCAGTGCCATCCGGGAACTCGAGTGTGAGGTCAAGAGGATGCAGACGGTCGTTAATGGTGTCAAAGGGAAGGCGGTCGGGAACGAGCCGCTCACTGACTCGCTCGCTCATGTGAAGGAGCTCATGTATGACGCCGACGACGTGGTGGATGAGCTCGACTATTGCAGGCTCCAGCAGCAGGTCGAAGGAGGTATGTATGCATCCAATCCTTGCGATTTTTGGGTTTTTTTTTTTTTACCTTTTGTTCCCGATAATCCTCATGACATGTCCTTACTTTCTACTTTCTCTTTCAGTTATGATTGCTCCTGCTATTGAGTCAGAAGCCATGGTTGGAGATGGAGCAGGGCAAGTAGATGCCAATACTGGTGGTAACGCACCCAAGAACAAGCAGCCCTTTCATTCTAGGACAGAACCTGCACGAAATTTCAAGAGCTGGCCTGGCAACATGGGTCACACATTCACACATCCATGGGTGGTGGAGCTCATCGTCATTGTGATAAGTTCCGGTTCCGGTTCCAGTTCTAGTACCAGCTCCGTTTACGGTACCACGGTTTGAAATTGAAATGGACCAACTGATCCGTCAGACGACGGCGGGCAAATAAAAATATCCCCTGAAAGTGCAAGCACATGCACGATCGGGATGCGCTGGCCGGCCTTTCTTGCTTTGTGACAAGCGACGACGAGCGCGAAACAGCAATGACAAAAGCTGACTACAAAGAGCTCAGCACGAGGACACCGGTTCCAGTTCCTGGTTCCGGTTCCAGTCCCGTCCCAGTTGCTGGTCCAAGGCCTCCAGCAGAGCGAGCAAGGCCAAGGTGAAAGCGAGTTGATGTCTCCCAACAACGACTTTCAATTCTTGCCTGGACATGTTGATTCTTGACCAATAAAGTTTTGGTGTCCAAAGGAACGACCATGATCATAGTATGTTAAAACACCGTTAAGACAATTTATTTAAGGGTTGGTTAGCCCGCTAAATTGTTTAGCATCTTTACTGGTATTTTGGTAGGTCACCTCGCATACAGCAATCTCACTTCACTAACCGTTACTACTGTATCTGCTAGTGCTAGTGGTATTTTTTTTTTTTTTACCACTGCTTTTCTGTGTAGTACTATTTATGCAAACAAGTCGGATGTGTTTTTGGTCTGAAAGAGCAAACACCAGCTGGCTGGGCAGTCAAGCTTCCATGCTGACGACAATGTACATTCGATAGTGACACCGGTTCCAAACATCCAGTTCCAGTTCCGGTTCCGGTTCCGGTTCTGGTGCCTTTTTAAAGATTGGAACACGCGTGTGCACTTGGCGGTCAAGGTAGGAGGAGGCATCCATCCATCTCTATATACTCTGCCATTCCAGACGCCATGGTAGAGTAGAAGCTCAATCTCAAGTCTCAGCCACTCCACCAAAAACCCAGCCATTTCTCTGAAACACACTTAGCAAGACAGATGGACTCCCCAGCTGCGCTCATGAGGGTCGTGAGCTCGATCGCCGGGCGCCCTGCGCGGCGTGTGTTCGATGGTGCCGCGGGGCGATGTTCTCCGCCCGGCGTCTTCGAGGCGGTGGTGGCGGCGCGTTCTGGTCGCCAACACTCCGGAAGGTATCTTCTCCCACCACGGCAAAAGCGTTACGTCATGCGTGTACTACGTCGCCATCCTTACGGCCAGTGCCACCGTCGGCTCTCGCCACGGCCTCTGCCGTTCTACGTCGCGGCGTGATCTCGAAGGCCAGCATGCCATGGCATGGCGCTGCTCTGCCCAAGGTCCACCCTCACTCTCATCCCGGTCATTGGGCTTCGTCGACTTCTTCTTGCTCAAAAAATAGCTTCTTCAGACATCTTGTAATGTTGGGATTTGAAGGACCAAACGGCGACGAGGGGGGGTGAATGGAAGCCTCAAATTTTCTTTTCAATTTTGGGTCATCGGCTCAACCCCCAACCTCAAAAAAGCGAACTCTTAAAGAAACGAGTGATACACGTGCTAACGGTAGCAAGATATCAAACGCGAAGTGATAGGCACAAACGAGTCCAACGAAACAAACAAAGATCAAATCGGAGCTCAACTGATCAAATCACGAAAAAGAATCGGGAAAAGATTTCCACCGCAAATTACAAATTACAGCAGAGTCCAAACCAAAACTCACTCGGAAACTAACAGGTCAATCCCGGGCTTCTGAGTTACCACCTGCGGGCAAATAAGATCACGACAAGATCACAAAGATATCACCATTTAGAAAATAACTTAGCACACCCAACGATGGTGAAGCTGCAGCTGCTGGTGAACCTGGCGATGAACTGCAAAATAATTCCAAGAACTACTGCAGTGGCAAAACAGAGATGCTATCTGGGACTGCTCTGCTATGCACTAGGACACCAAACCGACATGCGGTGATTCACGAAGTAATCAAGAAGGAGCAAAGCTGTAGCTTGATTCGACAATTCAAGGGATCCAAGATCAATTAAACAAATCACTACCAAGCTGAGCACTTGCTAGCTCACATACACATATAAACTAATGATTACTCATCAGAGAAAGAAAAGTGACAGCTCACGAAATTATTTCCTAAAATAAATACAAGCTGCTACTTGGAAGAAAATCAACAACGATACGAGATCAAATGAAACCGATGTGACCGCTCTCCTATTGCTGCATGACTTGCAATTTTGACTGAAGAAAAAACGGATGAGCGCGATTGTAGGGATATACGGCGATGTGCAGCTCACGGCTCGAGTCGATGAACTGGATCTCGAGACCGCAAGCGGCGACGTCCAACCAGCTTGTGCCTTGGCGCACTAAGCCCTGCTGCTTGGTCTCCTGCACGCACAGCACCTAGACACGAACAAGAAAAGCAAGGTCGAAGAAACGCATACCGCCCGCATCCGTAAATACGAAACTCGAGATCGATCTACGAGCTCATGCCAAAAAGATTTTAATCACTGGAAGGATTGGTTCAGCACATGTCCTAGCTCGTCGCAGATCAATCAAAAACACCCATGAGCAACACAGCCAAAAAGAAATCGGGAAGGGGGAGAAGAACGGACGAAGAACAAAGAAGTTGGGAAAACGAAAACCAACGACTCAAAGGTACCGCTCGAGCACGGGCACGCCTAGTCGATCTAAAAGCCACCATGGCACGAGCTGGTTAGGGGCAGCCCTTCCCCACTTAAGTTTGATACAAGATCGGTGGACCTCTCACCGGTGGAACTGAAACCCTCGGTCCAAGCCTCACGTCCCGCCTTCACCTCCGCGGTCCGTCGGCCCCAAGACGTCCTCCTTGGCCCCTTCACCTGCCGTCGGCTAGCATCTCCGAGCTCCACACCCGCACAACACGAACCAAGAGATACGTCTTGACACACTCCACGTGTGCGGTGAACATAGCCGAAGCATAAAAGATAAATAAAAATAGAAGGAGAATGTTGACTGTTGACAATCACTCAATCACAAAACTAAACACATGTGACCTAAATGAACCATGTGTTCGCAATCTCCCCTTGATGAGTGCATTGTCAACATTCAACACAAAAACGAAGAAGGTAGAAGATAGCACATCCGGTGAACAAAAGCTAGGCGAAGCTAAGACAAACTCACCGGATAGCAAACATGGAGCAAAAACTTGGTTCCCAAAGACATGGGTAAAAAAGGCTCGACACAACCAAGCTAAAAACACGCGCTAGTCCTCAAGAAGAGGTAGAACAGGGCTCAACACCACTAGCACGGCTCCAAACCAATTACTTTCCACAGACAAACAGCTAGACCCTCAAGACAGAGGCAAAAAGCTCAACACATCTAGCTCAAAGTGCTACTCCCCGGAAGCATGCGAATTAAACGTCTTTGAATCTTTCTCCCCCTTGTTGGCAAATGCACTAATCAAGCTATGAAATGCAATATGTCACAATGCAAAGCTTCAAGATTATATTCAACCGAATGAGAGAGTGCTCAAAGTGGTACCATAGCAACAAATTACAAGTGCTAGCCAGAGCTCAAGCTAATCGTGATATGAAATATGGCATAAAGCATTTTGAGCAAGTTTTGATATTTTGCAAAAGGAGGTTCACCATTAAACATAGCACCTAGCACAAGTAGATAGGAAATCAACTAAGTGCTCAAACATGTAAACCGGGTGAACTACCCCAAGCAGCGTTCGGACATCATGCTAGACATTATGGCAAAAACTTGTGTTCATTTTAATTGAGTTGCGGCCGTTCACAAGTTACAAGAGAGCATGCGAGTGGTTATCCACATTTGCCCGGCCTTACTAATCAACCATGTCAAGCCTATGCGTGAGCAATGATTAGCTTAAGACAATGATCCGGGTCAAACACAATGAAGTCCAAGTTCATTCAAGAGTGCAAATGAATGCGCCTCAAACTTCAAAGTGTGGCAAAATGGACCCACTTTCGATCTTTTCATCACTTTAGCTTTAGACTTCACGTTTTAGCATGGTATTATCATGAAGATCTAAGCAAGTGAATGAATCAAAGCATGAGACATAGCTACCTAGCATACACATAAAAGCTCAAAGGATCTCAACATCCTACTCATGATAGAAGCTAGCTCAAGGGTGAACCAAGATTTAATTTCATCATCCATTAACCAAGTTCACATGTGGAAAAAGTTGATCAGCTCATAACATACATCACATGATTAAAAAGAGCTAAAGCTAGAAGCACTATCATATTCATACTACTAAGAGCACAACCTCATTCAATTCAATATAAAAGTGAAGCTCATGATATGCAAGTATGAAACAAAAAATCAAAAACAAAGCTAAAAACTAAATCAGACATCAACTACAAAGCTACCTCTCAAAAAAGGGTAGCAAACACCCAACTCCCCACGAAGCCGAGCAAAGCGGACTTGGTCTAGTGGTTTTGTGAAAATGTCCGCACTGCTTAGCCGTGTACACATCTTTGAACATCTATGTCCCCTTTCTCCCCGGTGATCTCTCAAGAAGTGGTACCTCACCTCTATGTGTTTGGTCCGGGAGTGAAGGATAGGATTTTTGACAACACTCCACAGCTCCCATGCTATCACACATCAAAGGTACACGGGAAAAGCTCAACCCAAAGTCTCTCAAAGTGGCAACCATCCACAAATTGGAACAACAAGCGGCGGCGGCCTACATACTCGCCTCAACCGCGACCGAGGCGACACTGCATCATTTACTTAGATCTACCAAGACACTAGAGAGGTACCAAGAAACCCGACAAGTACCGTGAGGTAGACTTTCTATGCATACGATCACCAAAGATAATCGAATCAATAACCAATCGGGGGAGGGTGGAAGAGGCCGAAAGTACCAAAGGCCAAACTCGGGGAGTAAACCGCAAATACCCGAAAATCCTCTTCACGGCTGGGTGAGAGGTGCGCGGGCGAAGACCGAAAAGCGCGCGCAAAGGCAAGGCACACCGCGAACCGATGTCGGGCGTGTCGCCGTCGGGTATAGCAGATGAGCCAATCATGCTTCGAACTCCCTTTGGTCCACGGCTTCTCCATCCTTGTCCTCGCCCGGGGCCGTCGTAGTTGACATGGGCGTCGAGAGGGGCTTCGCCTCGCCCATGCGAAACTTGCGGATGATGTCCTTCGTGTACTTGCCCCTCGGTGTACAAAGATCCCGTCCTTGGTTTGCTTGATTTGGAGTCCAAGGAAGTAGGTCAACTTCGCCCATCATGCTCATCTCAAATTCCCTCGCTCATAATTTACGCAAAACTAGATACCAAAGCATGTGAAGAGCCACCAAAGATGATATCATCCACGTAAATCTGGACAAGGAGAATGTCATTGCCTTTCCTAAGCGAATAAGGTCTTGTCTATTGTCCCCATCACAAACCCCTTAGCTAAGAGAAAAGCTTTCAATCGCTCATACCATGCTCTGGGGGCTTGTTTCAACCCATACAAGGCTTTGTTCAACTTGTACACAAAGTCGGGTGTTTAGGATTCACAAACCCGGAGGCTGCCTCACATACACTTCCTCCTCAATGTACCCATTTAGAAAAGCACTCTTGACATCCATCCGAAAAGAGCTTAAAACCCTTTGAGGCTGCAAAAAAGCGAGCAAAATCCTAATGTCTTCTATGCGGGCTCTGTGAGCAAAGGTTTCTTCATAGTCTATTCCCTCTTTTCTCGACAGAACCCCCAGGCAACTAATCGGCTTTGTTTCTCACCACTACACCATCCTCACTCTGTTTGTTCTTAAACACCCACTTGGTTCCTATGGGATGACACTCGCCAGGAGGTGGAACTAAAACCCAGACTTGGTTTCTCTCAAAGTTTTGCAACTCCTCATGCATGGCATTGACCCAATCCGAATCAGATAAAGCAGTGTCAACATCTTTGGGCTCAAGAGTGGAAACAAAAGCAGAATGAGCAAAATGACACATGGCATAAGATTTGGAACGAAGTTACCCTTTGGTTGAGTCCTCCAATCATGGTCTCCTGGGGTGGCGGCGCTGGAATGTCTTTGAGGCGCCATGCGCGAAGATGTCGCCTCCCCTCGACCGGAGCGGGAACCTCCTCGGGTGCATCCGTCTTCGGCCGAGGGAGCTGCTCCACCCGGACCCCAAGAAGTAGTGGTAGTAGGGTCTAGTCCGTGAGGCGTCGTCGCCGCCGCAGGTCGACGGGGCAAGCGGTGGAGTCGCCCCGGGATCACCCCACCAACATCTTCCTGCTCCTCCTCCACAAAGATGCTCCGCCCCATCTCCTCCTTTCTGCACACTCAAACACGGTAGAGGAACAAGGCGCAGATTTCATCGAGTAACCTCACAAGTCTCTACAACGCGGTTAGTCTCAAGATTTAGAACTCTGTAGGCATGTGAGTGTAAAGCATATCCAAGGAAAATGCCATCGGTGATCGAGACTCAAACTTGTCGAGATTACCTTGCTTGAGGATGAAGCACCTACACCCAAACACGGAAGTGGCTTACCTTGGGCAATCTCCCAAACCGCGGCTCATATGATGTCTTCTTGGTGGAAGCACGAAGGAAAATGCGGTTGGAGACATGATACGCCGTGTTGATTGCCTCGGCCAAGACTTCCTCGAGTCTTGTGTTCATCGAGCATGGTCCTCGCCATCTCCACAAGCGTCCCCGTTTTTTAAGCTCAACAATTCCATTCTGGCCGAGGCACATAAGGATCGGGAAACCGGTGCTCGACACCAAAATTAGCACAAAGAGATTGAATCGAGAATTTTTGAATTACGTACCATTGTCATCCTGCGGATAGCTCGAATGGCGGTCTCACGTAACTCAGTTCTCAATCTCAAAATCGGATCTCGAGCAAAACCGAAAAGCCTCATCCTTGCCTTCCATGAAAAAAGACCCAAGAGTACCTCGAAAAATGGGCCCACGATCACTAAACAAGTACCACTTCCCACCAAGCCGCCGGACCCGAGATGGACCAACGGTGTCCATGTGTAAGATCTCTCGGGTCTCGAGGTCATAATCTGTTAACTAGGGGGTGGGAAGCGGCTACCATCTTCCCGTGGCGGCGAGGGGATGGCGGGACAGATCCTTCTCAAACTTGAGCTTAGGCAATCCTCGGATGAGGTCCATTGAGCTCAACCTCACGAGAAGGTCGAAGCTCAAGTGTCCCAGTCTCCTATGCCACTTCCACAAATCGAGAGGAGGACCCAGCCAACAAGCAACAAGAAGTGCCAAAACCCCTGGAAAAATTAGCTCGAAAGACTTGACCAAAAGGCACAATCCAGCAAATGAGATCATCGCGAGAGTCCAAAACTCTAGAACACCCAACCTTGAAGCGTACCTCAAAACCATCTGCCATAAGTCGAGAGACGGATAGCGAGATTAAAGTGAAGGTTGGAGACGGCGCCACATCCTTGAGTACAAAGTGGTCATTGATTACGATTGACCCACGAGGCAGAATCTTCCCTTTGTTGCTATCCCCGAAAGTGATATACTCTTTAGTCTTCATGGGGGTGAGGCCGAGAACCATTTGGAGTTGCGGTCATGTGTGAGAGCAACCCGAATCAATGAGCCACATGTCCTCCAACCTCCCCGTCCTCAGATCAGCGATAGTACATGGGATGAGCAAATGGCACAACACCGGGTTAGTAAACTTGGAAGAATACCAGTGTTGACCATCTTGCCCAAGATAGGCATTAGGCAAAACAAACATCCCACGTCCCATCTTACCAAAGTGCTCACCACGCACAACAAAGCGTGGTGCACTCCTCTTGTCAAACTCAAAACTCCCAAAGCGAGGAACACCTTCCACTCGCGGAGCACGACCACCAATGGGTCTCACAAACTGTGGCCTAGCCCTCTGAGGCCTCCTACATTCTGGCCTAGCAAACTGCCTCCGAGCCGATTTGCACACCCTCTCATACATGCCAAGTGGTGGGTGATACATGTCGCGGTTCTCAAACACAACTTGACGCCTAGCATCCCTCTTCCTCCTAAAGCAAAACTCAACCAAGTGACCATCTCTCTGACAATACTCACAGTGATACCTCACCTCTCTCTTGGGTGGTTGTTGGTTCACTCTCTTGGGTGGATGGTTCACTCTTGTTGTGGTCTTGGCTTTAGGAAGGGTTTCCTCAGGGATCTTGGGCAAAGTGTCAAGTGGGTTCTTGAGGTGGTTTGGTTTGGGAAGCCACACTTGTTTGGGAGGTGGAGTCTTTGGGGTCTCTTGGAGAATGCCATTTTGCACAATGGGCTTAGTAGGCTCAGGTGGGGTGATCTTGGTCAACTTGGGAGTGTTTGTAGGTTTCTCACTCGAGCTCAAACCACTACCTTGACCAACCTTGCCATAGATAACTTCACCCTTCCCACCTATAGCAAAGCCTAATCCCGATGTGTCGGTCCCCTCTTGAACCGACTCATCATCATGCCAAGCTATGGCTCTCCACTAGACACCCAACTTCGGGATAGAGCGAAGGTACTTGTTCTCCTCTTCGACTCTCCCCTTGTCATGCCTACAAGACATGACCTCCATCTCAAAGCTTCACACTTAGCACACTTCAAAGCGGTACTATATGAGGTTGGCCTTCTCAAGCCACGGCAAGCTTGGCGGCCTTCTCTGCCAACTCGGATCATAAAGTCACGGACAAGACTTGCACGCACTCAACAACATAGGCTTAGCCTTCCCGATCAACGTGCTCATCTAGCAAAGCGAGTACTTGGATTGCAAAGACATGATGCTAGACATATGCACGGCACAAGCGTCACACTCCGTCTCATCAGACACATCCACGGGCTTCCTAAGCAACTCTATCTCCACCATAGCCATTTCCCACTTCTCCTTGTACTCCTTTCTCTCCCTAGCTGCTCGCTTGAGCAACTTCTCTGACACACAAGCGCATCGCCCAAAGAGTCAACCTCATCGGAGGGTCGATTGTAGGAGGTACCTCGAGGGGGGAAGAAGAGCCGCTGTCGTGTGGCTTGACGCCCATCGGTCACCGCTCCGTCGAGGGCCATGGTGCAGAAGCCCCCGGGCTTGGAGTCGGCGAAGAAGCAGAGTCCATTCAGCTTATCCTCGACCTTGCACTCGGACTCCTCGTCGCTAGAGGAAGATTGCCCGTCCGAAGAGTCATTGTCAAGGTCGCTGAGGGAGGCGAGGAAGGCGTGCTTGTGCTCCTTGGCACGCTTGAGGTACTTCTTCTTGATCGCCTCCTTGTCGAAGCCTTTCTTGGACTTGTACTTGCCGGCGATGTACTCGCGCTTATCCTTGCACTTGTCCGGTCGTGCTTGTTGAAGGAGTAGTACTTCTCCGGAGTACTTGTCCTTGTTCTTCTTGGGGCACTTGGCGGCGGCGAGTGATCGGATCACCACACTCGAAACATCCGCCCTTGGGTGCACCGCCACGCCGTCGGTTCAAGCGGTTGTTGTGGAACCGCGAGAATCGGTGATGACTAGAGCCAGCTCATCATCCCCAAGGCTCTCCATCGCTCCTCTATCACGGACACCAAAGAAGACAAGGCAAACGAGATCTGTGAAGGGTTAGGCGAAGAACTTGAACTACCCTTACCTCGAGGCGAGAGCAACATTCGGGCCTTGAGATGGGTTCTTAAGCTTTGCACGGATCGAGCCTCGATCTCGGAGGACTTGAGCTTCTTTGTAGAGCTCGTCGGGTGTGAGGGTGTCGTAGTTGGCGGACTCCATGATCGCGGGAACACCTTCACATCCCACACCTTCCGATCCGAGGCGTACAAGAGCCGCATCGCCTTCTGCGTGGTCGTCAAGCCTCTCCGACGGCTTGTTAAAATCCGAAGCTTGTTGCGGATCGTCACGAAACCTAGCAAAGAGAGAATCGATGGACTCGCCATCAAGTTGGATTAGGTTGTTGTACTCTCTCTTATAGGTCTCATATAGGCGGGCCTTGACTTGTGGGGTTCCCTCGTGGTAGCTCTCAAGTGTCTTCCACACCTCACGGCGGTCTCACAAGTGGCAACTCTTTCGAACTCCGTGTCTTTGAGGCTAGAGAACAAGACACTCCTCGCTCGGTTGTTGGCATTGTGTTGGGCTATTTGTTCCTCACCCACTCGGCGGCTAGCACTTGGTAGTTCTCATCCTCGACAATCTCCCACACTCTCTAATCTATCCCCATAAGATGTGCTTGCATCTTAATCTTCCAATAGGGATAGTTGGTGCCATCGAACTCCCGGAGGCTTGCCACCATAGTGACCAAACCTCTCCATGTCGCCTTACTGCGGATCACGGACCGATTAAGGTGGATATGATCCTAACCGGCTCGATACCAATTGAAGGACCGAAACGGCGACCGGAGGGGGTGAATGGGAGCCTCGATTTTCCTTTTCAATTTTGGGTCATCGGCTCAACCCCCTACCTCAAAAGCGAACTCTTAAAGAAACGAGTGATACACGTGCTAACCGGTAGCAAGATATCAAACGCCGAAGTGATAGGCACAACGAGTCCAACGAAACAAACAAAGATCAAATCGGAGCTCAACCGGATCAAATCACGAAAAGAACAGGAAAAAGATTTCCCTTTGCAAATTACAGCAGAGTCCAAACCAAAACTCACTTTGAAACTAACGAGGTCAATCACGGGCTTACGGGTTACCACTGCGGCAGGCAAATAAGATCACAGACAAGATCACAACATATCACCATTTAGAAAATAACTTAGCACACCCAACGATGGTGAAGGCTGCATTTGCCGGTGAACCCTGGCGATGAACTACAAAAATAATTCCAAGAACTCTTTGCGAGTAGCCGGCAAAAGCGAGATGCTATGCGGGGCCGCTTTCTGCTATGCACTAGGACACCAAACCGACATGCGGTGATTCACGAGAAGTAATCAAGAAGGAGCAAAGCTGTAGCTTGATTCGACAATTCAAGGGATCCAAGATCAATTAAACAAATCACTACCAAGCCGAGCACTTGCTAGCTCACATACACATATAAACTAATGATTACTCACTTTGTAGAAAGAAAGTGACGACTCACGTAATTATTTCCTAAAATAAATACAAGTTGCTACTTGGAAGAAAATCAACAACGCATACAGATCAAATGGCCCGATGTGACCGCTCTCCTATTCTTTGCATGACTTGCAATTTTGGTCAAGAAAAAGCGGATGAGCGGGAGAGGGGATACGGGCGATGTGCGGCTCACCGGGCTCTGAGTCGATGAACTGGATCTCGAGACCGCGCGGCGACGACGTCCAACCAGCTTGTGCCTTGGCGCACTAAGCCCCTTTGCTTGGTCTCCTGTACCTGCACGGCACCTAGACACGAACAAGAAAAGCAAGGTCGAAGAAACGCATGCGGCGCCCGGATCCGAAATACGAAACTCGGATCGATCTACGAGCTCATGCCAAAAAAGATTTTAATCACTTGGAAGGATTGGTTCAGCACATGTGTCACACCCCATTTACGAGGTTCCTTAATCACACGTATTTGCGCCAGGATCACGCACAAATCGCCTAATTAAAATATAGATATGATATCAAAACTATACTTTTATTGCTATTGAGAAAAACATGATACATAGTTTGGGTTTACATGACTCGGCCGTAGGCCTACTATTATAACCCTATCGAGATCCTCTACGCGGCACATGTAACGGGGCTCCATTCCTACTGAGCAAGCTTGGAGTGCGGACAAACCCTTGGACTTACTCCTATTGCATCCTATAACTTCGGTCACCACAACGTAACTCCTTCATGTGCGTCTCCGTCTTAGAGGTACTCCTCATGGTTCCATCCTTGCGTCGGCCTTCGTAGCTTGATTTCCTTGGATACACTCTTGCGGTGACATTCTAAAAATAGAAAAAGAGGGGTGAGTACTTTCATACTCGGCAAGTCCAAACCAGGGGTTGGTAATTATTAAGGGTTGGGCCCTAGCAGAGTCTCTAAAACTGCTCCCGCTAGTTCGAGTTAATTATTATCCAAGCTCAAGGTAACGAGTCACATACCGGATTGTGTTTCTAATCATAGATGTTCCGGCCCGAAGATTTGCCCATTCCAAGGGCGTGGCTATTCGAATAGATTCAATTAACTCTGCAGAGGGTGTACAAATTTCCCCACCACGATAGGCATTGTCTACACCATGGCCCATGGTTCGACAGCCTAACGGATTCATGCACCAGCTTGGATGCCTCCTAGGTATTTTGGTATAATCCTCACCACGACTTCTCGGGGGTTGGAAGGATAACACGTCACCCTAAGATGGCGCATCACCCTAGACAATATGGTGATACCAAATCACCCACGGCTTCTGTGTAATACCTTATTACCCAACCTATCTTGTCAAACACCAAACCCAATCATAAATATGTGCACCTAGCACTGCGCCCGCTAGCGCCCAAACACCTTACGTGGAAGATCACTTTCACATCCAACCAGGACCATGGGGCCACTCTCCCCCATGTCGCTCCCGATAGGTCGTTTGCCTACACCGGCCACCTTGGTTCGAAACTATACCTCAACCCAACGGGTGTGGAATCAAAGCCGCCCCATATCGGCGTGTGGTACATGCGTAATATTACACTAGGTAGAAGGTCTATGAACCGGTCCTTAGGGAGGCGAGCATCTCTCCGCGGGATTCATCCCCGATTGTGATTAGTCCACCTCCATGTAGACTATCACCACTCACCTTTTGTTGACATGGTTCACATTATTACTTAAGTTAACGGCAAAGCCTAAGCGAAGCCTCACGCACATAGCCCATGAGTACTCCCGCACGGCTTGCCCTGGTTATACTTATCTTAATCATCTTATTAGTTATTATAGTAATTCAGTCAGGTTAGGGGGGGTAAGGACTTGCCTCTATCCACTGACGAGTATATCCAAGGTTCTTGGTCCTGTGTGCTCCGGCTCTTGTGTCTTGGTGTAGTGGTGCTCCTGGGTTCCGTCGGGCGGTCGTACGATCTATGGCGACAAACATGAAACACGAGCATAGCAACAAGAGCAACAACGTTCCTACGTGGGTTATCTCTAGGGGATGATGGATAGATTACTATCTACTCCTATCATTACTCTGTAAGTTTGAAGTACATGATAGAGAGAATCCATCCATCTGGGTGGTTCCTACGGCCAGGTTAGTGAGGTACGGATGCTTGACGGAGGACCAAACCACATCATTAATGTTCACTATCGTGTGAACCTGAAGGACACGATATGGTCGGTTTCCTATAGGCCCGTACGGGGTTAGCGACACACACACACACACACACACACATGCATATGTATGTGCCTAGGGTTAGCGAAGAGGGGAGGACCTAATCCAGGGGTTAGACACGCATATGCGTATACCCGTACGTCGGGCATACCCTATGTGTGTAGAGGACACGTATACTGGAGTATGTGCATGGAATACAAATACCCAAGTATACGAGCTAGGTTAGCGAAGGTTAGCCATGCGTAGATATAGTCGGTGGGTATATACGTATATTTATTTGTATTTCAAAATACCACTTTATACATTTTATATACGTACACCACCTATCACGTATATCTAGCATGTGGACAACTACGTGTATGTATATTCAAGTATTCATGTTCGTGAGAGTGTACACGCATACAAGAATATACGATTGCATGGTGTGGTTAGCGGAAGGGGTAAACTAGGGTTTACTGAAATCTACTGTAGCGATTAAATATAAATAAAGGGCACAACATAAACTAGAATTTAAATGGGCATAAAATATTAGAACAAGGGCATGAATAAATAGAGCATGATTTTAGAGGAATTTCGGAAGTGGAACGAAGTGATTTGGAGTTGGAACGGAAAAGATATGAATTTCCAAAGTTTAAACAAGTATTAATTAATTGATTAAACTTTGGAAATAATCCTGGAATTTTGGGAGTATGAAAACTGGAAGGTGAAAGGTTGGGTAGGATCTAGAGTGTACCTAGTTTATTTAGAAATTTTCTGGGAATTTTTACGTACTTGGAAAATGGACTTTTAATCTCCTGTGTACACTGCTCTGGGTGGCCTTAGCAATTTGCCCGACGCTGACGCATGGGTCCAGGGCAGTGTGGGCCGGCCGGCACTGTTTGGTGGACCGAGCCCACCTCGTGCTGTAGAGTGTAGACCTGCTTGCCCTTCTCTTGGTCCATGTGGACCATGTCTATGACCAGTGGGCCCGCGTGGAAGGGATAAGATTGAGGCCCTTGGTCACGGGATGCCTGCACGGGTGATTCCCGTTCGTTCCACAGGTTCGTTCCCGTCGTCTCCGTTCCCTAAATTGAGTTGCAGCGGCGGGTGGCTCAGCGGAGCAGGGCCATGGCGGCGGTGCTCGTCTGCGTCGGAGGCAGCCCGGCGGCAGGGCGGCGGTGTGCGCGGCAAGAAGGCGAGGCGGAGCATGGTGGTGCGCGGCGCGTCACGACGTAGGTGGTTGCGCGCGGCGTTCCGGGCGAAGTGCGGCGCGGCGGCGGGCATGGTGGCGTGCTGTGCGCAGGTGCAGCAGCTGGCTGGGCGCGCGCGGCGTGAGTGGGCGAGCACGGCATCGCCCGAGGCGTGCGCGGCTGCGTTCCGGCTCAGCGGGCGAGCGCGTCGCGGCTTCCGTGGCGAGGAAACAGGGCAGGGGAGGTGGAGCTCCAGCGGCGGCAGCTGGGCGCAGCGGCGGGCGACTTGAGCGCGGCGGCGTCGACGTCGTCGTCCTCGTCACGGCGGCCAGAGCGGCTGGGCGGCGGCTCCGAGCTCCAGTTGGCCGGCGGCGGCGCGACGGAGGCAGGGCGCAGTGCGCCCATGCAGGCCTCGGCGTCGGTCGTCCCGGCGCTGCGCTCGGCGTGGGGGCTTCGTGACCGGAGGGGGGCTATTTATAGGGGCGGAGGGAGGAGGCTCGCCGGAGATATTTTCCGGCAGCCATGGGTGAGCTGTCCGCGCGGGTGCTGTGGCGAGTTCAACGGAAGCAGTGGCAGCAGCGGCGCGACGTGACGGCATTAATTCCGGCAAGGACACTGGCAGCAGTGGCAGCGGCGACCTGGTAACAGTGCTTGGCAAGCAATGAGCTGGCGCCGGCGTGTTCCTCATGGCAGACGCGGTTGCGACGCGGCATCCACGGCGGGACGAGGATATTTTCCGGCAAGCCCAGCTAGCTCCCTGTTGCATGGTCGCTGCCCACAGTTTCCCCGTCGTCTTCTGTTCGGCAGTGGGGATATTTTGGGTGGTGGGGAAGATAGAGTTGACGAGCGGGGTCCACCTGTAAGGGAGAGGGAGAAAGCTGTGTACTGCTGTTGTTGCTGCTAGGCCTCGAGTTGGGCCAAAGGCCAGGGCGCCGGTTGGGCTGGCCCATCGCGCAAGGGCGGGAAGGAGAGCTGGGTCAGGCTGCTACACGGGTTGGAGGGGAATTGAGCCCGTTGCCCTTTTCCATATTCATTTTTCCATTTTCCAATTTCCATGTATATTTATATACACACATTTTCTTGCATAAATATTTGTGTGTGCATATAAAGGTGGCCATGCTCTTATGTATATTTATACACATGCATTGGAATACACACTTGTATATATATCGTTCACGAACTTTTGTGTATCCAATATATATCATCTGTATATAAACATACGAGATGGCTTGTTTATTTTCCCCAGAGCAATAAACTAAGCATTATTGGATTGGCTTGGGTTTGGAAATTTGGAGGGGGTGGTTGGAAGTGTTGATGGTATGGTGGTCGGCAGATCGAAGGGAAGGTCAAAGGAATATTTGAACAAGGGCGATTAAGGGATATATTTGGTAGTTGAAGGTACGATGGTTTGGTTGGTCGAGGCGGTGATCAAGGGTGTATTTGATGGAGGATGTCCAGGATATCAAGGATTTATTATTCGATGCCCAAAATAAATTCTAGCAGGCAAGCAAGCAAACATTCAAGCATCCAAACAAGGGCCTATTTTCTATATGGTGAATTTTGATGCAGGGTTTTCGAAAAAGGGTTTTTGGTTGTGCGGAAAATGAATTAGGTTTTAGTTGATAATTATAAAAAGTTCAAATTTTTAGTGAATTTTAAAATGATGTAAAAAACACGGGTGTTACAACATGTCCTAGCTCGTCGCAGATCAATCAAAAACACCCATGAGCAACACAGCCAAAAGAAATCGGGGAAGGGGAGAAGAACGGACGAAGAACAGCAAGTTGGGAAAAAGCGAAAACCAACAGCTCAAAGGGTACTTTGCTTTCGGCACGGGCACGCGACTAGTCGGATCTAAAAGCCACCATGGCACAAAGGCTGGTTAGGGGCAGCCCTTCCCCACTCAAGTTTGATACAAGATCGGTGGACCTCTCACTTGGGTGGAACTGAAACCCTAGCTAGAAAATGTAAAATGAGAGGCAAGAGGGGATGGAGAGTGCGCCTCCGCTAAATAGTCCAATATTCCCTCTCCGCCTAAACTACCCCAAGATACATGAATCGATCTTGTAACCCTAGGGCTATTTTGGTCGACTCGGGTAATTATCGATCCGACGGCCACCGCGCCTCCTCATCGGTAGCCTTGCATCCACGCAACCTCCCGATGCCGCCACGCGTGCCGCCCTTCCGTCCACCTAACGTCTCGGGTTTTGAGGCCCAAACCCCGCGAAACCAGCGCCCGTGGTTTTGAGGCCCAAACCACGAAACCCGCGCGATGATTTTGAGGGCAAACCACCAAACCTCCTCGACACGTGTCATCGCCGTCTTGACCGCCCGAAGTCGCCAAGTCATCCGAGCTCCCCCGCTCTGCCTGCACGCTCGTCGTCTTGACCCGATCAACACGGTCCTGCCACGCGTCCTCTTGCATCCGTCGATCTCCCGGATGTCACCCACCATGGCTAGCCACCCGGCGATCCGGTCCCTCGGTCCAAGCCTCACGTCCCGTCCTTCACCTCCAGCGGTCCGTCGGCCCGGACGTCCTCCTTGGCCCCTTCACCTCCGCCGTCGGCTACCATCTCCGAGCTCCACACCTGCACAACACGAACCAAGAGATACGTCTTCGACACACTCCACGTGTGCGGTGAACATAGCGAAGCATAAAAGATAAATGAAAATAGAAGGAGAATGTTGATTTGTTGACAATCACTCAATCACAAAACTAAACACATGTGACCTAAATCAACCATGTGTTCGCAGGATTGTTGGAGTACAGTATTCCGTATGCTCGTATGATTGTACCAGAGTTTAGCTGCGTTCTTTTGAAAGATGATATTCGAAGGTGTTTTGCCCATCTGTAGTTTCATCTCTATCTTTTTTTTTCGAAAATCTGTAGTGTCATCTGTACGTAAGAGGTTGATCTCTGTCATTTTTTCAGTCAGTTTTCAGTCCGAAGAAAGAGTGATTTGTGTTATGGTGCTGTAATGATTTGTACATGGTTCTTTTAAAAAAAAAATGATCTGTATTTGTTCAAGGTAATGAGATCCTGGTGGCTCCTGTGTTTGCATATAGAGATCTTAGCTAGACATAAATAAATGCCACACTCAACTAGAAAAGCCATTTTGTGTAACTTGGCTAGTCATTAACTTGCTGTTTGCATCTGAAACATTAGCCGGAACAGAACAAAGGATACTGTGATGAAGACAACTGGGCGTGCGCCGGTTCCAGTTCCGGTTCTAATTCCGGTTCCACGGTTCGTTTTCAGAGATTCTATTGAGGTCAACTTGGCAAAGATTGTTGCGCGTTTATTACCCTTTGATTTGGTTGATTGACGAAGAAGGCTACTGGACATCCTGATTTGTCTCCGGTTGCCTACTCGACATGTGTCGCCCTTCCTAGCACGACATGTCATCTGCGTGCCTGGCGGTGCTCAAGCGGTCTCGTTCTATCCCCATGAGCCATGGGTTGATCAGCAGTTGATGCACACACCAAAGCGATAAAAAGACAAGAAACAGGGTGGAAGACACACATCATAACATAAGTCATTAAACTTAGAGCAACTTTTAAAGCATCTCTCTATACCATTTCTTCTTATATTATGAAGATATACTTTTTTTGCCTTGATCCCATCTCTAAACCATCTTCTTTTTCTGCCTTTTGCAATCGTCTCCCCTAAGAACAACTCAACCAAATTGAGTATAACCAAACATATCTCCCTATATCAAGCCTTGTTTTCAAGACGTCTGATTAATCGCGGTTAATCGTCCTGGACGGTCCCATGGCGTCCAGGTCTGGTAATGTCGAATTGTCGATTAATCGTTCGTCCAGGGATCGCGATTGGACGGTCCCATGGTTCGTCCAGGCGTCTTGAAAACATGGATATTAAGTAAAAAAAAAGTAGAAAAAATGTGCTCCAACATACCCTCTTTCCCTAAATAATTTTCTCTGTATCTAAAAATGGCACTCATCTCCCTCGAACAAAATGGAATAAGCAACATTGTTTCTCAATTACCTTTCTTTCTTCATATTTACCGACTAGGTCCACCCGGTGGAGTTGTCATCGCTACTATGGCGGCGACGAGCACCATAGTGGTCAGTTCCCAAAGCAGCTTTCAGGCTAAATCTAGGAGAAGCTTTGCCAAAAATTGTTTTACTAAAAAATGATTCTTTGTTGATTCTGTAGAGTGATCTCTAGAATGAACTAAGAGGCTGGGAGCCAAAAAAAAAAAGCTTCTCCTAGTTCACTCCATGCATAGAGTTCATCCTAGAGAATCGATTTCAAAGAACTACTCCTCACATAGAATCAGCTTTCACAAGGAATCTGTAGAAGGAGCTCTAATAAACTAGCTAGCCCTAAGGTGGTTATCGAATGAACAATGGGTTAGGACTTAGGAGCGGATAAAATGTAGTGTTTTTTGATTTTCACTTCATATGCAGTGCAGAGTCATTGTATTTTCTTAGAAGAAGAGACATTTTTACACAAAATAATCACTTTTTTATGCGTACAAAGAATCAGCCTAGTTGGAGAATCTGGAGCGTGTCAAACAAACTCTTTGACAATGTTTCTCTTTTATTAATAACGTTTGAGCGATTTTAGTAATTTCTCTACAACATAAAAGGGATGAAAGTAACACTCCCGAATGGTGCGACAAAGTTTTCAGTTCCCCTCTCACACCCCACCATGGGATCTGGCGCCTCCCCTCTCCCAGGCCTTGTTTAGGAAACAAATTAAACATCGGGAAATTAATCATGCATGCGACTGGTCATTAATCATGCATGTGATCGGTCATTAATCACCGCATGCATGGCTAACACATCCTTCTCCTTTCCTTTTCTTGCAACAAATTTAAAAAGAAAAAAAAAAAATTGGTCGGTCATTAATCATGCATGCATGGCTAACGCCTTCCTCTTTCCTTTTCTTGTAACAAATTCAAAAGGAAAGAAAAAAAAAATCGATTGGTCATTAATCATTGCTAACGCCTTCTCCCCTTTCCTTTCTTGCGACAAATTCAAAAAGGAAAGAAATAAATTGATCGGTCATTAATCATGCTTGCATGGCTAACATCTCCTTCCCCTTTACTTTTCTTGCGACAAATTCAAAAGTGAAAAAATCGATACGATAATTTTTCCCTCTTATCTTTTCCCCAGAACGGAAACAAATAGCCGTGGACCTTCCATCTCTTGTGCAAACGTCGTAGCCTGCCAGACCCGCCCGACGTCAATCATGCTCTTTCCAAATCAGGATTCATGACCCAGACAACAAAAAATCTCTCGCCGTGAAAGATTCTCTAGCAGACCCATCCTCTGTCACGTGTGCAAAATGACCGCACACACCGCCCGGCTCCTCTTCGTGGCGAACCGCCTCGAAATAACACATTTATAGAGCACTTGTCTTCCTCTAGACACTAAGTACTCAACAAATGGGCCATTTCAAACAGTTCCGTCGAGCACACAATCGCAAGGGAGAACTCGAACAATCCACGTTTTACATCCGAATCCAATAATGAGTACAAGCTTACAATACTTAATTTATTCCATACAATACCAAGTCTTAGAAATTATTTATTACAATACCAAAGTTCAGAGTGCGGAAATAAACGGCGGAAATGAAATAAACATCTAGCGGCGACGAAGATACAAGGATCCATCTCGTGCCCACCGAAGAATCCTCCACACAAGACTAGCTCCTTATGCTCCACCCGCAACAAGGGTAAATAAACCCCGAGTACTCAATTGTACTTTCGCAAGACTTACCCGAAGGAATATATATATTTCCGACTCTCAAGGAATATGATAGGCTTTATGGTCAGTAGTTTATTTGTTTGCGTAAAAGCATTACTAAAAGTAAATCCCTACTTTTCATTTATTAGCCATCTTTTAAGTTCATCATCTAGCCATTCTAGATAAGCACTTGTTCTACTTTCAAGCAAGAGTTGAGCAATCAGAACCATCTTAATTCCATCTTCCATATTCCATATCTTACTACGATGCGGATACCCGTCAAGTCGCACCGACACGGCGGCGGTTCGCGAACCAATTTCCCCACTGGGTACCGAAAAAAACACACGCCCGCTTGCGCTACAAAAAATACGCCGCAAGCAAAGACCAACCCCGGTTCTGCCGAGGCTCCAGGTCCCCGCCCCAAACTTGGACTCGAGCCACCACTACCCGAGTCCCGACTCGGTATGGTCCTTGGACCTCCAACCTTTCCCCGCCTCCATTCGCCGGCACGGAAAGAGCCGGAAACCTCGTCATGAAAAGAACAGTCTTCCCGCTCCCATAAGCAAGTATGTGCACGGGATAATAAGATCTGTGACTTGACCACCATTCCATTGCAACGAGCGGTCCTTAATTGACACGGACAGGGAAAACAGTGCAACCAAGCTAGCCCCGTTGGCCGCGGAACATAACTTGTTACACCCACCAGAACCCATACCACTTCCCTGCCCGGTCACCATTTCCTTTCCACCATCTCATCATCAGTGTAGTAATATTCACCTACTTTGTGAGTAACAGCAGGTTACTCACGCTACCGAATAACCTAAGCATGACAACTACTCGATCTTGTACTAGTAAGACCCATAGGACAATATATATATGCATGTGGATTTCATATAACTCCTGAAACGTAAATGCAAACATATATATCATATTATTCAAAAATAAGGGTTATGCACCGGGGCTTGCCTTGGTCAAAGCAAACTAAACAAAAGTCAGTCACGGGCGGCTCGGAAACTCCTGCGGCACGAGTATCTCCTCCTCGTATCCTCGATGACTTCTTCGTACTCCTGGTCGCCCACGGTCACGACTTCCGCCAACTCGTTCACTACATGTATGCAATGATGATGCAATGATTTAATATACGGTAACAACAACTCTTAAAATAGGAACACATGCGATAAGCAACTAAGCTAGCTCTAATGACTAATGCAGCAAACTACGTACCACTTCAGCAAGCAAGCTATGGAACACGTATTCTATTCTAATTACTCATCATTAATTTAAAACGGATATTTAGCTACTATACAACAGTCTAGTTTAAGTCTATAAAAATTACAGCAAGCACATAACAATGAATTAAGGCTACGATAAAAGTTTCATGATTTTAGAACTCTATTTCGATTTTCTACAAATTCACAAACCTAGAGAAGACTTGATGACCTTAAGAAAGAAAAGCTAACAAGCAAGCTCATCCTCTATCTAAACTCACGCTCGACACAGGAGCAGCTCGCGTACGCGACATCACGACGGTCGCGGCGACTGGCAAGCTACGCACCAAAAGCTACTAACGAATCGATGGTCAAGCATCATTAGCTTACGGTGGTTCGTATGAAGGTGATGGCCAAGCTGGAGACAGCCCAACCGGGACGGCCACACGCGCGGCGCTCGGCAACAGGTACGCCGGCGTCAGCTAGTCTCCGACAGGAACGACGACCGAGGCTTGGCGTGGTGGTTCGGCTAAGCAACTGCCATGGCTGCTCTTGGTGAGAGGGTTAGGACCGGGACGCTCAGGCTGTATGTATTTGTAGGAAGAAAGGAAACTCCATGTTCCTATGTGGAGTTGCGCGGTATCAACTATGGTGTAGTGCAAAGGGCACGGCCACTCGGGGGTGCAGCTGAAATCTTTGGCCGCAAGCGTTCGGACAGACTATCATAACTGCGGCTGATACACACTGACTCGGCGCTCCGCTCGGCCAATTCGAACAGGAAGTATGCAGAGACGAGGCACGTCAACATTGAAGAGCAAACGACGATGCAGTGCAACACCGCCATGGCAGGATGTGGCTTGGTTGCTAGTAAACTGGCACACGTGCTCGTCCATGATAAACATGGCCTGTGCGACTGCAATGCCATAAATGGCAAGCGACGACGCCGAGCACGGCCTCGTGCACTCAGCAGCGACAAGCATCGGCAGCTAGCGGGGCAGGGTGCAGGCGGACGCGACGGCGAGCGCGAGAGCACGGCCGCCAGCAACAACGTGCCACAGTGCTAGGAGCAGAGGCATTCAAAGTGAAGCGACGACGCTGGGCAGGGCGCAGCAGCAAGCCGACGCGAGAAGACATGCATGGTCACGCGCGCCATAACCAGACCATGATTGGAAATACACTGACTGATAAGCATGGAGTGCAACAGTGCAGCTTGACTAATGCAATGGCTAATAAAGGTGCTCAGCTTTGCAGTACCATGCAAGGCATCAGCGGGCACGCTGCAAGCCGCAGAGATGGACAGCAAGCAAAGGACAAGCTACAGCCAAGCCAGAAGCAAGGGCGGTCGGCCATGCATGCATGCACGACAATTGAAGGCAGGGTGATAACGATCAAACACTAATCCATTAGCTAGCAACTTAACTCAAGGTCACATATATGTGTATATACAGTGTGTGTGTATATACATACATGTAGAAACTACTAGCTAAAGTGTTAGCGTGAGTTACACACATATATATATCCATACATATATAAAAAGAAACGACTTATTCTTTCATGAAATATCTAATCCTTTTTAATCATTTGAGTTGCAAGAAACATTTATATACACTTCATCAAATGCATTATTACAAAAACATGATGCTCATGACACGTTTTAGAAAGTTGATTACGCGGTAACACCGGGGGTGTTACAGCTCTACCCCTAAAACAAAATCTCGTCCCCGAGATTTCAAGCGTGCCTAGTGTGAGGAATGGGGAGGGATAAATTTTTAATCGAGACAATTACCTTGATGGACTAGAAAGGAGATGGGGATAATGCTCCAAAATATAACTTTCAAGTTCCCAAGTTGCTTCATCTTCCGAATGATTTTGCCACTGGACTTTATAAAATTTCACCACTTTATTTCTAGTCACTCTTTCCTTTTCGTCCAAGATTTTTATAGGATGCTCAACATATGAAAGATCAGGGTTGGAGAGGAAGTTCTTCAATTTCTACTACTTCTTCGAACTTCGCAAACATCTTCTCAACCGTGAGACATGGAAAACATTGTGAACCGGCCGACAAGATTTCGAGTTGCAGGCGATAAGCAACGTTCCCACACTTTCCCAAAACCTTGTAAGGTCCAACATAACGGGGGGCTAACTTTTCACGAACTCCAAAACGATGTACACCTCTCATAGGTGACACCTTGAGATACACATGATCACCAACTTCAAACTCCACTAGCCTTCTTTTCTTGTCTGCATAAGCTTTTTGACGGGTCTGAGCTGCTTTTAAGTGAGATTGAATAACACTAACTGTCTCTTGGGCTTCTTTGATTAAATCAGGACCAAAATATCCACGGTCTCCTACTTCAACCCAGTTGAGTGGTGTCCTGCATTTCTTGCCATACAAAGCCTCAAATGGTGCCATCCGGATACTTTCTTGATAACTGTTGTTGTATGAAAACTCTGCCCAAGGCAAACACTTATCCCATTTCTTTGGAAAAGAAATGACACAAGCTCTCAACATATCTTCGAGTACTTGGTTCACTCTTTCTGTCTGACCATCAGTCTCTGGGTGGTAAGCTGTGCTTCTGAGAAGTTTAGTTCCAAGGCATTCTTGCATCTGCTCCCAGAAGTGAGACATAAACACTGACCCTCTATCAGTAACAATTGTAAGGGGTACTCCGTGCAAGGACACAACCTTCTCAAAATACAGCTCAGCATATCTCTTGGCTGAATAATCCGTGTGTACCGGAATAAAATGAGCTGACTTAGTGAGACGGTCCACAATGACCCAAATGGAATCATATCCCTTTTTAGTGTGAGGCAAACCCACAATAAAAAATCCATAGAAATGTCCTCCCATTTCCAAGCGGGGATGGGTAATGGTTGCAGATAACCGGGTGTGCGCATATGATCAGCTTTCACTCTTCTACAAACATCACACTCAGAGATGTACCTAGTGATGTCTTGCTTCATATTTGGCCACCAATACATGTGGCGCAAATCATGATACATCTTATTGCTTCCGGGTGAATGGACAACTTGGAATCGTGAGCTTCTTGCATAATCTTTCTTCTAAGCTCATGGCTTGCGGGGACCACCAACCGATTTTTGAACTTCAACACACCTTGCTCATCAATACTAAAGTGAGGACCACGACCGGTTGCCATTAGCTTCTTGATATGAGGAATTTCGAGGTATCTTGCCTTTGCTCAAAAATAATTTGTTCAAGCAAATCGATACTAAAGCAATGTGTGCCAATACTTTAGAATGATTGAAAGGCATGGACTCTTCATCGCCTTGATGCAACTTCCGACTCAATGCATCGGCCTACCACATTGGCCTTTCCAGGATGATAATGAACTTCAAATCATAATCCTTGATCAACTCAAGCCACCTTCGTTGCCTCATATTTAACTTTCGTATTGAGTAAAAATATATTTGAGGCTCTTGTGATCCGTATAAATATGGACCTTGTTTCCCAAAGAAATAATGTCTCCAAATTTTTAGAGCGTGCACTATGCACCTAGCTCTAAATCATGGGTGGGGTAATTCACCTCGTGCTTTTTCAGGGGCGTGATGCATAAGCTATCACACGTCCATCTTGCATAAGCACACAACCCAATCCAGTTTTAGAGGCATCACAATATACATCAAATGGTCTCTCAATATCCGGGCCGAGCAAGAACAGAGCAAAGGTGGTGAGATAATTCTTCGAGCTTGAAAGGCTTCTTCACAAGCTTTGGACTCCATACAAACTTGACATCCTTCTGAAGCAACTTGGTCATTGGATGAGCTATCTTGGAAAAGTCGAATAAAACGCCGATAATAGCCCGGAAGACCAAGGAACCGCCGAATCGATGAACTGATTTGGGGGACTTCCAATTTAACACATCTCTTACCTTGCCAGATCCACCGAGACGCCTTTCAGGGGGTAAGAACATGCCCCAAAAATTCCACTCGTTTCAGCCAAAACTCACATTTGCCGAACTTGGCATACAACTTATGTTTGCGTAGTCGGGTTAGGACTGTGCGAAGATGTTGTGCATGTTCTTCTTCATTCTTGGAATATACCAGGATATCATCAATGAACACCACCACAAACTTATCCAACTCAGGCATGAAGACTGTGTTCATGAGATACATGAAGAATGCAGGAGCATTGGTGAGACCAAAAGACATGACTAGGTATTCATACAACCCATACCTAGTAGAGAAAGTCGTCTTTGGTACATCTTGAGGTCTAATCTTTATCTGGTGATACCCCGAACGAAGATCGATCTTGGAGAACACCTTTGCACCAGCTAACTGGTCAAACAAAGTATCAATGCGAGGCAAAGGATACTTGTTCTTAATGGTTACCGCATTGAGAGGGCGATAATCCACACACATCCGAAGAGTATCATCTTTCTTTTTCACAAAAATAGCTGGACAACCCCATGGTGATGAACTAGGACGAATGTATCCTTTCTCTAATAATTCTTCCAATTGCTTCTTCATCTCAGCTAGTTCTTGTGGAGCCATACGGTAAGGGCGCCTTGAAATTGGAGCAGTGCCAGGCTCTAACTCAATAGTAAACTCTACTTCTCTGTCCGGTGGTAGTCCAGGCAAATCTTCAGGGAACACATCAGGAAACTCACAAACCACAGGAATAGAGGCAAGATCAGGAGAAGCTTCAGCATGAGCAATAGCCGGCAAGAAGGGAGTCAAGACATGAGAAGAGACATCCGATCCTCGTAAGAGGGAAGCCTTAACTCAACAATCCTTCGTTTCAGGTTCAACACTACCCCATAGACACTCATCCAGTTCATGCCCAATATTGCATCTATGCCTTGACCCGGCAGCACCATGAACTGAAGTCGATAGGGGTGGGTTGCTAGTACTAGGCTGACTGTATCTGTGCGGGTATTAATGCTCACTAGCGCACCCGGAGTTTTGATTCTATAGGCAATAGGGATAGCCTTAGTAGATATATTGTGCCTCTGTGCATACCCCGCGATAAATGAATGTGATGCACCGTAATCAAATAACACATATCTTTGGATGAGAATCAATGGTGAACATACCGGCCATCACAGAACTTTCCCTGTGGAATCTCCTCGATCGCTATGAAGTTGACTGTCGGTCGCGACTCCACGGGCACCTTCTTCTTGACAATAGTTCTCTTCACCAATTGGGAGTTGGTCAAGGTCGGCGCAGACGAAAAAGACTGGTTCCGAGGACACTCCCGAGCAAAGTGGCCTTCCCGTCCACACTTGAAGCATGCACTGCTTCATCCCTTGCATTGGGCGAAGGCTGAAACTAGCCGTCCCTCGAGGCCGCTTTACACCTGCTGAGTAGGTGCACGGTATCGGGGAGGCCGTGACTAGTAACTCTGGCTGAGGCCGGCGAGACGGCTGTCCTCCTGATGGATGATAGGACATCCGCCTCACAACCTGTACCTTCTGAGTGTGGGGGTGACCAGAAGGGGCACTCGCCACTCTCTTGCGCTTCCACTCGCGCTTGAGCATCACGCCCAAGTCCCTCGAGCAATAGCAGCATTCACCAATTCACCAAAGGTCCGATAGCCTCCGGTGTACAACTTCTCTGTAGAGCAAAAAGAGAGACCACGGTAGAAACAATCCCACTTCTTTTCATCATCGTATGCACATGTGGACCAAAGATATCTTGAGACAAATGGTTGAATCTGTTCACATATTCCAAGACGCTCATATTGCCTTGCTTGAGCTCAAGAAATTCATTCAGCTTCCTTGCCAACAACCCAGCGGGAATATAGAATTGACGAAAGCGATGAGTGAACTCCCCGCCAAGTCACCGATGGTTCGCAGTGTGTTGCCTTGAAGTTAGCCCACCAGGCACTAGCAGCCCCCTGAAGCTATTGTCCGGCAGAGTACACCTTCTGCTCATCAGTGACATTGTTGAGCAACTCAAATTTTTGTTCAAGAATGCGAAGCCAATGCTCCGCGTCCAGTGGCTCTGCAGACGGTGTGAATGTGGGTGGGTGGGTTGCCAAGAAGTCCGGGTAGGAACAGGGGCTTCTCGGGACCCACAAGCACCACCCCCATCCCCACCATTGCCACCGGGCCTCCACGCGAACAAACCCACCAATCAACTGAG
Organism: Hyparrhenia diplandra; assembly: GCA_015847255.1. Lineage (NCBI taxonomy): Eukaryota > Viridiplantae > Streptophyta > Magnoliopsida > Poales > Poaceae > Hyparrhenia > Hyparrhenia diplandra. Next base: position 90,330 of record JADLZK010000652.1, on the reverse strand, counting down.
CCAACATATCCATGGTACGGGCCGACTCCCGACGGGTGGCTAATAACTTCGCCATCATCTCGGCGGGGTCATCGGAGGTGGTGGTGGAGGAGCCGCCGGCCGGGACCTCGTTACTATCCGCTGGGCATTATTGTTATCGGCACCATGCCCATTCCCACCTTGCTCCTCCTGAGCATCATGACCTCCCCCGACACTGGCGCTTCCACGCCCGCACCTTAGGTTCATCCGAAACGGATAAACCAACCATTAGGGGCGGGCGTCCAAACCATGATAAAAGCTTTAGAGAGAAAAATTGATAAGGCCTGATAAACTGCATGATAAGGATTTTTACTAAAATTGAAGCAATTCTTTTTACTCATTATGCTACTGTATTTGCTAGCTAAACTGTGTGTGAAGGGGTATTTAAGAAATTCCCTGTTTATGATGCATGATTCGACCTATTCGTTCGCTCAAGCCGGAATATAGCGGCAATCGCATAAAACCTTGGCACATCGAACACTCACTCGCGCACACTAACGATTCTTACGGATCGCAAGTTAGTGTACCCACTGCAGAAAATTGATTAGATAAAACCAATTGCCACTATCCTATATAGACCAATATTATAGGGCTTATACTTATTTACGCAATTATTACCGCATCCTAGTTTTCGCAAAGCTTTTGTTGGTCAAATTTTATACTTTTGAAAATGGTTATTAAGCTCGTAAACTCATTATTGGCTCTGATACCACCTGTGGCAGAACCGCCCGAAATAACACATTTATAGAGCACTTGTCTTCCTCTAGACACTAAGTACTCAACAAATGGGCCATTTCAAAATAGTTCCGTCGAAAGCACACCGCAAGGGAGAACTCGAACAATCCACGTTTTACATCCGTAATCCAATAATGAGTACAAGCTTACAATACTTAATTTATTCCATACAATACCAAGTCTTAGAAATTATTTATTACAATACCAAAGTTCAGAAAGCGGAAATAAACAAAATGAAATGAAATAAACATCTAGCGACGACGAAGATACAAGGATCCATCTGTGCCCACCGTAAGAATCCTCCACACAAGACTAGCTCCTTATGCTCCACACGCAACAAGGGTAAATAAACCCCGAGTACTCAATTGTACTCGCAAGACTTACCCGAAGGGAATATATATATTTCCCCGACTCTCAAGGAATATGATAGGCTTTATGGTCAGTAGTTTATTTGTTTGCAGAAAAGCATTACTAAAAGTAAATCCTTACTTTTCATTTATTAGCCATCTTTTAAGTTCATCATCTAGCCATTCTAGATAAGCACCTGTTCTACTTTCAAGCAAGAGTTGAGCAATCAGAACCATCTTAATTCCATCTTCCATATTCCATATCTTACTACGATGCGGATACCAGTCAAGTCGCACCGACACGGCGGGCGATTCGCGAACCAATTTCCCCAGTGGGTACCCCGAAAAACACGCCCGCTTGCGCTTACAAAAATACGCGCAAGCAAAGACCAACCCCTTCGGTTCCTGCCCGAGGCTCCGTGTCCCCCCCCAAACTTGGACTCAGAGCCACCACTACCCGAGTCCCGGACTCGGTATGGTCCTTGGACCTCCAACCTTTCCCGCCTCCATTCAGTCGGCACGGAAAGAGCCGGAAACCTCGTCATGAAAAGAACAGTCTTCCCGCTCCCATAAGCAAGTATGTGCACGGGATAATAAGATCTCGTGACTTGACCACCATTCCATTGCAACGAAGCGGTCCTTAATTGACACGGACAGGGGAAAACAAAGGTGCAACCAAGCTAGCCCCGTTGGCCGCGGAACATAACTTGTTACACCCACCGTAACCCATACCACTTCCCCTGCCCGGTCACCATTTCCTTTCCACCATCTCATCATCGGTAGTAATATTCACCTACTTTGTGAGTAACAAAGAAGTTACTCACGCTATCAATAACCTAAGCATGGCAACTACTCGATCTTGTACTAGTAAGACCCATGGGACAATATATATATGCATGTGGATTTCATATAACTCCTGAAACGTAAATGCAAACATATATATCATATTATTCAAAAATAAGGGTTATGCACCGGGGCTTGCCTTGGTCAGGCGCAAACTAAACAAAGTCAGTCACGGGCGGCTCCGGAAACTCCTGCGGCACGAGTATCTCCTCCTCGTACTCCTCGATGACTTCTTCGTACTCCTGGTCGCCCACGGTCACGACTTCCGCCAACTCGTTCACTACATGTATGCAATGATGATGCAATGATTTAATATACGGTAACAACAACTCTTAAAATAGGAACACATGCGATAAGCAACTAAGCTAGCTCTAATGACTAATGCAGCAAACTACGTACCACTTCAGCAAGCAAGCTATGGAACACGTATTCTATTCTAATTACTCATCATTAATTTAAAACGGATATTTAGCTACTATACAACAGTCTAGTTTAAGTCTATAAAAATTACAGCAAGCACATAACAATGAATTAAGGCTACGATAAAAGTTTCATGATTTTAGAACTCTATTTCGATTTTCTACAAATTCACAAACCTAGAGAAGACTTGATGACCTTAAGAAAGAAAAGCTAACAAGCAAGCTCATCCTCTATCTAAACTCACGCTCGACACAGGAGCAGCTCGCGTACGCGACATCACGACGGTCGCGGCGACTGGCAAGCTACGCACCAAAAGCTACTAACGAATCGATGGTCAAGCATCATTAGCTTACGGTGGTTCGTATGAAGGTGATGGCCAAGCTGGAGACAGCCCAACCGGGACGGCCACACGCGCGGCGCTCGGCAACAGGTACGCCGGCGTCAGCTAGTCTCCGACAGGAACGACGACCGAGGCTTGGCGTGGTGGTTCGGCTAAGCAACTGCCATGGCTGCTCTTGGTGAGAGGGTTAGGACCGGGACGCTCAGGCTGTATGTATTTGTAGGAAGAAAGGAAACTCCATGTTCCTATGTGGAGTTGCGCGGTATCAACTATGGTGTAGTGCAAAGGGCACGGCCACTCGGGGTGCAGCTGAAATCTTTGGCCGCAAGCGTTCGGACAGACTATCATAACTGCGGCTGATACACACTGACTCGGCGCTCCGCTCGGCCAATTCGAACAGGAAGTATGCAGAGACGAGGCACGTCAACATTGAAGAGCAAACGACGATGCAGTGCAACACCGCCATGGCAGGATGTGGCTTGGTTGCTAGTAAACTGGCACACGTGCTCGTCCATGATAAACATGGCCTGTGCGACTGCAATGCCATAAATGGCAAGCGACGACGCCGAGCACGGCCTCGTGCACTCAGCAGCGACAAGCATCGGCAGCTAGCGGGGCAGGGGTGCAGGCGGACGCGACGGCGAGCGCGAGAGCACGGCCGCCAGCAACAACGTGCCACAGTGCTAGGAGCAGAGGCATTCAAAGTGAAGCGACGACGCTGGGCAGGGCGCAGCAGCAAGCCGACGCGAGAAGACATGCATGGTCACGCGCGCCATAACCAGACCATGATTGGAAATACACTGACTGATAAGCATGGAGTGCAACAGTGCAGCTTGACTAATGCAATGGCTAATAAAGGTGCTCAGCTTTGCAGTACCATGCAAGGCATCAGCGGGCACGCTGCAAGCCGCAGAGATGGACAGCAAGCAAAGGACAAGCTACAGCCAAGCCAGAAGCAAGGGCGGTCGGCCATGCATGCATGCACGACAATTGAAGGCAGGGTGATAACGATCAAACACTAATCCATTAGCTAGCAACTTAACTCAAGGTCACATATATGTGTATATACAGTGTGTGTGTATATACATACATGTAGAAACTACTAGCTAAAGTGTTAGCGTGAGTTACACACATATATATATCCATACATATATAAAGAAACGACTTATTCTTTCATGAAATATCTAATCCTTTTAATCATTTGAGTTGCAAGAAACATTTATATACACTTCATCAAATGCATTATTACAAAAACATGATGCTCATGACACGTTTTAGAAAGTTGATTACGCGGTAACACCGAGGGTGTTACAGCTCTACCCCCCTAAAACAAAATCTCGTCCCGAGATTTCGCGTGCCTAGTGTGAGGAATGGGGAGGGATAAATTTTTAACTGAGACAATTACCTTGATGGACTAGAAAGGAGATGGGGATAATGCTCCAAAATATAACTTTCAAGTTCCCAAGTTGCTTCATCTTCCGAATGATTTTGCCACTTTGGACTTTATAAAATTTCACCACTTTATTTCTAGTCACTCTTTCCTTTTCGTCCAAGATTTTTATAGGATGCTCAACATATGAAAGATCAGGGTTGGAGAGGAAGTCCTTCAATTTCTACTACTTCTTCGAACTCGCAAACATCTTCTCAACTGTGAGACATGGAAAACATTGTGAACCGCGACAAGATTTACGAGTTGCAGGCGATAAGCAACGTTCCCACACTTTCCCAAAACCTTGTAAGGTCCAACATAACGGGGGCTAACTTTTCACGAACTCCAAAACGATGTACACCTCTCATAGGTGACACCTTGAGATACACATGATCACCAACTTCAAACTCCACTAGCCTTCTTTTCTTATCCGCATAAGCTTTTTGACGGTCCGAGCTGCTTTTAAGTGAGATTGAATAACACTAACTGTCTCTTGGGCTTCTTTGATTAAATCAGGGACCAAAATATCCACGGTCTCCTACTTCAACCCGCTTGAGTGGTGTCCCGCATTTCTTGCCATACAAAGCCTCAAATGGTGCCATCCGGATACTTTCTTGATAACTGTTGTTGTATGAAAACTACGCCCCAAGGCAAACACTTATCCCATTTCTTTGGAAAAGAATGACACAAGCTCTCAACATATCTTCGAGTACTTGGTTCACTCTTTTCGTCGACCATCGGTCCTCGGGTGGTAAGTCGTGCTTCGAGAAGTTTAGTTCCAAGGCATTCTTGCATCTGCTCCCGAAGTGAGACATAAACACTGACCCTCTATCAAGAACAATTGTAAGGGGTACTCCGTGCAAGGACACAACCTTCTCAAAATACAGACTCGGCATATCTCTTGGCTGAATAATCCGTGTGTACCGGAATAAAATGAGTGACTTAGTGAGACGGTCCACAATGACCCAAATGGAATCATATCCCTTTTTTAGTGTGAGGCAAACCCACAATAAAATCCATAGAAATGTCCTCCCATTTCCAAGCGAGGGATGGGTAATGGTTGCGATAACCGGTGTGCGCATATGATCAGCTTTCACTCTTCTACAAACATCACACTCGAGAGATGTACCTAGTGATGTCTTGCTTCATATTTGGCCACCAATACATGTGGCGCAAATCATGATACATCTTATTGCTTCCGGGGTGAATGGACAACTTGGAATCGTGAGCTTCTTGCATAATCTTTCTTCTAAGCTCATGGCTTGCGGGGGACCACCAACCCATTTTTGAACTTCAACACACCTTGCTCATCAATACTAAAGTGAGGACCACGACCACGGCTGCCATTAGCTTCTTGATATGAGGAATTTCGAGGTATCTTGCCTTTGCTCAAAAATAATTTGTTCAAGCAAATCGGATACTAAAAAGCAATGTGTGCCAATACTTTAGAATGATTGAAAGGCATGGACTCTTCATCGGCTTGATGCAACTTCCGACTCAATGCATCAGGCTACCACATTGGCCTTTCCGGATGATAATGAACTTCCAAATCATAATCCTTGATCAACTCAAGCCACCTTCGTTGCCTCATATTTAACTTCCAGATTGAGTAAAAATATATTTGAGGCTCTTGTGATCCGTATAAATATGGACCTTGTTTCCCAGCAAATAATGTCTCCAAATTTTTAGAGCGTGCACTACTGCACCTAGCTCTAAATCATGGGTGGGGTAATTCACCTCGTGCTTTTTCAGCTGGCGTGATGCATAAGCTATCACACGTCCATCTTGCATAAGCACACAACCCAATCCAGTTTTAGAGGCATCACAATATACATCAAATGGTCTCTCAATATCTGGCTGAGCAAGAACAGGAGCAGTGGTGAGATAATTCTTCAGAGCTTGAAAGGCTTCTTCACAAGCTGGACTCCATACAAACTTGACATCCTTCTGAAGCAACTTGGTCATTGGATGAGCTATCTTGGAAAAGTCAGGAATAAAACGCCGATAATAGCCAGCAAGACCAAGGAACTGTCGAATCTGATGAACTGATTTGGGGGACTTCCAATTTAACACATCTCTTACCTTGCCAGGATCCACCGAGACGCCTTCAGGGGTAAGAACATGCCCCAAAAATTCCACTCGTTTCAGCCAAAACTCACATTTGCTGAACTTGGCATACAACTTATGTTTGCGTAGTCGGGTTAGGACTGTGCGAAGATGTTGTGCATGTTCTTCTTCATTCTTGGAATATACCAGGATATCATCAATGAACACCACCACAAACTTATCCAACTCAGGCATGAAGACTGTGTTCATGAGATACATGAAGAATGCAGGAGCATTGGTGAGACCAAAAGACATGACTAGGTATTCATACAACCCATACCTAGTAGAGAAAGCTGTCTTTGGTACATCTTGAGGTCTAATCTTTATCTGGTGATACCCCGAACGAAGATCGATCTTGGAGAACACCTTTGCACCAGCTAACTGGTCAAACAAAGTATCAATGCGAGGCAAAGGATACTTGTTCTTAATGGTTACCGCATTGAGAGGGCGATAATCCACACACATCCGAAGAGTATCATCTTTCTTTTTCACAAAAATAGCTGGACAACCCCATGGTGATGAACTAGGACGAATGTATCCTTTCTCTAATAATTCTTCCAATTGCTTCTTCATCTCAGCTAGTTCTTGTGGAGCCATACGGTAAGGGCGCCTTGAAATTGAGCAAAGGCCGGGCTCTAACTCAATAGTAAACTCTACTTCTCTCGTCCGTGGTAGTCCGGGCAAATCTTCGGGAACACATCAGAAACTCACAAACCACGGGAATAGAGGCAAGATCAGGAGAAGCTTCAGCATGAGCAATAGCTGGCAAGAAGGGAGCTGAAGACATGAGAAGAGACATCCGATCCTCAGAAGAGGGAAGCCTTAACTCAACAATCCTCTGTTTCAGGTTCAACACTACCCCATAGACACTCATCCAGTTCATGCCCAATATTGCATCTATGCCTTGACCCGGCAGCACCATGAACTGAAGTCGATAGGGGTGGGTTGCTAGTACTAGGGCCGATCAGATGCGTGGGGTATTAATGCTCACTAGCGCACCGGAGTTTTGATTCTATAGGCAATAGGGATAGCCTTAGTAGATATATTGTGCCTCTGTGCATACCCATTGACCGATAAATGAATGTGATGCACCGTAATCAAATAACACATATGCTGGATGAGAATCAATGGTGAACATACCAGCCATCACAAACTTTCCCCTGTGGAATCTCCTCGATCGCTATGAAGTTGACCTGTCCGGTCACGACTCACGGGCACCTTCTTCTTGACAATAGTTCTCTTCACCAATTGGGAGTTGGTCAAGGTCAGGCGGACTAAAAAAGATCGGGTTCTCGAGGACACTCCCGAGCAAAGTGGCCTTCCCGTCCCACACTTGAAGCATGCACCTGGCTTCATCCCTTGCATTGGACGAGGCTGAAACTGCTGTCCCTGAGGCTGCTGCACCTGCTGAGTAGGTGCACGGTACTGAGGAGGCTGTGACTGGTAACTCTGCTGAGGCTGGCGAGACGGCTGTCCTCCTGATGGATGATAGGACATCCGCCTCACAACCTGTACCTTCTGAGTGTGGGGGTGACCAGAAGGGGCACTCGCCACTCTCTTGCGCTTCCACTCCGCTTGAGCATCACGCCCAAGTCCCTCCAGAGCAATAGCAGCATTCACCAATTCACCAAAGGTCTGATAGCCTCCGGTGTACAACTTCTCCTGTAGAGCAAAAGAGAGACCACGGTAGAAACAATCCCACTTCTTTTCATCTGTATCCACATGTGGACCAGCATACTGAGACAAATGGTTGAATCTGTTCACATATTCCAGCACGCTCATATTGCCTTGCTTGAGCTCAAGAAATTCATTCAGCTTCCTTGCCAACAACCCAGCAGGAATATAGAATTGACGGAAAGCAGTAGTGAACTCCCGCCAAGTCACCTGATGGTTCGCAGGCTGTGTTGCCTTGAAGTTAGCCCACCAGGCACTAGCAGCCCCCTGAAGCTGTTGTCCGGCAGAGTACACCTTCTGCTCATCAGTGACATTGTTGAGCAACTCAAATTTTTGTTCAAGAATGCGAAGCCAATGCTCCGCGTCCAGTGGCTCTGCAGACGGTGTGAATGTGGGTGGGTGGGTTGCCAAGAAGTCCGGGTAGGAACAGGGCTTCTCGGGACCCCGCGCACCACCCCCATCCCCACCATTGCCACCTGGGCCTCCACGAACAAACCCACCAATCAACTGAGCCAACATATCCATGGTACGGGCTGACTCCCGACGGGTGGCTAATAACTCAGCCATCATCTCAGCAGGGGTCATCGGAGGTGGTGGTGGAGGAGCCGCCAGAGCTGGGACCTCGTTACTATCCGCCTGGGCATTATTGTTATCAGCACCATGCCCATTCCCACCTTGCTCCTCCCCGAGCATCATGACCTCCCCGACATCGGGCGCTTCCACGCCCGGACCTTAGGTTCATCTGAAACGGATAAACCAACCATTAGGGCGGGCGCCCAAACCATGATAAAAGCTTTAGAGAGAAAATTGATAAGGCCCGATAAAATCGCATGATAAGGATTTTTACTAAAATTGAAGCAATTCTTTTTACTCATTATGCTCTTGTATTTGCTAGCTAAAGCGTGTGTGAAGGGGTATTTAAGAAATTCCCCATTTATGATGCATGATTCGACCTATTCGTTCGCTCAAGCCGGAATATAGCGGCAATCGCATAAAACCTTGGCACATCGAACACTCACTCTCGCACACTAACGATTCTTACGGATCGCAAGTTAGTGTACCTGCAGAAAATTGATTAGATAAAACCAGTGCCACTATCCTATATAGACCAATATTATAGGGCTTATACTTATTTACGCAATTATTACCGCATCCTAGTTTTCGCAAAAAGCTTTTGTTGGTCAAATTTTATACTTTTTTTGAAAATGGTTATTAAGCTCGTAAACTCATTATTGGCTCGATACCACCCGTGGCGAAACCGCCTCGAAATAACACATTTATAGAGCACTTGTCTTCCTCTAGACACTAAGTACTCAACAAATGGGCCATTTCAAAGCAGTTCCGTCGAGCACACCGCAAGGGAGAACTCGAACAATCCACGTTTTACATCCGAATCCAATAATGAGTACAAGCTTACAATACTTAATTTATTCCATACAATACCAAGTCTTAGAAATTATTTATTACAATACCAAAGTTCGAGAAAGGAAATAAACAAATGAAATGAAATAAACATCTAGCGGCGGCGAAGATACAAGGATCCATCTGTGCCCACCGGAAGAATCCTCCACACAAGACTAGCTCCTTATGCTCCACCGCAACAAGGGTAAATAAACCCCGAGTACTCAATTGTACTTTCGCAAGACTTACCGAAGGGAATATATATATTTCCCCGACTCTCAAGGAATATGATAGGCTTTATGGCTGTAGTTTATTTGTTTGCAGAAAAGCATTACTAAAAGTAAATCCTTACTTTTCATTTATTAGCCATCTTTTAAGTTCATCATCTAGCCATTCTAGATAAGCACCTGTTCTACTTTCAAGCAAGAGTTGAGCAATCGGAACCATCTTAATTCCATCTTCCATATTCCATATCTTACTACGATGCGGATACCGGTCAAGTCGCATTACCCGACACGGCGGCGATTCGCGAACCAATTTCCCCCTACCGGGTACCCCGAAAAACACACGCCCGCTTGCGCTACAAAAATACGCCGCAAGCAAAGACCAACCCCCGGTTCCTGCCGAGGCTCAGTCCCCCGCCCCAAACTTGGACTCCGAGCCACCACTACCCGAGTCCCGGACTCAGTATGGTCCTTGGACCTCCAACCTTTCCCCGCCTCCATTCAGTCGGCACGGAAAGAGCCGGAAACCTCGTCATGAAAAGAACAGGTCTTCCCGCTCCCATAAGCAAGTATGTGCACGGGATAATAAGATCTGTGACTTGACCACCATTCCATTGCAACGAAGCGGTCCTTAATTGACACGGGACGGGGAAAACAAGGTGCAACCAAGCTAGCCCGTTGGCCGCGAAACATAACTTGTTACACCCACGGAACCCATACCACTTCCCTGCCCGGTCACCATTTCCTTTCCACCATCTCATCATCAGTGTAGTAATATTCACCTACTTTGTGAGTAACAGCAGGTTACTCACGCTGCCGATAACCTAAGCATGGCAACTACTCGATCTTGTACTAGTAAGACCCATGGGACAATATATATATGCATGTGGATTTCATATAACTCCTGTAACGTAAATGCAAACATATATATCATATTATTCAAAAATAAGGGTTATGCACCGGGGCTTGCCTTGGTCAGGCGCAAACTAAACAAAGTCAGTCACGGGCGGCTCCGGAAACTCCTGCGGCACGAGTATCTCCTCCTCGTACTCCTCGATGACTTCTTCGTACTCCTGGTCGCCCACGGTCACGACTTCCGCCAACTCGTTCACTACATGTATGCAATGATGATGCAATGATTTAATATACGGTAACAACAACTCTTAAAATAGGAACACATGCGATAAGCAACTAAGCTAGCTCTAATGACTAATGCAGCAAACTACGTACCACTTCAGCAAGCAAGCTATGGAACACGTATTCTATTCTAATTACTCATCATTAATTTAAAACGGATATTTAGCTACTATACAACAGTCTAGTTTAAGTCTATAAAAATTACAGCAAGCACATAACAATGAATTAAGGCTACGATAAAAGTTTCATGATTTTAGAACTCTATTTCGATTTTCTACAAATTCACAAACCTAGAGAAGACTTGATGACCTTAAGAAAGAAAAGCTAACAAGCAAGCTCATCCTCTATCTAAACTCACGCTCGACACAGGAGCAGCTCGCGTACGCGACATCACGACGGTCGCGGCGACTGGCAAGCTACGCACCAAAAGCTACTAACGAATCGATGGTCAAGCATCATTAGCTTACGGTGGTTCGTATGAAGGTGATGGCCAAGCTGGAGACAGCCCAACCGGGACGGCCACACGCGCGGCGCTCGGCAACAGGTACGCCGGCGTCAGCTAGTCTCCGACAGGAACGACGACCGAGGCTTGGCGTGGTGGTTCGGCTAAGCAACTGCCATGGCTGCTCTTGGTGAGAGGGTTAGGACCGGGACGCTCAGGCTGTATGTATTTGTAGGAAGAAAGGAAACTCCATGTTCCTATGTGGAGTTGCGCGGTATCAACTATGGTGTAGTGCAAAGGGCACGGCCACTCGGGGGTGCAGCTGAAATCTTTGGCCGCAAGCGTTCGGACAGACTATCATAACTGCGGCTGATACACACTGACTCGGCGCTCCGCTCGGCCAATTCGAACAGGAAGTATGCAGAGACGAGGCACGTCAACATTGAAGAGCAAACGACGATGCAGTGCAACACCGCCATGGCAGGATGTGGCTTGGTTGCTAGTAAACTGGCACACGTGCTCGTCCATGATAAACATGGCCTGTGCGACTGCAATGCCATAAATGGCAAGCGACGACGCCGAGCACGGCCTCGTGCACTCAGCAGCGACAAGCATCGGCAGCTAGCGGGGCAGGGTGCAGGCGGACGCGACGGCGAGCGCGAGAGCACGGCCGCCAGCAACAACGTGCCACAGTGCTAGGAGCAGAGGCATTCAAAGTGAAGCGACGACGCTGGGCAGGGCGCAGCAGCAAGCCGACGCGAGAAGACATGCATGGTCACGCGCGCCATAACCAGACCATGATTGGAAATACACTGACTGATAAGCATGGAGTGCAACAGTGCAGCTTGACTAATGCAATGGCTAATAAAGGTGCTCAGCTTTGCAGTACCATGCAAGGCATCAGCGGGCACGCTGCAAGCCGCAGAGATGGACAGCAAGCAAAGGACAAGCTACAGCCAAGCCAGAAGCAAGGGCGGTCGGCCATGCATGCATGCACGACAATTGAAGGCAGGGTGATAACGATCAAACACTAATCCATTAGCTAGCAACTTAACTCAAGGTCACATATATGTGTATATACAGTGTGTGTGTATATACATACATGTAGAAACTACTAGCTAAAGTGTTAGCGTGAGTTACACACATATATATATCCATACATATATAAAGAAACGACTTATTCTTTCATGAAATATCTAATCCTTTTAATCATTTGAGTTGCAAGAAACATTTATATACACTTCATCAAATGCATTATTACAAAAACATGATGCTCATGACACGTTTTAGAAAGTTGATTACGCGGTAACACCGAGGGTGTTACAGCTACCCTCCCCCCTCCGGTGCCCTCAACGTAGACGAGGCGCCTCCCATTGCGGACACCGTCGACGCGCTCAGCGGTCCAGGCTCGGCTGCCCTCCAATGTTGGGACTCCCTCGGCCGCGCTGCCCGACCGTTCACGGACGTCGCGGCCACCCTCGGCGCGCTCCCCATCAAGGACCTCGCTGACCACCGCCTGGGCGTCCCCATCCACGTCGACCGAACGCCTCCTTCCGGTTGCCACCCTTCGCGCCGCCCGGCGGCTGCCTCCCGCCCGCCTAAGCGGTCGTCAAGGATGTCGCGGCCGCCCTCGGCGTGCTTCGCGAGCCTCCAGCGTACCCTCGTGGCCTTGCCGGCCATTCGCCCAGCGCGCCCGGCATAGGCGAAAGCACGCCATGCGAGACCAACTCCGCCCGGACGCAACCACACCGCTGAGCCCGTTGCGTGCCACGACTACGCCGGACGCCACCACGCAAAAGAGTCCGCCTGCACCTTTTAATTTCACAACATTTTTATATTATCATGCGATCTATGTGTTTTTATATAATATTCAGTTATCCCGTAGCAATTGTTTATCCCCAGCTCATTATAAATCCCTTTATCTGAATTTTCCCTCAAATCAAAGCAGTCAATTGTTTATTCCTTTTCTTGAACACAGTCATTATTAAATCTATATGTAGTTAAGGTGTTTTCCTAGCTTCAATTGTTTATGCAGACTGGCAACTCCTTGATAATATTCAGTAAATGTATTATTAAATTTTTAATCTATATATGTATATATGCAGATCACTCTTCTGAAATTCAGCTCGGTAAAGCTTGTGCAGGTGCTATTGTTTTTTTGCAAGCTATTTCTGTAAGTGCTGAACGAGAGAGTCTACTCTATTACTATTGGTTCATTACTGTTCATTGGCAGACAACCCCTTATTACTCTGAATTTCAGAGACAAAATGAAAATCTTATGCTTATTGCACTAATTTAAGGCATGCATAGTTTAAAATATTGAGACCTCGTCACTGTTCCAATTCTAAATAATTTTAATTTTTCTATTCCTTTTTAATATTTGCATACATTCTAATGTGTATGCGTTGGAATTTATTAGTAGATTTACTGGTGCCCGAAATAAATGGACAATGAAGATATCTTCTAGCCAATATAAAACAATATTTTAGACGAATCATAAAAAAAGTCTATACAATAGAGTTTATGAGCATGCGACACCACAATCTTAAGTAGTTATGTTAATTTCACAAAATTTATGTGTTTGGATTAAATGTCACTTTAGCGTCATTATTTAATTTCACAGTAATGTTATGTTATCATGCGATCCATGTGAATTTATATAAAAATGTAGTTATCCCGTAGCAACGCACGGGTGTGATACTGGTTCATTATTAAGAATCTAAAACGATCGTCGCTGCCAAGTGACCTAAGTCGAATATGATCAGTGAAAATACTCTCGACCTGATTGGTTGAGCACTAATAATTACCGTGCCTATTAGGCAAACCGATATCTTGGTAAGACAACATTTTTTTTTTTTTTTTTTTTTGACAAGAAGCATGGCCGCCAGTTCACCAAAGCCCCACAGCCGTGTTGCCCACTTGCCCTGCCGTCAGCCCGCCCGCCCCACCGTGTTCCGTGAACCAGCCCCGGGCTGCTGTGCCTGTGCCACTCCCCGCCGCGCCGCCGGCCGCTCCTCACCGCCTGGCCCGCGCACTTCTGCTATCGCGGCACCACCGCCGCCACCAGCCCTGGGCCTGCGAGATGGCTCTCCGGTTTTCGCTCGCGGCAGCCCAACTAGATCGGTACTCCCTACTCCGGACTTCGATCGGTGAGTCAGGTTTGTTGTCGGCATCGCCTCATCGATTCGCACTCGCCTAGGCCGTGAACGGTGTCACTAGAATCCACTGGTGGGTGCCGGTTCTTTGCAGCTTGTGCAGTTGCGTAGGTGGATTAAGGGCAAAATCCCTTCCTATTTCTGAAAGTACATTTTGTGATATAAGGAATTGATTCAGGACTTCTGGTGGTGTTCTCTGTCCAACTGCTTGCAATTCTTGGCTTTCAGCATTTGAATAATGATTGTTTGTTTTTCTAAAAATGCATGGTTCCACATTATGAACAATTAAACATGCATGTGTGTAGTTTTTAATCATTAAGATATTTTCCACAAAATAATGAAGGATTCTAGTGATTTGTGCTTAGCTTCCAATAAGTGCTGCTCCTATCTTTTTAAGATTTTTTTTAGATTGCACTGAGATAGTGGGTCTCGACCTAATATTTCCTTGTATTTGGGATTCCTGTTAGTGTCAAAGTCTGTATATATTTTATACCTGCATTATCAAAAAATAAAGAAAAGTGGATCCACATTACAAGTGCGTGCTCTCTTTATTCTCCACTTGTGCCCGGTCTCTCAGCTCTACACGCCTTTACCACCCGGCCCTATGCTGCTTCTGATTCGGTTCTGCTTTGGCTAGGCTGCCCTCACTTTCCCTTCCTCCTCCGTTCACCATGGCTCACATCGATCTGGTGGAGGTGGCAGAGGCGACCGCTATGGAGTCTGCGATTCTATGGCGGGTGCAGACCATCCTGGAAACTCTTGCGCCCGGCGAGCTCGACGCGTGGATTCATAGAGTTGGCCCTTCGGGGAACTCAAGTCTGAGGTGGAGAGGATGGAGACGGTGGTTAATGGTGTCAAGGGGAGGGCGGTCGGGAACAAGCCACTTGCCCGATCCCTCGCCCGTGTGAAGGAGCTCCTGTATGACGCCGACGACGTGGTGGATGAACTCGACTATTGCAGACTCCAGCAACAGGTAGAAGGAGGTATACATAAATGGATCCTGGTGATTTATGATCTTTTTTTACAGTTTTTTTTTCTTTATATTGTTAGAATCCTCTTGACATGTCCTTACTTCCTCCTTTCGCTTTCAGTTATGCTTGCTCCTGGTTTCGAGCTGGAAGGCATGGTTAGGGATGGAGCAGAGCAAGTAGATGCATCGGTCAATAGTGTTGGTATACATCGATCCTTGTGATTTGTGATTTTTTTTCTTTACAGTTTTTCTAAATAAACTGCGATTATAAACACGCCTGGTACCATGCCATCGTTTTCTCCTTTCTCTGTCAGTTATGGTTGCTCCTGCTATTGAGCCAGAAAGCATGGTTAGAGATGGAGCAGTGCACGTAGATGCATCCGCCAGTAATGCTGGTATACAGAACAATAGGGGCCGCAAAAATCGATCTAAAGCATGGGACCATTTTCACATTATACCTGCTGTTAATGAAGAATCTGCGAAAGCGAAGTGCATAGACTGTGGCACACAGGTTCTATGGGGTCATGGGACATCAGTTTTGCACAAGCATCTCAACAGTGCTAGTTGCAAGAAAAAACGTGCGGCAATTCAAGAGATGACGAATGGTAAAAGGTACTGCTTACCCTTCAAGTTCTGCAATGCAACACCTCAGTATCGAATTGTCATATATATATGATTATTATTTCATTTCAACTATGGCATCTGATCCAATGCAACTCAGAATTATGGTAAGGTAACTAACCTGTGATTCTTTTCCTCTTGTAGTGCCCGTGATAGTGCACAAAACAGTGCCATGATTTCGACTAATTGTTCTGAGGGCAGAAAAAGAATGAGAACTGAGGGCAATGTAGCTACTACCACCCTGCCTTGGGAGAAGGCCAGATTTTCAGAAAGGATACACGAAATAGCACGTGGGTTAGGAAGCATCCGAGGCTATGTGATTGAATATCTCAAGGACTCTATTGCAAGTTCTAATCAGTACCAGAGTAACACCAACTCAGATGCACAAGTAAGAACATCAGGTTCTCTTCAAGGAAAGGTTTATGGAAGGGATATGGAGAAAAACCGCATCATGAGTCTGATCAAGGCTCCAAACTCGGACATCATAACTGTACTACCTATTGTAGGCATTGTAGGAGTTGGGAAGACAGCTTTAGCTAAACTTGTATACAATGATCCAACTGTTGAAAGCCAATTCGAGCGAATATGGGTTTGGGTGTCCAACATCTTTGATGAAGTAAGAGTGACAAGGGAAATCTTAGACGCTATTACCCTGAGTAGACATGAAGGATCTCGTAATAGAGAAAGCTATGGAGGAGTATGTAACTACACTAAGCTTCAAGAGGTCTTAAAGAAACATATAGCGTGTCAGACCAAAAAGTTTCTGCTTGTTCTAGATGATGTCTATGACTGCATGGATGATTCCCAATGGAAAGATCTGTTGGGTGCTTTGGGATCAAGTTGCACAAAGGGTAATTTAATTATTGTGACAGCTAGAAATTTGTCCATTGCACAAAGGGTAGGTACAGTCGAACCAGTGAAGTTAGGAGCTCTGAAAAATGAGAATTTTTGGCAATTGTTTAAAGCATGTGCATTTGGTGATAGCAACTGCAGAGAGCATCTAGAAATGGGCCGCCAAATATCTGCACAGTTAAAGGGAAACCCATTAGCAGCAAAAAGTGCAGCGGACATGTTAAGAGAGCAGCCTACTCTTCAGCATTGGAAAAGCATAATGAACAATGGTGTTTGGGAATCTCTGCAACACCGTGGAGGCATCGTGACTGCTTTGAAGATTAGTTATTATCAGTTGCCGTACAATTTACAGCAGTGTCTCTTGTTTTGTTCTATATTTCCAAATGGCTATTTGTTCCATATTGACGATTTGGTCTACAAGTGGATATCATCAAGATTTGTGAAATCTGCTGAGATAGGACGTGGTTACCTCAATGATTTGGTTAACTCAGGTTTCTTTGAGCAGGTTTGTAAATCAGACTCCATTCTAGACTACCAAAAATGCTATGTTGTGTGTGGTATTGTGCATGACTTTGCAAGGCTGATTTCAAAGACTGAGTTTGCCACTATAGATGGTTTAGAGTGCAAAGAAGTGCTACCAACCGTACGTCATTTTTCAATTCTAACTGATTCTGTGTACCATAGAGATGAACAAAGGTTCATCCTTCGTAATGTGGAGTTTGAGGAGAAATTGCAAAGTCTAGTTTCCTCGGTGAAAAGATTGAGGATGCTGATCTTAATTGGAAATTATGACCCTTTATTCCTCCGGTCCTTCCATACTTTTATGTGCAATTCGCTGAATTGTAACCATCTTCGCTACCTAAAACTTGGGAACAAAGGGAGCAGTGAAAATTTGCCTTTGTTTTTCTGTCAAACAATTGGAATAATCTGGGGAACAAAGGGAGTCATGAAGCTTTGCCTATATTTTTGAGCAAGTTTTACCATCTTGAAGTATTAGATGTTGGATGCCCAGCAATTGTTCATGGTATCAGCGATCTTGTTAGCATGAGGCATCTTGTCCTGACAAAAGGACGACTATGCGGTGCTTCCACCCCAGCTTGGCATGCCTGCTTGCAGACAATACATCTAGAGGATTGTGAAGGATGGGAAACACTCCCATCTCTGGAAAGGCTATCATTTCTTACAAAGTTGAAGTTAAGGAATATACTAGAAGTAACAAAGTTGTTAATTCCTTCGTTGGAGGAGCTGGTGTTGATTGATATGCCAAAGTTGAATAGATGTTTGACCAATTCAGTGAGGGACTTGAACTCAAGTTTGAGGATACTGGATATCAGGAGATGCCAGGAACTGGTGTTCTTTACCCTCTTTGAGAGGTGTGAAAAAATTGAAATCGAGCAGAAGTCATGGTTACCCAATGTTAACGAGCTAACCGTCCATGAGTGCCCTCATTTAATGGTATCAAATCCTCTACCACCATCAAGTAGATTTTGTAAATTATCCATCAGAAAACTTTCCACATTTTCAAATATGGAGGGGTCATCAAATGAAGAAATGAAAATTATGTTGCATTCTGGTGACTTGATGTTCAATGTGTTGTCACTGGACGACCAAATTTTGTCATTCCACAACCTGAGGACCGTAACTCAATTGAAATATGGGGCTACAGAAGTCTATTGTCTATTTTACTCCAAGGTCTCAGACAACTTGTCAGCTTGAAGAGGTTGGATATAAAGCACTGCACAAAAATTTTCTCTTCGGATGCTCCGTCAACGCAATCACATAAAGACATGGCAGCCGCAGATTTTGATGCCCTCCCATCTCTCAAGTGTCTCAACATTGAGTATTGTGAAATAACCGGAGAGTGGTTATCTATGATGCTGCAATATGTGCGAGCCCTAGAGGAATTGCGTCTAAATTGGTGTAAGCAGATAACATGGCTAATGATAGAAGGGGGAGAGAATAGTTTGTCAAATCTCTCCTTGGCTCCACATGCTTCGTCACAGGGAAATCTAGATAGTGCATCAACATGGTCATGTCCGGACGAACTCCTGTGTGTTCCATCTAATCTCGTAACCTCTCTCAAGAAGATGGCTATTGAGAACTGCGAGTTAAAGTTCCTGGGGAACAGGGAAGGTTTCTCTGGATTCACCTCCCTCGAGAAGCTAAGTATTGTTGATTGCCCCAAGCTGATATCGTCGTTGGTGCATGAAGATGAAATCGATGACCAGGCAAACGGTAGATGGTTTCTCCCGTGTTCACTTGGCGTACTAGATATTGTAGGCGCTTCGCTGGGAACGCTGCAGCCTTGCTTTTTGGGAGATCTGAACCACCTCACAGTACTAGAGGTGTGGGGAAGCAATGCATTGGAATCTCTACAGCTCTATTCCTGCACGGCACTGGAAAAGCTGAGAATTGGAGAATGCGAATCGCTAGACGTACTAGAGGGCATCCAATCCCTCCACAGTCTCAGGTATTTGGAAGTGTGCATTTGTCCAGGTTTGGAGAGTCTATCGATGCAGGGTTATGAGCTGTGCCCTCGATTGGAAAGGCTTCGGATCGACGACCCGTCATTTCTCACCACGTCATTCTGCAAGCACCTCACCTCTCTCCAATGCCTACACCTTGAGGACGTGGATGGGCATATCGACGCAGGGCTTCAGCTCCTCACGTCCTTACAAGAGCTCCGATTCAACTGTTGCTGGAAACTCTCAGATCTTCCCGTGGGTCTGCATAGCCTTCTCTCTCTCAAGCGGTTGGCGATCAGTTATTGCCCGAATATCTCAAGGCTGCCAGGAAGGGGCCTCCCACCTTCCCTGGAAGAACTGAATGTCTGCTACTGCAGCAAGGAGCTAACAGAGCAATGCAGAACGCTAGCAACAAGCAAGCTAAAGGTAATAATTGATGAGGCATACGTGAACTGATACTGGGTCGCTTGTTAAGCACACGTTCCTACCAGCACAGCAGGTTTCACCGCACCCCCTTGCAAGGTATACTTCTACAACTGATCATGTTTTGTTTTCATGGTTTACATACATTATTGTGTCATGCTAAAGTAAGCAGTCTATTTGCAGGCATTCAAGCTGACACCATCGCCGCAGTGACCGTCTTCAGAACTGTTACAAGCTGTTTGAGGAAGTGTTGAAAGCACTTCCCTGTTTCTCCTAGGAGACCTGCTCCAAATTACAAGGACCACGGCCCAAGGGCGAGAAGCCAATGCCTGAAATTCTCAAGGCTACCAGAGAGGGGCCTCCCACCTTCGCTGGAAGTACTGGAGTTCAGCGATTGCATCAAGGAGCTAAGAGACCAATGCAGAATGCTGGCAACAAGCAAGCTAAACGTAATATTCAATGGGGAATCTATGAACTGATTACTGGGTGGCTTGTTAAAGCACACGTTCCTACCAGCGCGGCAGGTTTCACCGCATCGCCTTGGAAGGTACTAGTACTACCTATGTTTCTAACGTTGACCATGTTATGTCCCGGTTTTTGTACATGGTTTCAAGCTAAAGTAAGCAATCTCTTTGCAGGCATTCAAGCTGACAGCATGGCTGCAGTGACCATCTTCACAATCAATTGGAGTATCCTGTAATTACAAGCTGGCTGAACTAGTGCCGAAAGCATCCCTGTATCTCCTATCTGAATTGTTAAAATGGACACAGACGAGGGCCAAAAGTGTTTTTTTTTTTTTTTTTCATTTTGAAACCTGAAAAAACTGGTTTCTCTTCTGTCAGGTTCTCGGTTTTTCACAGGCTTTATTTCACTTGTAAACCTTGTTCTCACGTCCTTATGTTGCTGAATACTGTTTTCGTGATAGGCTGACGGGATATATGAAATCCGGGAAGTAGATATTTTGCTGTTAAAGGACCCTGTTTCCATCCTGAGGATGTTTACTGTTTAGTTAGTTTACAGAAGGGGCTCTGATATAGGAGTATATGCAATGCACTTTTCATAAGAAAAGGAGTTGGTGTAAATAAATCTTGTCCTGAATTTTCTTGTTAACCACCCAAAATTCTCTGAACCTACAGCAAGGCACTGTCCAGTTTTCAGCTTCTGGTGTGATGAACATACAACCAACATGATGTGATTGAAACAACCCGTTTCTCTCTGTGCTAGGAATGAGAAAGTTTCATATTCATAGGTCCAGTTTTCAGCTTCGATCTGGTGCGACGAACATAATACCTACAGCCAACGTGGTGGGATTGAAGCCCCAGCAAGCCAGAGGTCTTAGCCTGCCTAGCTGGAAAAGCAAGAGTCGGGTGTTTGAGTTCCCCTCACCGCCTCCGCCTCCATCTCGTTCAGTTGCGGTGCTCTTCCGGCCGCCTTTTATATGGAGAAAAGACACGAGGGGTTGTTCTAGTCCTAGTCGGATGCAGAGAAGGGCGTCTGAGTACTACTCGATCGGTGCTTTCTATACAAAATCCGGCTAGGTCTGTCCTAGTTCTATTCGAAGTCGTCGTAGCTTCTGCTTCCGCGCCTTATTCTGTCAGATAGTGGGCTAGGACAGGGGCCCGCTGTCTGCTCGGTGAGGAACCCTGTGGGCAGGGGACTGAGCTCAGTGGAGGCGAAACTGGGCTCCGACCCCCTCGCCTGCGAGAACACATGCCTAGCTGCAACTGCATGAAATCAGTATTGAAGGAGCAAAGCTCGCTCGTATGGCTGCAACACAACTGCAATAAATCATGGACTGAAGGAGCTAGCAGCGGCAGGATACAGGTAGTCTGGATCTCATCTACGCTTGGACTCAGAAGATTTGCCGCCCCCCCCCCCCAAGGCCACGTTTAGTTCCAAAAATTTCACCTATCACATGGAATGATTCCGACACATGCATGGAACATTAAATTTAGATGAAATAAAAAAAACTAATTGCACATTTTGGGTGTACACAATGAGACGAATCTTTTTAGCCTAATTACTCCATGATTAGCCATAATTGGTACAGTACCCGCATGTGCTAATGATGGATTAATTATAGCGAAATGATTAGTCTCGCGGTCTACAAGCGAGTTATGAAGTTAGTTTTTTAATTAGTCTCCGAAAACTCCTTCCGACATTCGGTCAAACATCCGATGTGACATCCAAAATTTTCACCAACTAAACACAGCCTAATTATTGATCACGCTCCGTCGTTGCCTGTGGGCACCGTATTGACAATGACTACATTTAAAACTTTAAATTGCATCTTTTTGTGGAAAAAAAAAAAAAAAAAGAGGAGTGCATTTTTTTTCTAATTATTACTTTCTGAGGCGTTTTTGTAGGGAGTCCTAGTAAAATAAAATTTTAGTCTTTTAGTGTCATATTATATTTAGCCTTCCCCTAACCTATTTGTAGATCGGCCAAATGATATTATGAGTTTTAGCACTATAAGGAAGGAAATCACGACTCACGAGCACAATCAGAAGCAGGCCGAGCCATGGTGACTGGGCAGTGGGCGCGGTCAGCCGGCCCTTTCCTTCTGGACCAGAAACGAGCAAGAAATTTCGAGAGCTGACAACCGGTGTTGGGTCGGTCCATGAATGAATCCATCGGCGTGAGGCTCATCACTCATGGACACTGGTTGCGGTTCTGAATCCGGCTCCAGTTCCAGATTCATGTCGGCGTCGGCTTTGCAGTACCGTGGACTCCAGCGCGTTGGCGGTGTTTTCGTCGCACGACGGCGGTGTTTTTTTTTCTATATCTCTACGCTACCAAAGCGACCGTTTTATTATCCGCACCTGTGCACCTGACGTCAACCTTTCATGCTGGCAAGTCTGTGGCTGGGCGCTGGGCCAGCCAAAGACAATAGACACAGCACAGTGACAGCGGTTCCGGTTCCGGTTCCGGTCTGTCCAGTTCTACGGGTGGCTTTAAATGATTCGAACACGCGTGCACTTGGCTGTCCGTGATCAATCTTCTGATCAATCTTGTACCACTCGCATTCCACTTCCACCAAGATATGGTTGAGCTCCGGAATTTTCTATCTTACACTCTTTTTCCCTCTTTTTCACACTACTAGTACAGTACGGCGGTTGAGCTCCGGACAGCGACACCGGCTCCGGTTCCGGTTCCGCTTCCAGTTCCGACCCCTGGTGGCCTGGAGCTTGCTCGTCTGTTCCTGCCGCCTTGCTACCCAATCACACGTAGGAGAAAGGCACAGAGGCCAGAGCCACAAACTAGAGAGCAAAGCTCCATAGTGAGCCATCGTGAGTAACCGAGTACCAATTTCTGTTTTTTTCGTTCCATCATGTTTTGTTTGATGAATGGAAATGCCTAGTTTCTAATAAGAGAGTTTTTACTACGCTTGGGATTAATATGAGCCTTCTATTTCGTCTGATCTAATGGTTAAAAAGTTAGAGGAACCAAATAAGAGGAACCAAGTAGCAAACCATTTAATTGTGTAGGACTGGGAACTGAATTATAATTAATATTGAAGGGTATAATGGTCTTTTTAGGAGGAGCTGGTTCTCCTAAAAACAAAAACTTGCTGTGAATCAAAGGTGCTTCTAAATCAGCTTCGTGACATCGTCGAGTAAAAAAAAAAAATCATCGGTTCCGCTGGCCCCGCTCCGGCGCTCCCCTTATCGGAAAACGCCGATGCCCCAAGCCGCCCGCCGCCGTACTTCCCGCCGCCATGCTCGTCCGCCCCCACGCCGCCGTCCATCCCCAGCCCCCTCCCTCCACGGTCTGGCCGCCCCCGCGCCACCGCCGCCCGCTTTTCCCGGCCGCCGCCGCTCGTCGGGCGCTCGCCGAGCGCCGCCCGGCTCCCCATCCCCAGCCCCTCCCTCTCGGCCCCGCCGCCCGTGACCACCACGGCTGACATTTTTCCCCACCGCTAACACAATGGAATCAGCTATTTAGCAAGAGGGTGGGAATAGAATGGCCGCCGCGACGGAGGTGGATGGCCCGCCGGCGGAGGTGCCGACGAGCTCGTCGTCCGCCGCGGCCAGCATCGCCGCCAAGATCCGCGCCGCCGTGGGAGACTGTATGCCACCGATCACCGAAGCACCTTGTTCGTTTTGGTTACTGACCGTGCACTACTACACTCCTGTCTGATCATCGATCTTGTTCTTGCTGCTCCAATATAATGCAATGCAGAAGGAAGGTTCTGATCGTTGTTTCGGCTGCGATGGTAATCGTTGCTTTCTTGGCCTCGGTGAGCACCATTACTTCCTAGCACTATTTGCGAGGCTTGAGTTAATGTCTGGATCGGAAGCATGATGAGATTTGGGTATTTGATCTATCAATCGGACAACTAGATTAAGCAGCAAATTTGCCATGCCTAGCAGATTCGTTTTGAATTATGAATTTAGCAGCCAATTTCCTTTGATTTATATCGAACTTATATATACTTAAATCTAGTTGTCCGATTGATGCATATGAACACACTTACAGAATGAAGTAATACTCTGAAATTCATGAGTATTTGACACTTTACTTCATATTTACATGATTTTGCAGGTTCAAAATGTGAAGGAGATCCGTGACAAGAATTCAGGGAAACTTCAGTTGTTTTTATAATTTTCCAAAGGTTCATGTTTCTCTATTTTATTTGATCAGCTCTGTTGGGATATGGATCCCGGCGAACGAGCGGGGAGGTGATTCTGCGGAAGTCGGAGCCACACGCGGAGATCTATGCTAACATTCAGGTTTATGATGTTGTGCCATTTCAGATGGAGCGGGCGGCCTCACGGACCTCCGCCAACAGAGCTAGCGGAGACCCGACCTCCGCTTGTCAACACTCCCACGAGGTCGCGGAGGTCGCCGCCTCCGCCCACTCTTCCCCCGAACACCCGGGCGGAGCTGATTGAGGGACGAGTTGTGCCGGATTCCAGCAATCACGGAGGAAGACTCGCGAAGATCTCCCGGTCGTAGGTACAGAATCAGCGGGGCCGGGCCCAAGAAGAGAGAGGCGGTGCGGAATGTGCAAGTTCGTGAAGAGCCCGCGCCGTGTGTTTAAGAGTAGGGGAATATGCCGGGGAATATTGAAGGGCGGAATTGTAATCTTGAATCCCCGGCATTTGTAAAACTATAAATAGGGAGGAGCCCTCCCCTAATAAGGAGGTTGGTGAATTCCATTACGGGCAGTTATTGTTGTCCTTCCCAGTCCACCGTACCCATTACTCTAGACCTCCTCCCTCGGGGCACCGCCTGAGCGGAGCTCCCACTCCGTGTTGAGAACCCAAAGCTCAACATTAGCGCCCACCGTGGGGCCGAACAAAGAAACCATGGCTCCACAGAAGAGGAAGAGAACTACCGCGAGCACTAAGGCACCACCAAAGAGCACCCGACCCAAGCGCAAAGACAAGGAGTACCTACGCAACGGCGGGGAGGACCCTCCGCTTGATGATGAGCAAGGGGAAAAGGAAGTAGCAGGCGGAGGTGAAGAGACAGCTGAGCCCGGGGGTGGAATCCCCGCCCAGACGCAGGAGTTGCGCCAGCTGCAGGCCTCGCTTCACAGGTTGCAGCAGGAAAGGGACAAAGCAGCCGCTGCTTATGCAGAGGTTCTCAAATCGCAGCAGCGCCGCTGGCGGCCGAAATCGAGCGGCGAGATAGCGCCTCGCGCAAGCGGAGATTCAAAGCATGCAGTTCGTCAGCCAGCCCCACGCCGACTCAACCGCCCTTGGTCATCCCATCCATCCCCATATCGAGTCACCTGGCGATGAACATTGACCCGAAGCTTCGCCCAACCCACGACGCCCATGATGTCCCACAGATCGAAGGTCTTTCGATCCCAAATCTCCGCTATCGAAGAATACAAATGGACACCATGGCCGACCGGTACAAGCCCACCCAACTCCCAAGATTCAACGGGAAGACAGATCCGCATCAGTTCATAATGAGTTATGAGGCAGCGGTAGCCTCGGCCGGTGGCAACGACGCAGTATTAGCGAAGGCTTTCATAATTGCCGCAGAAGGAGATGCTCTAGCTTGGTACTCCATGCTGAAGCCCAGCACCATATATTCATGGGAAAACCTCCGCGACAAGATACTGGAAAACTTCAAAGGCCTGGTCGTACAATCACTCACCTCCATGGACCTATTCCAATGCAAGCAAGGCTATAACGAGCCACTGAAAGATTATTTCTAGAGGTTCCTACAGCTCAAGGCGAAGGCCCCTGACGTCCCCGATCAAGTGGCGATAGACGCAGCCATCAGAGGGCTCCGCCTAGGACCATTTGCCGGAGAACTGGCACGAAAGAAACCAAAAACAATACAGGAGCTCTGTGAACAGTTTGAAATCTGGATCCGCTCAGATGAAGACTACAGAAAGAGACTAGACGAACAAAACATGGATAAGCAGCAGGCCAAGGGCAACAAGAGGAACCAGCAATCGGAACCTCCGCAGCAACAACCCAAGCAGGTTCAGGGGCAGCAAGTACGACAATGAATCAGGCAGCGGAGCCTAGCCAGCAACACAATGCTCAGGGAGCAAGGCTACCCGACAATCAGAAGCCATACCAAGAAAAGGGACCCCAGAAAAACTGGAACAGAAGGCCGAGAAAACAGTTCTGTGCGATACATGGCGAAGAGAAAGGTCACTATACAAGAGATTGCCCAGTCATTCAGCAAGAAAGAGATAAGGCACTCAGAGGACTAACCAATCAGCCTCCCACAAACCAACCTCCGCAGCCGAAGAGGGAGGTCAACAATGCTTATACATATACACGCCCGGAGCCTCCGCAAGCTCAGAGCCAACACCAGCAATACTGCCCGGTCTACCCTTCCCTAACATCAAACCAAATACACCCATCAACTTTGGCAAACGCCTACTATCCCAGCTTCCTTCCAGCATGGAGACCTTCGCCGCCTCCACCACCAACCCAGAATTACTCCTCGGAATCAAGCATGTCGTACTCAAATCCGAGGCAACACCTAACCTATGTTGAAACAGGACAGCCTCAACACACGAATAGGCAGCCCGTCAACCAGGTCTCAAACCAAAATTTGCCACCACCTCCGCAAGGACCCCCACCCAGCGCTCCCATGAAAAACGAGCCAAGTCTAGAAAACCAATACAACCCCCACGCTCCCTTACCTTCCATCGGAACCATAATGCCAATTACAGGGGGTTCATCAATAGAGTATGAAACCAAAAAACAGAAAAGAGATCACCTCCGCCTAGTCAACAATGTAGCGGTTCAGCCTTCAGTCAGGTTCGGAGAGTGGTCGCAAACTCCCATAACCTTCTCAGAAGCATCTCAAATCGAGAGCTACCCACACGTTGACGCCATGGTAATAGAAACAAATGTAGCAACATGGGAAATGAAAAGAGTATTTGTGGACACGGAAGCTCCTTGGACATCATTTTCGCCAACGCCGACAAGATGAATTTCAACAAAATCAGCTACAGCCATCGACTCACCACTCATAGGATTTGGTGGAAGGCAAGTACAGGCGTTGGGAAAAATAGTCTTGCCAGTGTCCTTCGCAGACGAGAAAAGCGACAGAACAAAATACATAACCTTCGACATCGTTGATGTCTACTCCCCGTACAACGCAATATTCGACAGAGGATTCACAAACAAGTTCAACGCCGCAATACACATGGGTTACTTGTGTATGAAAATCCCAAAGACTCCACGGGATTATAACGTATACGGGGAGCCGAAAAGAAGCCGAAACATAGAAAAGGCCATATACCGCGCCCATAGAAATGTCAATTCAGTACAAGCAGAGAGCGAAGGTCCAGAACCACCAGATATGAAAAAAGAGCAAACAAGCGCCAAGGGCCAAGAGAAAATCAAGAAGATAAGAATAGATGATGACCCAGACCACACAATCACAATCAGCCGTTGACCCTACCCCCCTGAAGAAGAGAGAGAGGGCGGAGCTCCTCATCAAAACAAGGAAATCTTCGCCGGTCAACAAGACCTCCAGCGGGGTTGATAGAGACACCATCGAACATGTCCTAGATATCAACCCGAAAATGAGGCCAAAGAAGCAGCGACAGAGGAAAATGTCAGAAGACAGAATATCAGCAGCTCAAGCGGAGGTCCAAAGACTGCTCGATGCCAAAGTAATTAGAGAAGTCAAATACACCGACTGGTTGGCAAACGTTGTCCTGGTTCCAAAAAAAGACCTCTGGCAAAATGAGGATGTGCATAGACTTCACAGATCTCAACAAAGCAACTAAAAGGACAATTACCCCCGCCAAGAATAGACACCTCGTGGACAAAGCAGCAGGGTGTCGGAGGTTCTCACTGCTGGACTGTTATTCGGGATATCACCAAATATGGCTAAGAAAAGAAGATGAAGAAAAGACCAGCTTCACAACCCCATTCGGGACATACTGCTTCGTCAGAATGCCAGAGGGCTTGAAAAACGCTGGCGCAACCTTCGCCAGAATGACGGGCAAAGCCCTGATGGGGCAACTACGCAAAAACATGATTGCGTATGTTGACGATCTTATATTTATGAGCAAAAAAGAACAGGACCACATCTCCGACCTACAGAAACCTTCGCGAATTTGAAGAAGTCGGGCCTCAAACTAAACCCCGAGAAGTGTGTCTTCGGAGTAACCAAAGCGAAGGTACTCGGATACATTGTTAGCTCCGAAGGGGTCAAGGCCAACCCAAAAAAAACAAAGGCAATCAGAGATATGGCGGAGCCTAAGACAAAGAGAGAGGTACAAAAGCTAACAGGCAGGATAGCAGCTCTCTCTACAGATTCATTTCCAAGTCAGCAGAAAAAAGCCTCCCATTCTTCCAAGCCTTGAGGGGAGGAGCAAGCATCAGATGGGGGGAAGAGCAGATGGAGGCCTTTGTAAAACTCAAAGAATATCTGCAAGAACAGCTAACAGTAACAGTACCCGACGAAGAGAAACCCATACTCCTCTACATCGCAGCATCAGACTACGCCATTAGCGCGCGAGCGCAGTTCAAGAGAAGATCGAAAATGACCACCTCCTTCAGCTCCCAATATATTATGTCTCGGAGGCACTCACAGGAGCCAAGATCAACTACACAGAAATAGAGAAAATAGCATACGCCCTCGTGATAGCATCCAGGAACCTCAAGCACTACTTTCACTCATACAAAGTGATAGTGCCCACTTCACAGCCACTAGCGGAGGTCCTAAGAAACAAGGAAACCTCGGGAAGGATCAATAAATGGGCAAATGGAGTTATCTCGGTTTGAAATAACGTTCGGCACGTGTCCGCAATACGATCCCAAGTACTAGCCGACTTTGTAGCGAGAATGGACGCCCGCACAAGCGAAAAGAGCAAAATGATCGGTCGGAGTTGTGGACGTCTACACTGATGGAGCATGGGGCAGACGCGGAGTAGGAGCCTCCGCGGTGATAATGTCACCACTAGGCGTAAAGTCATACCGCAACACGACTAGAATGCTCCCGGACAAACAACACGTTGCCGAATCGAAGGACTCATACTAGGGCTCGCCAAAGCAAAGGCCTACGGCGCAAAACTGGTCGAAGTCAGAACAGATTCAATGCTAGTAGCAGGTCAAGTGGAAAAAGAATGCATGGCCAGAGAACCGGAACTTGGAAACTACCTCGCGGTGGTCAGAGCAATGGAACGAAGATTCGTGGCTTCACTTTGTAAAGTTCATTCCGCGAGAGCGTAAAGCGGTGAGGTGGACACCCTAGCTAAAGCGGCAGCAAATAACCTCCGCATGCCCCAGAACACCGTTTACAATGTGGCACACAAACCAGCAACAAAAACACTGAAAAAAGCATTCAAGACAGTCATGCTGGTCGAAGGCAAAGGCTGGAGACAAGCAATAGTGGATAACCTCAACAATGTAAGCTATCCGGAAAATGAGGCGGAGGCCGCCAGAACAGAGGCACGAGCGAGAAGCTATATTCTCATCGATGGCCACCTCTTCAAAAGGGGACTGGTCCAGCCAATGCTCAAATGCATTTCACAAAGCGAAGGTATAGAACTACTAAAAGAAATACATGCCGGCATCTGCGGATCCCACATCGGACCAAGAGCACTATCGGCAAAGGCCATCCGCCAAGGTTTTTACTTGGCACGCACATAAAGGACGCCGCAAAGAAATCGTCAAGACATGCAAAGCTTGCCAAAACTTAGCACCTCACCGAAAAAACCCTTCACGGAAAAACACAACCGATACCTCCGACTTGGCCATTACGGTGGTGGGGAATCGACATTGTCGGTCCACTACCAACAGCACAAGGAGGAAACAAATTCGCAGTTATAGCCGTGGAATACTTCACCAGATGGATATAGGCAAAGCCCCTGTTGGGTGAATGCTCAACACAACATGTTATTGATGATGATATGGTTTACAAAGTGGCCATTCAACATGGCGAATACAAAGGATGTCAGGGGGTATTTATAGGCCCCCCCTGGCTTCGTAGTTGTACAAAAATGTTAGGAATTCTGAAAAGTTTCTCTATGAAGAGCTTCTCTCCGCGAAGACATACTTTCTATCTTCGCGGTCTTCTTGAGGTCAACTTTTATCTTCGCGATTTGTACAAAAAACATTAAGGATCCTGAAATGATATCTTCTCCCACGCGAAGATGCAATCTTCAACTTCGCGCTTCTTTTACTCTTTTCTTTCATCTTCGCAACGTTTTTCATTTCCTCTGGCGATGATTCTTTAGCTTCGCGGCGAAGTCACCGAGGCTATCTTCGCTTGGATCTTCTGACTTTTGCTTTTATCTTTAGCTCAAGCCGCTCATTTGCGAAGCCAACATTTAGCGAAGCCATCTTTGAAGTGGAACTTTGTTCCCAGTCTGTGTCATCCTGAAATCTTCAAAGTTTGGGACGAAAGTTTAGACGGAAATCAAAGTTAGATCCCAACAGCAGCCCCTCGTGGGCGAAGGCCGACTTCAAAGGCATGAAACCCACGAATCAAATGTTTTCTCAAAACTTTGTTTCGATCCAAAAACGTCGTCCCAGACTTTGAAGTTGGACTTTCTGATTGTAACTTCGCGAACATCTTCGCTTGATTCTTCTTCTTCTTCTTTTTTTTTTAACGGCTAGTTTGACCGTTTGACCGAAGGGGTCTATAAATAGCGAAGCATCCCCCCCTTTGTTTTCTTCATCTTTTCGAAGAGGGGCCACCTTTTTGAATTTTTTTCCCGCTATCGCGAAGTCAAATTTGCGAAAGTCGGTTTTTTCAAATAAGCTTGGAAGCTTGGAGCGGAGACGCTGGGTTTTGCATTTTTTCCTGAGTCGGGTATATTTTCTATCGAAGTCTAATAATTTTTGTTTTTTTGAAGTTTAGTTTGTTTATTATTTTTCAATTTGGTTTAGAATGGCACTTGTCGAAGATGTTCCAATTGAGTCTCAAGGTCAAGATATGGAAGAAGAGACTAACTCGCAACTAGATGACTCAGATGAGGACCTATCACAAGTTTCTGCATCTGAATCGGAGTTGTTACCTGATGATCGGATTTCATTTACGTTTGGTCTTAGCAAGATGACCGAAGAGGATTTGAAGGAAATGGTCAAGGATGGAATCCTTAGAGAGGGGGCAAGATAGGCCAGGCGGCCGGATGCTAAGGTTCCTAAACCCGAAGCCCGATGAGTGCATAGTTTTTAAGGATCTTTTCACTGCGGGTCTTCGCATGCCCCCTCAGAATTTTCTCGAAGATGTTTTCAAGAAATTCAACATTGAGATGCATCACTTAACTCCCAATGCAGTGGTCAAATTGTCTGTTTTCTTGTGGGCTGTGCGGAGTCAAAATGTGAAACCAGATATTGACGCTTTCTGTTCAATGTATGAGCTTCATACTCAGTTTAAGACGAAGAAAATTGACAAACGTACAGTGAAGTTGTACTTTGGGTGTTGCAGTTTTAAAACTGCTCGAGGTCAAAAACAGATTTCTCCTGCCATGAAGAACAAGTGGGCAGATGGATGGACCAGATATTGGTTTTACCACAAAGTTCCCTTAGTTGAAGAGAATAAGGGTAGAAAAGGTGGAATTGTTAAGACTTATCCTTTGGCTTCGCGCATGCATCGGCAACGTTTTTGAGTGTAAGCCCCGAGCCTTCGCAGCCTAAGTCGTGCTCTGAATGTTTGAAGGCTTTCAAGAGAGTTATTTCTCAGCAATCAACTCGGGATCTTGTCGAAGAGTATTTAGCAGCTGGTGTCTGGCCATTGAGGCTTGGTTGGGATTTCCTTCGGTATCATACGAAGAAGATAAGAGAGAAGGATTATATTTTTCCTGACAGGGATACTGTGATGCCTTCACGGTTTAAGGATGAAGAAGATTTTGTTGCTGATGTTGAGAGTAGGGCTGTGGAATTGCTTGGGAAGTACCTTCATACCGAGAGAAAACAGATGGACGAAATTATTGGTAAGGACTATGTTAGGTTAAATCGTATTTTCGATTTGGCTAACATAACTTATAAGGTTCGACCACCCCCCGCTTATGCTCGCAAGAAGGATAAGAAAGATAAGGCTGAAGGTGACAAAAATTTGAAGAGAAAAAGAAATGATGCTGCGAAGCCGTCCTCTTCGTCGAAGATGCCTTCTAAAGCTGTCACCCCGAAGCCTCAGAAGAAGAAGGCTAAGAAGATAGTAGCATCTTTAGTTGATAACTTAGATTTGACTGATAGTGAGATTGATGCTCCTGATTTGGAGGCTTCGCATCTTGGCACTTCGCTCCAAGATTTAGAGGTGAGAAACATCTGCAAGATTTTTGCTCCTACCGGGTTGACTCCGGATCTGCTTACTCCACTAGCCGAACACTTACAAATTCTTGGGTCTTCGCAGAAATTGGGTACCTCAGGTGTTGCTGACAAAGATGCTGATGTTGATGCCAATATGACAGAGGCTTCCCCCACTGGTACCGCATCCCCTTTTTCACCTAGACTTAGGGATCCAACTCCTGATTTCCCAGCGAAGTCAACTTCTACTTTGTCTGATGATCATGATTGTGCTGGATTAGCTAGGTTAGCTAAAAATATTCACATTAGTCACTTGTTAGTGCACACAGAAAATCCATCTTCACTTCCAGACACAGAAGTGCTTGAGAGGAGGGAAGAGGCTGATGTTTTGGCGAAGTCGCACACGGAGCCTATTTCAGAACCTGAAAAGGTTTCTGAAACTGTTGTTGAAAGGCCAACCGAAGTGCAAGGTGAAGCCGTTGTTGGTACGTACTTGATGCTTTGTTAGTTTTTCTGGATATACTATCTTATTTCTCTTATAATCCCTCTTCTTTTTTTTTCAGAGAAAACTTTGAAAGAGAGGGCTGATGAAGCCATTAAAATTGTGAAAGAAAAGCTTCACAAGAGAGGTACAAGAACTGCTCAGTTCTCTCTTGATGATTTTGATGATGTGGTGGATGATGCGGCAGAAGGCGAAAGCAAATAAGCCGATTATCTGAATCTTTGGTTGATGTTGAAGCTCAACGAAGATTCCTTGCCCTTTGAAGGATGGTGAAAGAGTTTGTAAGTTTTTCCACTTCGTCTTTTTTCTATCTTTTTAGTTTGGAAAACCTTCTTTTCCTGACTTCGTTTGATTTTGTTTTGTTTTTTTTTAGCTCAATTCTTCCCTGATGCTGCCACTTCTTCCAAAGAAAAAACTATTGATGTTGGAGCCATGAAGGACGTGGTTGGGGACCATCCGACTCCGCAGGTGGACGCTGCGGAGCTTGCTTCCGAAGCTATATCAAAGTCTATCGATAATACTCTGAAGTTTTGTGTTGAGAGCGGAGTCAATCTGGACTCTTATAAATTTGTTGGAGTTGGTATAGATAAGCTTCGCGTTCTTCCGAAGAATACAGAGAAGCGGTTGTCTAAATGTATCGATGATGCATTTTCTGTTCCGGATGCCGAAGCTGAATTGGCGAAAATGAATCCTCTTGAGTTGGCTGATGCCGGGATTAATTTGATGTACAAGGTAACTTTCGCTTGCTTTGTGAATGTTTCCTTGTGTATGTGAAGTCGTTTTATTGGATTTCTCATTTTCGTCTTGTGTTTACAGGGTGCTCTGGTCAACCGCGGACTCCGAAAGTCTCTTGAGGATAGTGCGACTGCTTTTGCTGTTCGCGAGAAATCTTTGTTGAAAGAAATTGAAGATTTGAAATCTCAGGTTGCTTCTAAGGAAAAAGAAAGGGGAGATGCTGTAGATGAATGGCATAAGATCGATCGCCTGCTTCACAAGGCTTCGGACACCATAAAGGAGAAAGATGGAGAGCTTGAGATTGCGAAGACAACCATCGCTAATCTTAAAAAGGAGAAAGAATATCTTGAGAAGAAGGGCGCGGAGATGGATCAGATGTTGATGAGAAAGTTTAATAGGATGTGGGAGCTGTGCAAGATTGCATATGAGAAATGGGGTGCTGTTCCCGAAGACCCTTGCTGGGACCTTGGGGAATATGACCCTTTCTTCAGCTGGCTTTGCAGACAATATGAAGATCTTAATGTTGTTGTGCAAGCTGCCGCTGACACGAGCGTCATGTATTCTGTCCGGGCTCTTTTACACCTTATGAAAGAGGCCAATGACCCATTATATGATGCTTTTGCTGCACCCACATTTAAATTCCCTGCAGATGCCATCAACAAAATTTCTCCTAAGACTCATCTGCTTTGCAAAAAGTTCTTCAATGAATATTGGTGCCAATGCGGTCGAGAACACTGTCTTGAGAAGGTTAAAGAAAAACTGAAGAAGGTATTTTCCACTTTTTCATTATTCTTTTTGTTGTTATTACTATTTTATTTTGTGTGCTGACTTTTGTTTTTAATAGCTTGAATTTGATATCTCGCAGGAAGAAGAGGCTCTTAGGAAGCAACAGATGGAAGAAGAAAGGAGGATTCAGGAGGAGGAGAACAAGAACCGTGATGATGTTAGTGGGCGGAGGAACTAGTGCGCTTTGATCAGTTTTATTTTGTCTGTTTTGTGAGGGGGGAGTGAGAAAACATGTTGACAGGAGATGTTGTAACGAGTTTATTAAATTAATAACTTTGTGTGATTTATGTTTTTATCACTTAGCGAAGTTATATTTTGTTTCTTGACTTTTGTGGCGAATTTTGACTTTGGAAAATCTTGCGCAGTTTTCTCACGCCAAGCCTCAAGAAGATATTGTTGTCGCGATGCCTCTCATGATTGCGAAGGGTGATTTTGTTTTTGAAGCTTCTGAATTTTTGAGGCTTCGGTAGTGGAAATATTGATGAATTTGTGGATAAGTGTCTTGGGAATCCTAGAGCTAAAGATTCGCATACAGATGCCTAGGGTCGTTGATTTCAAAGAATGTTGGGCGTGTAAAGTTTGTGTCATTATGGAATGTTTAATTTTTATCTATTCTTGCTTTTTCTTGACGTATTTAAAGTTTTTTCGTTTCAGTCTTCTTGCTCAAGTCGTCCCCCAGTTTTATCTTTGGGGATAGTTTGCAAGACACGGCGGATAGAATAATCAATGAGGTTGTTGAAGATATTTTGAGCGAAGCAAAGAACTAGTGTTGCTTCAAGAATTTTGAGTGTGTAAAGTTTTGAATATGATGTATGTAAAGTTTGAATAAGTATCTTGGATGTTGTTGTACCTTTGTATACATATTTTTTATAATAAAGAATTTTATTAATTTAAAGTTTGTTGTTCACGCTTTCTTTTGGAATGCGATCAAAGACTTTGATTTGACGCCTAAATTTCTCCTTAGAGAATTTTAAAAACGTTGTCCCCTTCCTTTTTTTTGCGAAGTAGGAGCGAAGACTTCGATTTGAAGTCAAAATTTCTCCTTAGAGAATTTTGAAAACGTCATCCCCTTCTTTTTTTGAAGTAGGAGCGAAGACTTCGCTTTGAGGTCAAAATTTTCTCCTTAGAGAATTTTGAAAACGTCGCCCTCTTCTTTTTTGGCGAAGTAGGAGCGAAGACTTCGATTTGAAGTCAAAATTTCTCCTTAGAGAATTTTGAAAACGCCGCCCCTTCTTTTTTGCGAAGTAGGAGCGAAGACTTCGATTTAAAGTCAAAATTTTCTCCTTAGAGAATTTAGAAAACGTCGTCCCCTTCTTTTTTGTGAAGTAGGAGCGAAGACTTCGATTTGAAGTCAAAATTTTCTCCTTAGAGAATTTAGAAAACGCCGTCCCCTTCTTTTTTTGGGCGTAGGAGCGAAGACTTTGATTTGAAGTCAAAATTTTCTCCTTAGAGAATTTTGAAAACGCCGTCCCCTTTTTTTTTGAAGTAGGAGCGAAGACTTCGATTTGAAGTCAAAATTTTCTCCTTAGAGAATTCTCAGTAGGTAATAATTTTAGGTTTGTACTTAAATTATACCTACTTTGTTTTATTTTTTTGTGAAAACTTTTAGCCGATGTTGAAGCGCTTTGCTTTTCGGTTTTTTTTGAGCAAATTGAAGGATAAGTGAAGAATGCACACATTTGGGGAAACTACTTTCTCATTTATATTTGACATGAGAATTTTACAATAGAGTCTCGCCTCGTTAAAAACCACTCACCTCGCTAAGGGCTTCCCCGAGTGGAAAAAGAGTGCAACTCTTGATTGAAATGATAAAATGCTTCTAAGAAGTTGAATCTAACTTGCTTATTTACAAAACTTAAAAGAAAAAAAAAAACTTTAAGGATAATACTTGCGAAGGTCCTTGATGTTCCATGTATGGCTCAATTCTTCTCCTTTGAGATTCTCCAAGTGATAGGATCCTTGCCTGTTTGACTTTGTTATGATGAAAGGTCCTTCCCACTTTTGCTGAAATTTTCCCACGGTATCTTCGTTTCTTTTCCTTTTGAGCACGAAGTCTCCTGGCTGTAAATCTCTTTTCACTACTTTCTTGTTGTACCACTTGCTTGTTTCTTCTTGGTATTTTCTGAGATTCATCACAGCTTGGTTTCTTTCTTCTTCGAGCAAGTCTTTGCTTGTCTTTTGGTCCTCTTCGCTCGTGATTTGGACACTTGTTCTTGGACCTTCGAATTGTATCTCTTAAGAGTCATTGCTTCATCACCATATAGTAACTTGAAGGGTGTAAACTTTGTTGATCTTGTTGTGGTTGTATTGTGACTCCAAACAATCCTTGGTAATTCCTCAACCCATTTTCCTTTTGGGAGTCCTACTAGATTCTTTGAAATTCCCACACATATGATGCCATTTGCTCTTTCAACTGCTCCATTGGATTGAGGATATTTGGTGATGCGAAGCAAAGTTGGATTCCCATACTTTCACAATAGCTTCTAAAATTTTTATTTGTCAAATTGAGTACCGTTGTCCAAAGTTATGTGTCTTGGAACTCGAATCGCAAATGATATTTTGCCAAAGAAACTTTTTTCATTATTGTGGATGACATGTTTGTGATTGGCTTCGCTTCTATCCATTTTGTGAAATATTCAACCGCAACAAGCGCATATTGATGATTGCCTTGGGCTGGTGGAAGTTTGCCAATTATGTCTATTCCCCATCTTGCTAGTGGCCAAGTAGGTTCAATGTCTTTGAATTGGATTGGCCGGGGCATTTGACTTGTTTGCCGAGATTTGGCAATTGTGACAAGTTTTGACTATTTCCTTGCTATCTTTTTGAGCTGTTGGCCAATAGAATCCTTGTCTAAATGCCTTTCCTGCTATGGCTCTTGGGCCGGCATGATTTCCACATGTTCCACTGTGTATTTCTTGCAGCAAGTCTTTGCCTTGTTCGCTTGAAATGCATTTGAGTAATGGTTCACAAATGCCATGCTTGAAAAGTTGATTGTCAATAAGCTTGTAATTTCTTGTCTTGTGCTTCATTCTTATTTCTTCACTTCGCTTTCGCGGTTTATAAAATCCTCTTAAAAATGCTATTATTTCTCATCTCCAATCTTCGCTCTCAATGATGTGAATGTATTTTGGCTCTTCAAGTTTTGCTTTTATCGAAGATTCTCGATAATATTTGATAAAACACATCCGAGGCAACTTTACTTTTTGAGTCGCTGCCTTCACGATTTCATCGGCCTCTTCATTGTTTGTTCTTGAAATGCTTCTTCTTGTGAATCCTTCGAAATGTTTCTCTTGATCCCTCACATTTTGTAAGTACTTTGCTAACTCTGGGTCTTTTGCTTTGTAGTTTTTCTCGACATGGCCTGCCACAACTTGAGAATCTGTTTTTATCAAGATTCTTTGTACGCCCATTGCTCTTGCTTTGCGAAGCCCCAGCAACACTGCTTCATATTCCGCGATGTTGTTGGTGCATCGGAATTCAAGTCTTGCTGCATATTTCATTTTGACTCCGGATGGCGAAGTGATTATTGCTGCTATGCCAGCCCCTGCGGAGCCCCATGCTCCGTCACAATTCATTGTCCATTCTTGACAGACAAAGTCCACTCTTGATGATCTTTTGGTCTTCGCAATTTGTTACCGTGTCCAATCCGAGATGAAATCTGCCAATACTTGTGACTTTATTGTTGTTCTCTTCTCAAATTCAATGAAATATTGTGAGATTTCAACTGCCCACTTTTCAAGCCTTCCGAAGATTTACAACTTTGGAGTACATCTTTGAGTGGTTGATTTGTTGGAATTCTTACTTTGTGAGCCAAGAAGTAGTGCTTCAACTTTCTTGTTACCATAAGTACTTGCATATGCTATTTTCTCAATTTAAAGAGTAAAATAACTTTGATCCGGCGAGGGCTTCGGAGACAAAGTAAATTGGTTCTTGTTTTTTCGCGTGGTCTTTTTCTCTTTCTTGCACTAGAACTGCGCTTACTGCTTTTTCGGAAGCTGAGATGTATAAGAGTAGTTCTTGATCAACATTTGGTGTTGTCAATGTAGAAGGACTTGTGAGATATTTCTTTATTTCTTCAAAAGCTTTTGTTGCTCTTCTCCCCATGTAAAGTTTGTCTTCGCCCCTTTTGAGTGCTTGAAAAATTGGGAAGCTTTTTTCTGACTTTGATATGAACCGGTTTAGCGAAGCCAATCTTCCTGTTAGTTTTTGGATGTCCTTGATATTCTTTGGAACTTCCGTTTGCATGATTGCTTTTATTTTTTCTGGATTTGGGTCGATGCCTTTTGCTGAAACTATGCATCCGAGAATCTTGCCTTTTTGTACTCCGAAGGTACATTTTTCAGGATTGAGTTTGAGATTTGATTTTCTCAAATTTTCAAAAGTCTGCTTTAAGTCTTTCGTGTGGTCTTCGGCGTTTCTTGCTTTTCACTATTAGGTCGTCAACATATGCTAGCAGATTGTCTCCGATTTGATCTTTAAGTGCTACCGAAGTCATTCCTCGATGAAGCTTGACCCGCATTGCGAAGCCCTCTCGCCATTCTTTGGAAGCGATAAGTTCCAAATGGCGTGATAAAACTTGTCTTTTCTTCATCTTCTTTTTTCATGTAAATTTGATGATATCCCGAGAAGCAATCGAGGAAACTTAGCATTTCACTTCCTACAGCTTGATCGACCAATGTGTCAATTCTTGGTAGAGGGAAATTGTCTTTTGGGCAAGCTTTGTTGAGATCTGTAAAATCTATGCACATTCTCCATTTTCCATTGCTTTTCTTTACCATCACAATGTTTGCCACCATGTTGTAAATTGAACTTCTCTTATAACTTTTGCATCAAGCAATCTTTTGTATTTCACCTTAGCGACCATTGTTACGTCTTTCGAGATTTTTCGTAACTTTTGTTTCTTTGGCTTGACATTTGGGTCGATATTCGGTCGGTGTTCGATGATATCTCTGCTGACTCCCTCTAGGTCTTTTGTTGACCAGCGAAGACATCTTGATTGCTTCTTAGGAAACTTATAAGTTGTTCTTCTTCTTCTTTTGTTAGATTGGCGCTAATGATGACTTTTTTTGTCTGCATACCATTGGATCTAACAAGACTTCCTTGGTTTCTTTCTTGGAACATGTCTTCGCTTTCTTTTGTGACTTCGCGTTTTACGTCTCATTATCGTCTTCGATTTCTTCGATTGCCAAAACATTTCTTTGGGCCGGAGTTGAATCTTTCTCAATGTTTTTTGCTTCTCGTTTGATTTCCATGAATTGATATTGGCCCACTTATTGCTTTGGAACTTTCATGCACAAGTAAGAGTAGTTGATCACCGCTTCGAAGATATTTAAACTCCCTCTTCCGAAGATTGCATTGTATTGGCTATGCATTTCAACAATATCAAATGCCACTTGTTCTCGTTTTGCATTGTTTTTGCTTTGAAGGATACTTGGGCAAGACGATTCTTCCACTTGAATTTATCCTTTTGCCACCGAAGCCAACTAATGGATATTCTGCTCTTCCCAAATTTTGTCTTTTGATTCCCATTGCATCTAATGTTGATGCGAAGAGTATATCCGCTGAGCTTCCTCCATCTACTAGAATTTTTGTGACATCCCATCCATCTATGTTTGCTTCTATGACCATGGCATCCATGTGTGGGTAATCTTTTGAGTTTCATGTCTTGTTCTCGTAAAAATAATTGGTTGGTGTGACCATTTTGTCTTCTTGTAGGGTCCCTCCATTGTTATTGAGTTAACTCTTCGGAAGTAGTTCCTTCTTTCGTTGTTTGTTGTATGTTCTATGCTATTACCACCGCAGATTGTCATTATTCCGCCCCCCCGCTTGTGGTTGATACAACCCGGTGAAGCATTGTTTTGTATTTTTGGTGTATTGTTTGCAATTGAAGCCTCAGGTTGCAAATTTTGTGCCTGCCCCCATTGTGGCGGAGCTATTGCTAATGGTTGGCAATTGTATATCGGAGGTGGCCCTGGTAAGATTTGCTGATTGTAACTTGGATCAAGTAGGCTTGATTTTGTGAAGTGCTTGCTTGAGACAGAAAAATTTATTGATCTTTGATTTTCCATTGATTTGCCTTCTTGTTGTAATTGCTCTATGCTTTTCTTCACCATTGGGCACATCTTCGATGTGTGACCAAACCCTTTGCCATGGATGATACAATACATTTCTTCGGGCTTTAAAATTCTTCTTTCCCCAAATCTTTGATTGAAACCTCCTCTTTGGCTGTTATTGAAGTTTCTGTTGTTGTACTGGCTTCGCTGGTTGTTTTGTGACTGAATGTTGTCTTCGCTGTGCTCGTTGTTGATTTGGTTTACGCGAAGTGGAGGTTGGTACTGATGGTAATATGGTCTTCGCTCAAAGTTTTGTGGCTTGAACTGGTTGTTCGTCTTCGCTTGAATTCTCTGTGCATTTTCTTCCTCTGTCTTTTTCCTGAAATCATCGTCTGATCTTGCATATTTCTGGATTTCTTCATATAGTTGTGCAACAGTTGTTGGTCTTTCCCTCTTTAGATGCGAAGACGGTTGTCCAAATTCTAAGGCCCCCGATTGCAGCAATGATGACAACTTCGTCTGAAACTTCGGGATTTGGGTCTTCATTTGAATGAATCTTTTGTAATATTGAATTATTGGCTCCTTTGGGTATTGCTTGATGTCAAACAAATCATCACTTGTTAAGCCTCAGATCTTTGAATCCTTGGAAATCAACTAACGAGTTGTTCTGAGTTGTTCCAGCTTTTGAGGGATCTTGGCTTAAGCGAAGCATACCACTTTTTGAGCCGGTCCTTTCATCGCCATTATGAGTGCCTTCGCTTAGTGTTTTGTCGTCTCCGCCTCCCCGATTCGACAATTTTGCTTCAAAGCTCATCAAGAATTGTCTTGGATCCGTCAATCCTTCGTAAGTTGGTATGACGTTGAATTTGAACCCTTTTGGCCATTTTGCCATTTGCGGGTCTACTAATAATGGAGATTCTGGGTCAATTGTGTATTGCCTTTTCATTGCTTTGGTCCATCTTGGCCGCTTTGTTATTATGACTTCGCGGTCTTGATTATTAAGTTCTTCACTCAATCTCTTCACTCTTGCCGGCTTCTTCAATTCTTTGTTTCAAAGTCTTTTCTCTTGTTACGGCTTTGCAAGCCTCAAGTTCTTTCTGTTTTTGATCAATTCTTCTTCTAGTTCTTGTAACTTTCTTGCTTCTTCGCTTTGATCTCTCGTTTGAAATGACTTCTTTGGAGACAAAGTGTCTCCGCTTGCTCTTGGTGCTTCATTCTCTCATTGTTGTTGCTTCTTCATGATTGTTCTTGACTTGTTCTTGGGAGGTCTTCCCATGATTTCTTGATGGTCGTGGGATAGATCGTTGCTCACACAAACGGTGGGCGCCAAGATGTTGGGTGAATGCTCAACACAACATGTTATTGATGATGATATGGTTTACAAAGTGGCCATTCAACATGGCGAATACAAAGGATGTCAGGGGGTATTTATAGGCCCCCCTCGGCTTCGTAGTTGTACAAAAATGTTAGGAATTCTGAAAAGTTTCTCTATGAAGAGCTTCTCTCCGCGAAGACATACTTTCTATCTTCGCGGTCTTCTTGAGGTCAACTTTTATCTTCACGATTTGTACAAAAAACATTAAGGATCCCGAAATGATATCTTCTCCCACGCGAAGATGCAATCTTCAACTTCGCTTCTTTTACTCTTTTCTTTCATCTTCGCAACGTTTTTTCATTTCCTCCGCGATGATTCTTTAGCTTCGCGGCGAGGTCACCGAGGCTATCTTCGCTTGATCTTGACTTTTGCTTTTATCTTTAGCTCAAGCCGCTCATTTGCGAAGCCAACATTTAGCGAAGCCATCTTTGAAGTGGAACTTTGTTCCCGATCCGTGTCATCCCGAAATCTTCAAAGTTTGGGACGAAAGTTTAGACGGAAATCAAAGTTAGATCCCAACAGCCCTGGCGAAGATAACCTCGAGAATCCATCACCAAGTTCTATTGGCAAAACATAATCTGCAGATTCGGGGTACCAAGAATGGTAACGATCGACAACGGCAAACAATTTGACTCGAGACAAGTTCGAGAGACTTACGCTCCCAAATGGGAACAAAGATAGCCTTCAACGTCGGTCTACCACCCAGAGTCAAACGGAGCGCGGTGGAGAGAGCAAACGGAATAATATTCTCCGCAATATCAAAGACCCCTGTTCAACCTCCGCAAAGGTAAATGGGCGCACGAACTACCCAAGGTAATCTGGTCTCACAACACAACGTCTTCGCGAGCTCTTGGCTTCACCCCATTCAAGCTCATGTATGGAGAAGAAGCAATGCTACTGGGAGGAGCTGAAAACACAAAGCCTCCAGCGTCATGAAGCGTAAGATGGCGTAAGATGAAGAATATGCCAAAGAAACACTTTGGAGCACACACAAGGCTGGAAGCCGTAGAAAACATACTGAAAATACCAAGCTGAGACCAAAAATGGAGGGGACAAAGAAGGTCCGCAAGAAGAACATTCAAGACGGAGACACGGTGCTCAAGAGGAAACCAAATGCTTCAACCATAGGAAAGTTGCAAGCAAAGTGGGACGATCCATTCATTGCAAAAAGCAACAACAAGGCAAGGAGCCTTCCGTCGACGGATGAGCAAGGTAACACCTCCGATCACACGTGGAATGTGGACAACCTCCGCAAGTACTATGTGTAAGGCCATCCACCGCGAAACATAAGCGGAGGCCGGCCACTACTTTACTTCATCGCGAGTAGCATTAGATTTTACAGACATTTCAATCAAGGTCTCGCACTCTTTTCCTCACAGGGGAACTCCTAGCGGAGGTGAGGTTTTTAACGAGGCGAGACTTATGTAAAATCCTCTGAAATATAAAGAGGAAATTTCCCGCAACGAAAAGAAATGAACAAGTCGAAAGTGACTAGCAACGCAGTCACGTAATTCGACGGAGGTGACTAAACCGCCTGAGAGGACATTCTACAGATAGAACGCGGAGGTTCTAACCTAAAAATGACCTCCAGAGACCAACAAAACGGTCCCCAAAATCCTCGAAAAAGTCCTACCCGAAGCGTAGGCATCGAGGTGGCACAACGGTATGTGTCAAACAAAAATGAAAAAGCTGAAAAAAGACCTGTCCATCTCAGGCATCGGCAATACCTCCGCCAACAAAGACAACAAGGAGGGATAACACAAAAGATTCAGCATACTTAGAACATTTTTTCACCTGGTTATTACATTCATAAATTACGCAGGTGCTCGACATTGTACTGTCGAAGCTACAAACATCTTCTCAGAAGATGGTACAGTGGTAGCACAGACACAGCAAGACAGAGGAGGTAAGCTACACCACGATGCAAGGCAACAACTTCACGCCGTGCGCACAAGGAAGCCTCCGCTAGCGTCGACGCGTCCTCTCGCGCAGCCAGTAGACCGCCATAGGACCTCTTTATCCAGGGAGACCTCCGCCAAGTAGGCACAAAATAGACCTGAAGTCGCCCTAGCGGAGGTCGCTCTCAAGAAGTCAACCGCTAGAACGGATCAAGCAGCCACCCAAAGCACCGAAGTTCATCGCCAAGAATTGATAAGCGCATGGGCAAGAGTTAATAGCTCCGTGCTGTTCTAGTCCGGGCTTCTAGCCAACGAATAGGAGGACAATCAAGCACACAACCTAGACCACCAAATACGAACCCTTACACGGCATCAATGTTTTAGCCACTAAGCCACTGCTAGATTGACCCATCATACCTCAGATAACCAGGGGGGGAGAAAATGAGTTGGTTATATACTAACCCAATCCACCTAACACACCTACCAAAGGACAATACCAATAAGTCCCTTTAATGGTCCAAGGCCTATAAAACAAGCCTAGCCCCCACCCCATACGACACCCCATCATTCTAAAACAAAAATTACTCGAGGAAAACTAGAAGCAGCAGATGAATGCGGATGTCAACCTCTGCCAGCATAGCCACGAACGAGAAGAAACCGCGCAAGAAATCGTAATGATCTCGGCATTTGGACAATCTCGGGGGGAGACCGCGTAAGAATTCGTAACATCCCCCCGGAGTTTCTAAGTTCTACAAAATATCCAAATGCGAGATCCTTCCCGAAGACCCGTGAAGTGGAGCGACAGAAAACGCTTCCCACACGGGTAGCGGAGGTTCAACGCAAGACCGGGCGTTCCTCCACGCGGTACTT
This sequence comes from Hyparrhenia diplandra, assembly GCA_015847255.1. Classification (NCBI taxonomy): domain Eukaryota; kingdom Viridiplantae; phylum Streptophyta; class Magnoliopsida; order Poales; family Poaceae; genus Hyparrhenia; species Hyparrhenia diplandra. The sequence continues at coordinate 45,817 of JADLZK010000652.1, read as the reverse complement.
GGCGGCGAAGGGGACGAATTGGCGCCGCAAACAAGTGACTATCCTCCGCCACAAATCCACAAGCGAAGGCCACGAGTAAAATTGTAACCAAAACAATGAGTAGAATGCAATCCAGCAAGCTCCGTTTTATTAATAAAGATTATCATTACACGATAAGCCTAATTACATCCAGAGGAGGTCCCTCCCAGGCTACATCGTTTGTAAACGCCATTCGCGCGTCACCTAAGTCAAACAAAACATCTTCATACATTTCATCTACACTAGGGTTGGCGAAGGTGTCCTTCCAAAACAACCAGAGATCCCCATCAACGTAAACACCGTTCCGATAAAAAGCACAAGGGATCCACTTCCTGCGCAGTACCTCATCGAGGGACTGCGCGGGGAAACCATTGATTTAAAATGAAACATTAGACTTCCGTTTAATAACATTCCAAAGAGTTTTACAAAGCGGAGACATATGTCCGCGCAAAAAAGGCTAAAAAGTAGAAAAGTCCTAATCTTCTACACCTCCGCATCCTCGACATCCTCGGCATCGACGCCAGATGGCCTCCTATCGATATCCGAGGTTGGCGGCGGAGGCATTTCCCAAGATATCCTCGGGAACCTCGGCCCGCCCACTCAACGTGGGGACCTCCGCCGGGAGTACCACCTGGCAAGAAAGACTACTAACTGGAACCGGTGCGAGGAAAACGAAAGACTAGGAGCCCAAACTACGAGGACCAAAATTACGGAATAGAGAACGAGCAAGGGACGCAGCGACCTCCGCATGACCGTGGACCGCCCGAATTTCTTCATGAACGAGCCCACGAACTTCAAGGCCCCACCTCCAAGCTGCGCTAAGCTCGAAGGGGCGGTGCGACTCCTTCACACGAAGCCGAGCAACATCGTCACACCCCTCGCTAGAGAGGATCACGAGTAATGTTTGCCGCGGCGTCCAAAAGGGCTCCAAAGTCGGATACGCCTGCGATGCGCCGGAAGCTTGGCGATATTCTTCGCCATCCAGGTCGGAATGCCCGCGCTTCCGCCATTCGCAGGAAATGGCGTGACCACCGCACCGACAAAAGTGATGGCCTCCGCGTACGCATGGGCGACAGAGGTACAGGGGACGCATAGATACCGTCAATTGCCTCTGCCGCTCAGGCGACTGGGCGCGTGACGACGTAAGGCTGGCGTTGGCCTCCTCGAGCTTCACCTCTACTTCGCGAAGAGCCTTTTCAGCCGTCTCCGCGCGGGCAGCCAGCGTCCTGCGCCTCCTTAGCGCGGCAACCTCATTCGGCGAAGCTCCACCCCTCGGCCACCAGCTTCTCGAGAGATGCTTTTTCCTCGGCCAGGCGGAGACCTTGGCCTTCAAATCCAGCGAAATCTTGTCGCGCGCCACAAGTTCCGGATGAACCTTAGCACGGACACACTCGAGACCGGTAGTCATCTCGCAAAAACACGTGATTAAACCTCCGCCCGGCAAAATTAGAAGGAAAGTAACACGCAAAGAAAACAGCTCCACACCGAAAGGCTCGATCAACGACCTTGTTGAAGACCTCGTAAACATCCCCTTCAAAAAAATATTTAAAAATAGTGTCTAATCGTAAGACTAAATAAGCCCGTAATCATGTTGAAACAAAACAAAGCGAGGAAGCAAGTTAGAACACTTACTCGGATCACCCTCAACAAATGTAACCCGAGGGGCTCATACTAAGCCCCAAAGAAGAAATCCGCCATCTTCTGAAACAAGGAAAAATAAACCATATAAACAACCAAGTAATAGGACTTAACTCCAAAACAAGGGGAGGGGGGGAGAAATAAGAAATGAACCTTCGTCGGCGGCGGCCCTAGTGCGCCTTTTCTAGCACCTCCGCGGCCTTCACGACCTTCGGCGCGGAACTCTCGGCCGGCATTTTTGACCCTAGATGCCTTGTGTACGGCGCGAAGCTCCTCATCTGGCGTAAGTAATGTTCATACCAAGAGGAGGTACAAGCGAATCCTCGGATGCGAGAGTCAATAATACCTCAGGCTCGCTTAACCCGCGAGGGCGACGACGCATAGTCGGCTCCTGGATGTTCCCGTCTACGAACTAAGCGGGCTGTCGGCGGAAGCGAGGGCAAATCAGCCATGGCATCAGCCATGGCCTTGATACCTCCGACGACGCCTTGCCGTCGAGCCCGTCGGCCAGTCAGCGGTAGGGGAGACCCGGGCGGATCTCATAGCCGAACCCGGCCCCCACCACAGACCAAAGCGCCGCCACACCAGAGGACCCGAGCGGCGGAACCTTCATCTCCACCGGCCCCCTCACCAGCCCGGCGGTCGTCGGGGCGCAGCCCTCCGCCTGATGCCCGCTCTTGCCACGCTTGCGGGCCGGTTCCTTTTCTTCTTGGCCTCCTCCTTGGCCGTAGCGGCAACGAGGGAGGCGGGGAGGTCGCGCGGGAGGCCCCCTCCCTCCCGTTTAGCCTTCTTGGTCTTCTCCCGGGAAAGAGGAGGTTCCTTCCTCTTCTCACCGGGGCCCCGGAACCGCGGAGGCCGCCTTCGCCAACCAGCGGCTTCCTCGGCCGGCCCCTCAACGTCCGCCCGATGCTACCGGGGAACCTTATGGTTGCCATATACGACCCCCCATTTCCTCGAAAATGCGATTTAGACGGGGCATGATCCCCTTTGAGATCTCCGCGCCCGAAACTCTTTCGTCGTAATGGGGCCCAATATCTCTGGGCCTCCATCTCCACCGTCATAACAAAGGCATCCGCGACACCTTCGCAAAATGGACGCCAAAATCGCGGATGCGGAACCATCTCCGTCCCCCGAAAAGGAAAGATTGACTCTCTCCAACTCGAACGGATCCTTGGACGCTGCAGGGCGAGTGCCGCCGCGCGGATCTCCTCCACCAGATCGCGGCCACTGCAGTACCGGCACGCCCGGGGAGAGCCGCGCGCTCTTCTCTCGCTTCTCCGTCGATTATCGTTCGGATCGGGCCGGGAGACGATGTCAACGGGAACAAGCTTCGACGCGAACGGATACCGCAAAATTCCAGATCCGTCAACGGTCCTCTCCGTCCGTGAGGACTTGGCATAGAACCATGAGTCCATCCACCCGGGCTCCCACTTATTTTTACGGCGTAGGAGATCTCCGCCTTCTCCCGCCCCGGTGGCGGCAGCGGGCTGAATGTACAAAGACCCGAACTGCCCCGGCTTCTTCTCGCTCCCATCGCATCTTCCGGGACTTAGGTTGCTTGTGAAGCTCATAGAAGGCGACGAAAGTATTGGTCTCCGCCTCCCCACCATATGATTCACAAGCCCACACAAACTTCGACAAAGCCGTAAACGGCGTGGGGGAGTGGTGATGAATCGGACATCAAAGGACTCCACGACAGTGCGTAGGAAGGAGCAGTAAGGCAGGCGGAGGCCGCAGGTGAAGAAATCCTTGAAAACTATCCACCACTGCTTCTGCGGCTCCGGCAGCTCGGGCACGGCCTCCCCCTGAGGAAGCTTCACCTCGCAATTGGCTCCAATGAAACCTTTTTGACGGAGCTCATCAAGCATCCCCTGGGTCATCTTCGATGTCCCCAGCTCATACGTGGCATCGACATCCTCGCGCGCCATCAAATCCCCGACGGAGGCCTCAACGTCGGAGAGAGTCTCTTCTAAGTCCTGAGCGCGAGCCGCGTCTAGCATACACTCCTCGTAAAGGCGTGCGTGCATCGACTAGAGCGATACGGGAGAGAGCTCCGCGTATGGCCCGTAAAGCTCACGGCCCGGGAAGCGGCCCCTTACGCTAAACGGCCCGAGCTTGCACGCATGCACCTGCGACTCACTAAGGCAGCGGAGGCGGGCGGATGCGAAAGGGAGCGAGAGAGCAAGGACGCAAGGAGGCAAAGGCAAGCGGCGGTGAAAGAGATGGCAGGGGTAACCCTCCGCCGGGGGGGGGGGGGAGCCGCCTTTTATAGCCGTCCTCGCGACCCTTCGCATCCCAAGACACACCGTCGCGACCAACGGGCGAGAAAACGGTCACCTCGGCCTCGGGTGGCGCGCCTTCTCGTTGTGACCCCGACGCTTCAAATTCTCCATCGCGAAGGTCCCTCGCGGAAATCGTCCCGGAGGGGGGGGAGGGAACCCTCAACACCTCCGCTAGTACCGCAAACTTGAGAGCGAAGGCACGCCCCGCTTGAGACCTTTCGCCCTCAAGGGGGGGGACTGTTGGGATATGGATCTCGGCGGAACGAGCGGAGGTGATTGCGGAAGTTGGAGCCACACGCGGAGATCTATGCTAACATTCGTTTTATGATGTTGTGCCATTTCAGATGGAGCGGACGGCCTCTGGACCTCCGCCAACAGAGCTAGCGGAGACCCGACCCTCCGGCTTGTCAACACTCCCACGAGCTCGCGGAGGTCGCCGCCTCGCCCCACTCTTCCCCGAACACCGGGCGGAGCCGATTGAGGGACCGTGAGTTGTGCCGGATTCCAAAGAATCACGGAGGAAGACTCGCGAAGATCTCCCGGTCGTAGGTACAGAATCAGCAGGACGGGCCCAGCAAGAGAGAGGCGGTGCAGGAATGTGCAAGTTCGTGAAGAGCCCGCGCCGTGTTTAAAGAGTAGGGGAATATGCCGGGAATATTGAAGGGCGGAATTGTAATCTTGAATCTCCGGCATTTGTAAAACTATAAATAGGGAGGAGCCCTCCCCTAATAAGGAGGTTGGTGAATTCCATTATGGGCAGTTATTGTTGTCCTTCCCAGTCCCTGTACCCATTACTCTAGACCTCCTCCCTCAGGGCACCGCCTGAGCGGAGCTCCCACTCCGTGTTGAGAACCCAAAGCTCAACAAGCTGTTTACCTAATAACTCTGTAAAACTTGGCAATGTTCCATTTCTTCTATTTTAAGGGCAGACCTATATGAATATGATTTCCATTTCTTCTATATTTACAATGTTCCATTATGTTTTAACTTTTAAGCAAATTGAGTTTCTTGTAATAACTCGGTATGCCCTTAAATACCTTCAGTTGACTTACTGAATTCCTTAACTGCAACTGCACGAAATGCTTTCAGAACCTGTTCTTATGCTTCGCATGATTTCTGATACTGATCGATTTCTTTCAACTAATTATGGTTAGTTGATATTTGGCACTTATACTTTTTTCTTTCTTCTGTTAGAGTGGAGATGGAGATATGGATGGCTAAGTTCCAGTTATTGGCTCACGGTACTGGATAGAAGCGCTTGGCCTTCCTGTCAAGTCACAGTGGCAACCATGGTACCTGAACAATGAGGTTCGCCACCATACAGCATGCCTTTCTTTAATCCACTATAAAGTGTGTACATAAAACAAAAACTGAAAATTCAGCTTATGTGCAATGTTCGTTTGATACTGAACACAATGCAGGTTGCTGGAAGGTTTGTTCTGTATGAAGGATTGACACTGTTGACTGTCAGAGGAGCAGGTCACGATGTGCCTCAAGACAAGCCAGCAGAGGCACTTGTCTTAATCAGTTCCTTCCTTTCAGACAGAGAACTAGTTTGATGACTTATTAACTCCCTAATTCTATTTTGTTGTCATATAATGTTTATTCTTTGTAACTGAAACCCGATGGTTGCTGCGATCACTATATCCGCAAGATATCATTGCACTTTGAAGTTATCTATGTTACTGATGGTGAGCAAATTTTGGACTTGGATTCAGGCTGGAACTGGTGTACTCAAAGGTTGGGCAAGCAAATATAAATAGCAGACAGGTTGGGCAAGCAAATATAAATAGCAGGGCAAGCAAATAGAAATAGCGACCAGAACTAGATATATTTACTGTGTTGCAGTAGTTGTATAGTGATTCTCTGCGATATGGTGTTCTCGCTCCATTGCTAAATGTAATTATTTGATTTGAATAACTTCCACAACCAGCTTTATAAAGTGGATGTTTGGGTCTTCCTGGATGGCGTACTGGTACTACCAATTTTTGTTCGTTTTGTTTACATCAGAGAGAGAAGCTTTGCCTCTGAAATAATGTGCCAAAGCCAAAGAATCCTCTGTAAAATATGATCCTACGTCTCGCTAATAAAAAATGTAAAGTGGGTGACAAAATGCGTAGCACATTGAAACACAAACACAAACGCTAACAAACACAAATCAGTTTTCTTTACATCAGACATCAATGGCGCGGCAGCTGGCTGGACTAGGCCACCAGGAGAGCAGGAAGATGCACTCGTACGATCGCACGATTACAAACTAGGGCAGGGACATAACAAATTGATACCAATGGCAGCCTTCACATGAAAATGCACATAAATCCTTTATTTGAGCTATATAAGCTGGACATGCATGCAAGCAGGATATATACATTATTCCCATTTCAGCTCACACTGTCAGTGTCACTGTCAAACTGCTGCCAAATTCTCTTGTTCATCAAACATAATGCCAAGTTGTGTTCGTGAGGGGAAAAAAACATGGATGCCAAGTTCCCAACAAGTGTGGATTATGGTTATCGCTGCAGCACTATCAGCACCGTCAACACTATACTGGCTGCCTATCACTACATGGCACATGTGTATAACATCTCATACTTTCTTTCTGTGCCTCATTATCTCCACGCCCAGATAGTCCAGGACGCCTTGCACTGCGACATGAGGCTTGCCAACCTTCACTCGGACCATGGAGATCTGAGAGAACTTGAGCAGTGTGGCCTTTGCGATCAAGTGAGGCACCGACTCCAAGAGGTTGTGTGGCGTGCCTTCGACGACATCCTTCGCAATGCTGTGGATGGGGTAAACAAAACTGATTGTCAGGGGATCTGATAAAACATCTTGGGAAAGGGTTCTAGGACTCTAAAGTGTGTGTCTAGAACTCTGCACCATCCCAGAGCAGGCAAAGAAGGCCTAACCAAATCTCAGACGTGATTGATAACAGTTCCATTCAGAACTTTTACATTACAAACTGTGTTGAGGAGATGAACAATTGGAATTTCTTAGAGGGTGGTAAATGCCATGAACGAAAGAAACAACTGAATATAAGATGGTCCTCTGTAAAGTATAAAAATCCCCGGTCTGCTACCAACTGAAATTTTGAATCCAATAATTCAGAGACGCTGGGCCACCTGTTGTAACACTATGCTAGTTTAAATATGCTATATTTCAGATCATGGCTAACCCAAGTCCCCAGCTCAGTTCCTAAGTACCCAACTGCAAATCAAAGTGTAACTAAAAAAATGTCATCCAGACTTTTAGGCCAACGACGTGAGGTGGGGATATTTTTTAAGCGCCACGCAGGGATAAAAACATACTACTAGCATACTGAACTATAAAAAACAACATGACAAAACAACATGACTGTGAATTGATGACAGGTCCTAATGGCCAATTAAATTATGTTGCAACCAAAACCAAATGGCTTCAGCTCAAGAGAGATTTGAATGATACAATAATGTAAGGCAGGTACCATGAGCGAGGCCTAGTGCATTCACTTCCAAAAAAAAAAAAATGATTCATGCTCACAACTCAACACCAAATAGCTTCAGCTGTATATGCACTGTGGCATTTTAGCAATCGCCAAAAAGGCACACTATACTTGGACAGCGAAGTTGCATTTTGAAATTCAGTTTAAAACTATAACTTAGCAAATAATAACACTAATGAAACGATGTAAATCATCCATGAGTGAGCCATGCGTGAGTAGAAGATGAAACTGGACGTACCCTGTTGTATTGCTGTTCAGCAAGTGGCAGCGATGTCGGCGCGGTTGGCGGATCAGACTGCTGCAGCTGCGTTTGCCGTGCCGTTGGGGTGATCTGCTGACGAAGGCGGAGGTGGATGGCTGCCACGGGGGATGCCGAAGACGCGTGATGCGGCGCCGCTCGTGCTCGAGTTGTTCTTACGCCAGGCGGTTCGCGCCGACGTTTTGTGGAGCAGGCGGCGGCGGCGGCGAGGCGAGGACGGCGGACCTCTCTTGACCGCCGGCGCCTCTGTGGCCGCCACAGAGGTCCCACCGCGCGCCACAGGTCGTGCTGGGAAGGGGAGGGAGGTGGAGAGCGAGGGGTGGCGACCGCCGGCGCCTCCGTGGCGGCAGTTGACGCCGGCCGCGCGGCGGGGATCCCGCTGGGCTGGGGAGCAGAGGGGAGGGGAGGTGGAGAGCGAGGGGGAGGTTCAGGGCGCGACGGGGTGGCAGGCGCCGGCGCCTCCCTGGCGGACCTTGGAGACGATGCGGAGGCGGCGGCGGCGTCGGTCCAACTATCGGTCGATGGAAGACGAATAGAGGATCGGTTCCTGAGAAGCTGATTACTAAAGCTGAAGGGAATTAAAAGTATTAAACTGCCCCTAATTATGTTAATTGAGTGGAGGAACCGGCTAAATCAGAATGGACGGGATGGTTCCTCCAAGCACAGTAAAATTTCTCTTCTAATAATCATATTTGCAATATTTGATAGTTGAAAAAGGCTTCTATGCTATGACATGCAGATGGAAAAGCCTTTTCTGCAATATTTTTTTTAAGAATCGGCCTGTTCACGGATTGCCGATTCGTTTTTCCGCTCCCGATCCAAGAGAGAGACGTATAGAGGTTGAAGATTGATCCCGTTTCCTTTGCCCAATCCCAAAAGAACACACACTTGGAGACACGGATATATGAGGAGAGTCATCTCTTCATTAATTATCATAGGTATACATGTAGTCCATATATATAGAGATAGCCTCCCGGGGCATATAAGGTAGTCTCCAAGGCCCATATGGTATGAGCCCATCGTTCCTCTAATTGAGGAATTCTTAACACTCCCCTTGATCGAATACCATGACAAATATATGCCTCGTTAAAACTCCAAAACCCAATGGGAAAAATGGAGAAAGAGTGCATTATTGTCGTTAAATGCATTTGCACATTGTTGCCTCATTAAAAACCTTACATGAGAAACTTCAGGAAAACTCATCAAGGAAAAAAGAGTACAACATATGTCTTCAGGACAAATTGTGACCTTCTGGAACATATCATTTTGAATTCTCTAGAATCTCGATCAAGGGTTAATACTCTAGGTGAATTCTCCCCCTGAACCTTGCAGAAATATCTCGCTATGCCAAAAACACCTTCGACAGGAAGCATATGCACATAAAGACTTAGCAAGAATACTGCATGCATAGTCAAGATCGTTTCATATATAACCTTCATGTCATGCTACTTCTGGAACACATGAATAAAACTATACATAAATAATAAACCCACTTACTTAAATGGTGTCATGATAGAGGCTTCAATTCAATAGACCTTTCAAACTCACTCTGTAGAATAACACCTTCTAGGTATTATTTGAGATCTTCGAAGTCTCATGAGTTACATTCAATATCATGTAAATACTCCCCGTGATGACAACATTCATTAAGGTCATCCATTGCCACGACATTAGTCATTATTTGCAAATAAACATAGGCATGAATAGTCCAAGGGAGATTACAAGATGTGATTTCACAATAGTTAGTCTTCATGACATTTGTTTCACTGCTCTTCAAGAACAATAAGAATAAAGAATAATGCTAAGAGCATTGTCATGCATATATTAGAGTGCATATTTGTGCAACGCAAAGTTGCAAAAGACACACCTTCGATATGTGATTAATAATCATTATTCCTTATATGATAATTTTCTCTGTCATAATAGTCGTTACTCCTTCAGGGATTGACTACAGATTCTTCAAGAATCTTTAATACATAGTAAGACATCATTGTCCACAAAACTAGCGAACGGGGCGTATTGCTAGTAGCACCAAATATATCATATAACTTTTCAGAGGATATTTCAATTCCAAATCTTCAGGTGGATAATGCTATCTATCAAGTATATACATGCATAGCAAAAGCTCATAGAATGCACACATGTGCTTATATGGTATACTTTTTGTTGCTTTTGGTTCCTCCTTTTATTATCTCTATTGGGTCATATATAGGTCTTTATCCCGCTCAAGAAATTCATATATTTTGGTGCATTTGGACTTATAACCATATTCCTTCAGGGAAAAAAATCCTTCAGGAGTTGTTGTCTTTATGGAGAGGTTACTTCACATAAAGGACAATATTGGTACGAGATTTTAATGTTGTTTTCCATGGATTTTCAGAATCCCATTACTGCATATTTAATTTCATGCCATTAGCCAGATTCATTATATATTGGAACATAATTTATAGAACTTATGTCGAGCTGGTCTATTATAACCATTTGAACCATCGCTTTTCACCACACATTTTTTTCAAGTAATGACCCATAATTATCCGAACATCGGTTCAAGATATTCACTTAGCGATTTTTTTGGTTCAACCTCAATTGCATGTTTCATTTGACCCGATATGAGAGCTTCAAGCACTCTTGCCATGGACTTTGTTCCTGGATCCGGATTCTCATAAAGAGACTCATTTAGCAATTATAGAGGTAAACAAGTGTCGACACATATTTTTCCGACTTTAAACATCTTAATAATGATCTTCATTATTTCTCAAAATAATAGATCAATTGTTGTTCCGTATTCCTAGCATTATAGTACGACGTATTGCTAGGATTTTCATCTCCGTGACGAACCTCATCATGAGGTAACTCACCAACAGGATGATTTCTCTACAAGAGTATGAGAGGAGTTTTATCACATACAATGTGAGTTTGCTTCATGAGCATATGCTTGTGACATAGACCACTAGATCTTATTTTTGTAGGCGTCTCCACATAATTTGATCAAAATGTCAATATCAAATGGATATAAAATTAATCCCGGGTATATCCACATCTACTTCAGGTAGAAGCATTCATTTATTTTTAACCAATTTAGTTGCTTCTCATCAATATAGTTATCTGGCATAACTCCATGCTATACAATGGAGTGTGTCTAAACAACTAGTTTAGTTGGGATTTGTGTGTTTGGATTCATAAATATCAAGGCATTCAATAAATTGGGCATTCATCTCCCCCTAATGTCGAGATATTTAATAGCATACTAAAATCCCCAATCATCAACTTCAAGTGGTGTATGTATGCTTTAGTGGTGATTTATCTGGGAAATATTACACACAGGGGGTATATTACTATTTCTGTATGCAGTGAGCTTGGACTTTATTAATGTAGTTGCATGAATACTACGTTGCATGTAATTCCTTCTACATGAGGAGTATATATCCTCAACTTCTTGTTGAGACCATAACTTCTAGTGAAGTATAAACTGTTGCTCTTCAAGTTCTTGCTTTCAACAAAAACATATGTAGTCTTCTAGACTTAACACCTTATGTTACTGACGTAACCCATAATTCAGGCAAAAACAATCCTTCAGAGTCTAATGCTCACCAATTGTTGTACAATTGACAAATCTGTCGTCCATCGTGTATATTGACCTTCTAGGTCATATGTATGAGAAAACACAACTAATGGTGGCATTGCGCTTTCAGCGCAAGTAGCTTGGTGTGCATAGAATAGCAAGAATGTGTCATTTAGCCATGGTTGTAGCGCAAGAAGCTTTTGATGTAGAGTTATTTTATAGTCCAGCTCCTTTTTATTGCCCAAAAGCGACCCAATTACTGCACCATAGAGCAAAATTGAGTCATTGTATTTATTGCAACATATTTGTATTCTATATAAAGCATGGCTTGAATCAATTCATTTTTCAAAGATGAAAAGAGAAGCTTTTAATAGAATAGATAAGACCAAGAATTTTTTTATTTATCCGAAAATGTTATTTTGGTCGCTTGGCGAGAGCAACAAAGACCGATATCCTTCCGATAGACTCTCAAGTCTCAACCGATAGCGAAAAATTTCATATGGCAAAAGATACATCAAGAAAACATATGTAGTTGTCAAATTCCATATGGCACTTCGAGCCTAGGATAACTACTATGACTGATAATTGATTAATTTCAAAATTAGCTTCCAAAATTTTATTGTGATATGGGATTCATACTTGTTGCCCGATTTCTATTTTCGGGCGGTTGACAAGTCAATATTAATACATTTGTTCCGTGTGGCATATACAGGGGCTACTAGGCAACATATTATCGCATAGAGTAGTCACTCCACCTTATCATTTGGCTTATTTTACTTGTAGACAATGATTTCCCTCTATGATACCCATTGCCATTTCAAATAACTATGGATACCGCTAAACCGAAGTCCCGATATGCACTTCGGGCTTCACTAGTCCAAGAAAGGACAAACGGTTTTCTTCATCATGAAGAAGTATTATATTTTCACACAAAATAAACTCGAATATTAATTCTTCTCGATCTTATTGAAGCAACTTCATGTTGCCTAGGGAAATGTATTATCTATCTATTACCTTAAAGTCAAGAAACGTAGGTTTGAGACAAACCTCGCTTAGGATGACACCTAATGCCGGGTTCTCTGCAGCACGAGACAAGGGCAACATGTTGACTTCGGTCTTTTGTTAACCCGACTAGTGTTGTATGCCTATATTATCATGTTTGGTAAAATATACCCACCACAACGATATAATCTCCCCTCGGGGAAAGATACAAGTGAATCCCAAATTCATGCGCCTGCTATATCAACAAGTCTCATGCAATGGTTTTTTTTCTTCGGGTTACTTCAGGTAAATAAACCAAAGCATTGAAGAGAACACTAGAGAGAGAGAGAGAGAGAGAATACATGTTTCATTTATTTTCCAGAATTTTCCAAACATATGTGTTGTTCCATGGTATATTTATAGTAGTCTTAGAATAATACTTCAGGATTATATACCCCATAGAACATATAATCATATATATACACATTGCAAGGAAAAAAAAATATAAAGCCACATATAAACTTCCAAACGGTCTAAACCAATTTAACATAAATTTTATGGAAGCTCATAAACCTAGAAAATTCAGTTTCTAGATATACTATAGAACTTGCATCAATATATAAAGCATATATTGCAATTTGGAGAGACATATTACAAGATCTTCAAGATCTAGCGGCAACAGAGTTTGCACACGGGATGAGCCTTTTACAGATTCAATCTTTCTATGACTTTTTTCGTGTAAGTAGATTGGTGTATAAAATTCCTTTAGGGAGATGCTCGATCTGCAGGCCTAAGCAAAAATTTAGCATGAGTCCACAATTTTGCCGTTCAACGGCGAACTCTTGGAATACAACGATGATGACTGCACATCAAGTTTTATTGTTGCCTATGCTATGTGGACGTGGCAGTATAGCAGCTTCAGGCCATCAGTAATATGATACAGGCATGCACTCAGACCAGCTCAGTAGCCACCATGTAATTATGTATCATCTTCACGATTAGACAAAAAAGAGCATGACAAATAAAAAAAACTAGAGACCATTCTAGTGGCATGCGAAGGTCTAGTATGCTAGCAATAAAACAATCTATTGATTGCACAAGCTAGCAGGAAGAAATACTAGATAACCAATCTACTAGACTAATCTGCAGGATTATACCAAGTAGATTAAAACTGTAATCGTGAAGATATACCGGGTGCTACGTGGAGCAAGGTCAGCAGGCGTAGATGCTGCTCGTATGACTCGGTGATGCTCCATGATCGGAAGCAGCTCATACGTACGCCGTGAATCTCATTGCAGGCTTGTTCACATGACGTGGTGGAGACATCCGATGTCTCCAAGGAACGCCGAACACGATGAGCACACTTGCACGTGATCCATCTCATGTAAAGGAAAATCAATCTGTTATTAGCAAAATCCAAATAAGGATTACTTTGATTCAAAGGCACCAGGCACGCTGCTTCTAGACCAGCACGCAGACACCAGGCAATCCGTGCACGCTGATGTGCGTGTGTTGATTAATCAAATCTGAGTTTGATCACGTAGAGGTTGTAGTGCCGCCACGCGCAGCCAGACACTTGACCAGCCTTAGACAGCGTCAGGAGCAATTCATCCCAGTGAATCAAACATAGATCGGAAAACAAATTCGTGATTAGACACAAAACGATCCAATGCAAATTAAACAAGGAAAAAAAGAAATCAGTTGCCGTCCTCGTGGAAACCATGAACTAGGATTAATCTACAGGATTAAATCTTAGAGACTTATTTGCAAGAAAAAAATCAAAGACAAACCGTTGTTGCCTTGTTCTTGCGTGCGAACATGCACAAAGATGCAGATTGCATCCATGTAGGCTGTAGGCATGTGCTTGTTAATACGCTTGCCTTGATCTCGTACGGGAAATCGTTATTGGCTTCTTGCCTTGCCATTACGTTGTTGAGAACTCCAGGTCTCCAGTAAAAACCATCTACTAAAATTAATCTACGGGATTTAATCTGGTAGAGACGATTGAATGGAAAAAATCGAAAGGCAAACCGTGGCCTCCAAACTTGTGCACGACGATGCAGCCGGGCGACAGGATGGCTGAGATCGTGAACTTTCTTCTTGCATGCGAACATGCATATTTGTATCCTGCTCGAACCCAGCCCCGGGATCGGCGCCGTAGGTCCTGCCGGCCAGACATGTCCATTCGAGGGCCGCGGGATCAAAGCGTTCTGCGGCACCGTCAGGCATCCGAAGCAGACGTAACACGACGGGGCTGTTGTCGAACTCTTTGAAGCATCGAGACACGCGCGCACGTTGCCCGTGGCCATGTCCGCGCCGTTGGAGATCTCGTCTTGCATCACGCACGCATCGATTCGCTTCGGCCGGATTGCGGATGATGCTCCACGTATCGCGTCAACCGACGACGCATCGTAGATCGGAAACGAAAGAGATCGATGCATCAATATCCATAGCAAATACAAATTGATCTAAACGCGACGATCAAGAACGACTCACCCAGCCGTAGAGCTGCTGATAACGTTTTAAGAATCGGCCTGTTCACGGATTGCCAGATCCGTTTTCCCGTTCCTGATCCAAGAGAGAGACGTGTAGAGGTTGAAGATTGATCCCGTTTCCTTTGCCCAATCCCAAAAGAACACACACTGGAGACACAGATATATGAGGGGAGTCATCTCTTCATTAATTATCATAGGTATACATGTAGTCCATATATATAGAGATAGCCTCCAGGGCATATAAGGTAGTCTCCAAGACCCATATGGTATGAGCCCATCGTTCCTCTAATTGAGGAATTCTTAACAATTTTAACATCATGAACACCGAATGCGCAACCCTTTTGCAGTTTTGCGTATTCGAGAAAAAAAAACACGGAATGAAGAAATCAAATAACGATGATTAGATGAACAGTAGCTTGGCATGTAATTTATTTGGTAATTTTCTATCCCAAATGTTGTAAATATTGCTTGAGCTTTTGAATTGATATCACCATTTGTGTTCTTTGTTACTACAGGTGTATGACTATTTCATAACTTTTTTTTGAAGTGGAGCTTTTTTGGAAAGTAAAGAGGAATGTGAGTTCTTTTTCTGACTGTACTTTTAGATTTAGGTATTTTTTATGAGTTTTAATAAAATAAGATTGGTATCCTTTTAGTATTATTTAACCTTCCTCCTAACCTGTTTCTAGATCGGCCACAGATATAAGGAGTTTTAGCACTACTACGAAGGAAGAAAATCATGGCTCACGACTCACGAGAACAATCGGAAGCAGGCCGAGCCGTGGTGGCTGGGTACGGTCAGCTAGCCCTTTTCTTCTGGACCAGAAGCGGCCACGAAATTTCAAGGGCAGGTCGAGTCGGGTCACATGAATGAATCCATCGGTGGACCGCGGAGCTCATCACTCATCAGCACTGAGCACATTGGTTGCGGCCCCGGTTCCGGTTCCGGTCCCGGCTCCTGCTCCCCGTCGGCTTTCAGTAGCACGGTGGTTGCTGAAATAGACGACCTATCGGCGCACCTGAGTTCCGTCAGACAAATAGCTGATTTCCTATCGGCACCTGAGGTCAACCTTTCGCTGGGCTTTGGGCAGCAAAAGACAAGAGACACGGCACTGTGACACTGGTTCCAGTTCCGGTTCCGGTTCCACGGTTGGCTTTGAAGATTCGAACACGCGTGCACTTTGGCGGTGCAATGCAAGTACTTTCCAAGTAGGAGTAGCTACGTAGGCAAGCCCTGATCGATGTTGTGCCCTCTTGCATTCTGCCAGCGACACCGGTTCCGGTTCCAGTTCCATTTCCCTCCCCGGTTCCGGTACCAGTTCCTCGGCCACGCGTCTATTTAGAGCAACTCCAGTGGAGCCTCCTATTTTCTAGTTGAGAATAACATTAGTGGAGCTCCTAAATTTTTCATGTCCTCCTAAAATTCCCTCACAGGCCCCTATAGCTAGGTAGATATAGGAGCCTCCTATCCACCTTTTAAATGAAAATGGGAGTCAATTTCATTCCACTAGAGTTAATTTTAAATTTGGGCTCTCAAATTTTATAAGTTAGCTATCTATTTTTAGCTATTTTTAGGAGGGATGGTTGGAGTTGCTCTTATACCCACGCGATTCGGCGAATGCAGCAAGGCCTCACTCAATCGTCAACCTCTCATCATTTTCCAAGCTCAAGCCAAGCGCCATTGCTAAGGCACACTGCTGCTACTACTACCAGCGACGAAAAGCGAGGACACGAGGGATCGATCATCGATGCCGATGGAAACCGAAGCTGCGCTCACCACGGTCGTGGACTCTACCTCCGGCGCGGCTCCGCAGCAGTGCCATGGTGCCGTCGGCGATGCTCACGGCCGGCGTCTTCCAGGCGGTGGCGGCGCTCGCGCTCCTCTTCTCCAAGACTCAGGAAGGCATCTTCTCCCACCACGGCAAGGCGCTCGTCGTCGTGTACTACATCGTCCTCGTTGCCGGGGCGATCATCGGCTCCACAACGGCATCTGCTTCTTTCTGGGTTGCACGCCGCCTGGACGGCCGACATGCCATTGGCTTGGCTCTGCTCTGCACCTCCACACTCACCCTCATCCCTGTGTTCGGAATACTCGCTGGCTTCGTCATGCTCAAAAGGTAGTCTCAACCTCGGACGACACCTTTGCATGTATGTTGGGATTTTGCTGATACTTGTATTATTGTACCAAAATGTATTCGATGTGTTCGTATGAAACATGCACGAGGTTTACACAATTGCTTGCACATTATTTGGAGCGTCATATGTATGTACGCAAGAGAATCATTTGAGTTTTGCTAAAAAAAGAGATTAATTTGAGTGATTTTGTATTTTTTTATCCTGTGAAAATATCGGTTTCAGTTCAGTTTTACTGTAGTGTGAATCTGTGATGATTATTCAAGGTAAAAAGGTTTTAGAAAAGCCATTTGGTGCATCGTGGCTCGTGTTTAACATGCTGTTTGCAGTTGAATCGCTATTAGCCAGAAGCTCGGAACAGAGCAATAAGGCTATTGTGATGAAGGCAAATGGACGTGCACCGGTTTCAGTTCCAGTTCCGATTCCGGTTCCGGCAACACTGGACCTGAGGTCCATCAGACAACGACGGACAAATAGAAAGCACCCTCTGAAAGTGCAAAGCACATGCTCGATCGGGCTTGTGCTGGCTAGCCTTGACTGTTAAAATTGTTGTTTGCGCCTGAATCGTCGTTAGCGGAACGGAGCAACAAGGCTGTGAACTTGTCATTGTGATGAACGCAACTGGACATGCTCCAGTTCTGGTTCCGGTTCCAAGGCTGGTTTTAAAATCTCGTAAAAAAAAAAAGGCTGGTTTTAAAGAAGGTTCTGAGCTGAGGAAAAGGTTATTGCGTGTTTATCTTTTGATTGGGACCTGTCGATTTCGTCTCCGGGACCCGGACGCGAAGCCCAGTCAAAGGAGCTCCTCTCCTCCTGGCGTCCAAGTCCAGTTCCCATTTTCTTCTCAAATAAAAAAAAAAGTCCAGTTCCCATTTTGGAAGCGATGATGTTATTCTTCCATGATCAATGAATGAAACGCTCAACAAAAAGAGCGTGTATTTAGCTCAAAACTCAAATTGAAGGAGCAAATGTCAGCTAAACGAGCAAATACCGTGGCTCCACGATGCAATGTTTTTTTTTTTCACAACAAAACAACATTAATCGGTTTATAAACCATGATAAAATGTTTTCTTTTCTCACAACAGAACGACATCATCCGGCTTATCACCGCATAAACCATCAACCGAACAGCCATCGACTACTCTAGTGGAGTGTGTAAACTTTGTAAATGTGTACTTAGACACTTTCTCTATTCTTTTGCAAAATGTAGGCCGTTTTTGTTTTGTCTGAATTAATATTTTACATATTAACATACAAAATATGAACTATTAAGATCTATTTTATGGTGGATTTAGTAAGATTAAATTCCTTCTACTGATAATATGGGTGCACCATTCTACAAAACTGATCAAAATTAGAGTAATCTGACTTAGCACAAAACTTGCCTAAAATTTGGAACCAGAAAAGTACTTAGTAGAGTCAAAATTCCCTCACTTTACCCCAAAAAAAAATCCCCTACTTGAATTAACTTTACAAAACAATCTATAATACCACATTAGTACACTAACAAGACACATTTCATAGTTGTAAGATTTAATCTTCGTATTTGGCATTCTAAACTGGTACTTAAATTTAGTTTCGCTGATCCATACATCCCATAGTTGTAAGACGAAAATCAGCGGCAGAAACAGACGCACGCAGAGCGGTGGTGGCTAGGCACGATCAGAATCGGGCACGAGCTGACAACGGGGTAGCGGGTCCAGTCGGGTCACATGTGAATCCATCAGCCGACCGTGGAGCTCATGAGTCATCAGCGCACTGGATCTGGTGCTGGTCCGGTTCCAGTAGCACGGTGGTTTTATCGAGATGGAAGTATCGATACACAAATAGCTGAGTTTTCTCTATCCGCACCTGAGGTCAACCTTTTGGCTTTGTCTCTGGGCAGCAAAACACTCTACACCACTATGACACCGGTTCCAGTTCCGGCAGTTGCTCGGATCCGGTTCCACGCGCGTGCCCTTGGTGGTCGGTCAAAACCAGCTACCGGGGTGTTTAGTCGGTGAAATAGTTTGCGTTCGGCCATTTGTAACACTTTTTATTTTATTTGATAATTATTATCTTACCAAACACTAAATATGCTTAAAAGATTCGTCTCACACTTTTTAGCCAAACTATACCATTAGTTTTTTATTTACCAATGTCTAATGCCTCATTTATGTGTTAAGAGATTTGATGTGACGGAATCTGTAACACTTTTTGTGTTGTTGCATGGGAACTAAACACCCCCACGTAGGCAAGCGTGAAGCTATCTTTTCTCTCTAATCTGACATTATTTTTTTAAAAAAAACAAAAACAAAAAAATCTATCTGGCGCACTAGTAAGACACTGAACTGTACCAGAGAGATTAGTCTGCCTGGCTGCACTACTTAGCGTACGGCGGAGCTTAGGACAGTGACACCCAGTTCCGGCTCCGGTTCCGGCAAACCGTCACCGTCGGAGCTCAAGAGCACAATGAGAATCCGACCTGGGCACTACACGGTCAGCCGGCCCTTTCCTTCTGGACCACAACCGGGGTTGGGTCGGTCACATCGAATGAATCCATCGCCGTGGAGACCATCACTCGTCAGCACACTGGTTCCGGTTCCGAAACGACATCGGCTTGCACCTTTGCAGTACCACGGACTCCATCTCCATGTTTTTTTTTTTTTTTTTTTTTTTTCAAAGCGTGCATTAGCATGTACTTCATTAAAGGAAATCAGAATGTTTTACAAACCCCAACCCCATTGGCGAGATGCCGCTCGAGACGGAGGCCACACACTAGACAAATGTTGCCGGCTTTAACGGGCGCAGCCGAGGTTGTACTAGACTAAGAACCGTTGTTGCGACTAAAACCTCCCTGCCTAGCGCACCGCCTTGAGCAGCGGCTCCAACACCTTGTAACCAGCCCGCGCACCACTCTCGCGGCCTCGCTCGTGACCTTGGTGAAGACGGCCGCCCGGCTGAGAGGATACGTGGTCAAAGGTGCGCGCCGTTCGCGGCTCCTTCCAAAGCTTCCAGTGACGAGGAGCACCAAGGAGCTGAAACCTCTCCGAACTCCCGTGGCGGCGGCGACGTGGACCCGAGCCACCAGGTGATCGTGGCAGAGCCGGCATCCAGGCAAAGGTGCTCAAGTCTCGCAAGACGCAGCAGCTGGAACCAAAGCTCCCTCGCGAAGACACATCCGGAGAACAGGTGATCGGCCGTTTCAATCTCCCCGTGGAGCGAGCGCACAATCTGCCGATGTTTGTAGGTCGTGCCGCATCCGTCGCTCCGCCGTCCGTAGCCGACCGTGGATGGCAAGCCGAAGAAAAACTTGACCTTTGGAGGGGCCGAAGTCTTCCGAGTTCTTTTGCGCCCGGGAGTTGTGAGGACCTGAAGAAGAAGGCGCGGTAGGCCAAGGAGCTGGAGTACTCCCCGCTCTCCGTCCCACTTCCAATTGAAGCGGTCCAGAGTCCCCGGAATAAGGGTGACGCCCTGCAGTTTGACCCAAAGGTCGGAGGCTTCCACGAGGACCGCCGTGGAGTATGTGCCTGTGATGTCCTGCATCCACCGGTTGCCCGGCAAGGAGTCCCTGACGGACTTCCCTCAGCGGCGAGAACCAACAGCTCTGAAGAGGCACGGGGCGGGAGAAGAGATCGGTCCGTCGGGCAGCCAAGCATCGATCTAGAACTTGGCTGATGCACCATCGCCAACAACCACCGAAACAGAGGCCCTGAACATAGCGTCCACCATACGCTCGGGCGCGGCGCCCGGTAGGAGAGGACAAATGGAGTCCGGCCTAGTGCGAGCCGTCCCACGCCAACGCAGCCGGAGGGCGAAGCCAAGAATGCGTAGGTCTGGTAAGCCGAGACCCCCATCCTCCTTTGGCGAACACACAATTGGCCAAGCAACCTTGCAATGGCCACCCGCCACAGAGGCGGTCCCCGCCCAAATGAAGGCGTGTCTTCTCTTGTCTACCTCGTTGATTGCCTAGGGTGATAGAGCGCAGTAGATAGAGGTATGCACCGGGATGGCCGAAAGCATGGTCGGGGCAAGGGTTGCCCGTCCCACGGTGGTAAGCAAGCCCGCTTTCCAAGTGGGCAGCCTTGCGGCAACCGCGTCGACGAGTGGCTACTCCTACGCCCTGGTGAGCCGGCCAATGGAGAGTGGCGCTCCCTGGTACCGCATGGGGAAGTCGGAGATGAGACAGGAGAAGAAGTCTCCATCTCCATGTCAATTGGTTGTCGTTGTTGTAATGGACGTATCACTAACAGCGCACCATAGTTCTATCGCAAGACGGCGAACAAATAAACATGTTTTCGTTCTCTCTCTCTCTCTACACTAAGCGACCGTTTTATTATCAGCACCTGACGTCAACCTTTGCTGCTTTGTCTTGGTCTGTGCCTAAAGACACAGTACAGTGACAGTGGTTCCAGTTCGGGTTCCCGTTCGGTCCGGTTCCACGGACCCACGTTTGGGCTTTAAAGATTCGAACACAGTCAAAGTAGGTTCAAGCACGTAGGCAGCCCCTGCCCCTGATCAATCTTGTGCCTCTCGCATTCCACCAAGCTAGTAGCCATTTTTGTAGCTGACGACGTTCTTTTGTTTACTTCGGAATTTTCCATCTGACAGCATACTGCTAGTACGTCGAGCTCCGGACAGCGACACCGGTTCCAGTTCCAGTTCCTCTGTCACGCGTCGTCAAATAGCCTCGGCATCGTCTATTTATACCCCACGTCAACTCAGCGAATGCAGCAGGCCTCATTCAGTCTTCAACCTCTTGCCATTTTCCAAAGCTCAAGCTCAAGCGCCATTGCTGCTACTAGCTCACGCTACTGCTTAGATCCATGGACCCAGAAGCTGCGCTCAGGAGGGTCGTGGACTCTGTCTCCGCCGCGTTCCAGAGCAGGGCGATGGTGCCGCCGGCGATGCTCACCGTCGGCGTCTTCCAGGCGGTGGCGGCGTTCGCGCTCTTCTTCTAAAGGACTACTCCCGAGGGCATCTTCTCCCACCATGGCAAGGCGGTCGTCGTCGTGTACTATGGCGTCCTTGTGGCCGGTGTGATGATGGGCTCTGCGACGGCCTCTGCTTCCTTCTGGGTCGCGCGCCGTCTTGATGGCCGGCATGCCATTGGCATGGCGATGCTCTGCGCTTCGACGCTCACGTTGATCCCCGTGTTTGGGACACTCATCGGCTTCGTCATGCTCAAAAAGTAGCAGTCTTGGATACCTTGTATGTATGTTAGGATTGAACACTTTTTTTTTTTTTTTTTGTTGGCGTTCTTGTATGATTGTATCTGAATGAACTTATTAGTTGTGTTCGTATGAAACACGCATGAGTTTTGGAGGTGTTTTGCCCATTTGGAGTGTCATACGTATAAGATTAATTAATTTGGGTTAATTTGATTATTTTCTGTTTTTTTTTTTTTTTGTTTGAGGAAAGATTAATTTGGGTCACCGTGCTCTGATGATTATTCATGGTAAAAAGATTTTGGTCCTAAAGTGGTGGATCTTCTTGTGCTTGCATGTCTCTAGACTGGGCCCAAATTGTGCATTCTGTTTACGTTGCTCGTATTAAGTGTTTTCATCTGAATCGTCATTAGCCAGAACAGAGCAACCATGTTGTTACTGTGACGAAGGCAATTGGACATGCTCCAGTTCTGGTTCCGGTTCCACGGTTCGTTGTAAAGAGGATTCTGTTGCAAGTTATGACATGTTTAATCGTTTATCCTTAGATTTTTTTTTTTTCCACAACGGTTACCCGAATTTCATTACGATTGTAACGAAATTACATAGTTGTTTATCCTTAGATTTGATTGATGAAGATGATTACGATGTTATTCTCATGATCGAAAAATGACACGCTCACGGCTCAACACAAGAAGATGCATTTATTTTATCTGAAAACTCAAATAGAAGGAACAAATATAGGCAGCGTAAATAAGAAGGACCAAATAAATTTGGTTAGCTAAAAATGGTGACTGAATTTGTGAACGTAGTATTAGTTTCGACCATGTCTGATTAAATCTCAATTAGTTTAGCTCGATCCTTGGGTTTCGTTTAATTATATCTGCCTCAACTTACACTAGCGCGATCACGATCAGGGCACGGTGGCAGCCCTTTCATGCTAGGCCAGAACCAGAAGGAAATTTTAAGAGCTCGCAGCATGAGACACATATGCACATGACATCGATGGGTGGAAGTGTAGCTTATCAACCAGTGATAACGGTTCCGGTTCGGTACCAGTTCCAGACTCCCAAGTCGGCTTACGGTACCACGGTCATTGAAATTGAAACACAAGGATATAAAGCAGTTCCGGTTCCAGTTCCTGGTTGAAGCAGAGCGAGCAAGGTGAAGGTGAAAGCGAGCTGATGATACCCTCTCCGCAACGACTGCTTTATTATCTGCTAGTGAGTTTTTGCTTCCTGGACATCTTCACCTATAAAGCTTTGGCATGACTAGACACCTTAATTATTTTGTCTAAACCGCAGCTAAACACTTACACGATAATTGTCTGTGTAAACACTGAAACTGTTTAGAGGAAGGAGAACAAACATCATCACATACCTTTCTGTCCATTGTTTATGAAAACAAGTCGGTTGTGTTTTTGTCTGAAAGAGCAAACACATGTTGACGACAGCGTACGGTTTCGCAAAAAAAGATAGTGACACCGGCTGCCGACATTATCCCGTTCCAGCTTCAGTACTTGGTACTGGTAAGTGGTACTGGTCCCGGTTCCTTAGCTTTTAAAGATTGGAAAAGGAAAACGCGCACTTGGCGCCTTGGCGGTCAATGTAGGAGGCATCCGTCCATGATCCTTCTCCCTCTATATAGTGAACGCAGGCAACGCCAAGACGCCACACTCATCATCGGTGGAGAAGCTCTAGCCTCTCTGCCAGTCCACCAAAAACCTGCCATTTCGTTCTCTGAAACACACTTACACTAGCAAGGCAGATGGACTCCCCAGCTGCACTCATGAGGGTCGTGAGCTCGATCGCCGGCGCCCTCCGCAGCAGGCCGATGGTGCCGTCGGCGATGTTCTCCGCCGGCGTCTTCGAGGCGGTGGTGGCGCTCGCGTTCCTGGTCGCCAGCACTCCAGAAGGTATCTTCTCCCTCCACGGCAAGGCGCTCACCGTTCTCTACTACGGCATCCTCACGGCCGGGGCCATCGTCGGCTCTGCCACGGCCTCTGCTTCCTTCTACGTCGTGCACGATCTTGAAGGCCGGCATGCCACTGGCTTGGCGCTTCTTCTTGCTCAAAAAGTAGCTTCTTCAGACGTCTTGTAATGTTGGGAGTGTTGGAGTATTTCGTATTCGTATACTTGTAGCCTTGTGTGATTGTACCAAAGTTTAGCTGCGTTCGGTTTTGAAAGGTGAGATTCGAGGGTGATTTGCCCATTATTTGGAGTGTCTTCTGTACGTGAGAGAATTTTCGATCTCAGTCATTTTTTCAGTCAGTTTTATATCCGAAGAAAGGGTCCTTTGTGGTATTGTGCCATAATGGTTTGTGTTTGTTCAAGGTAATGAGATTCTGGTGGCGCTAAGGTAGTGTATCCTGTGTTTGCATACAGAGGTGGAGCCAGGAATTATATATGGAGGGGCCGTACAATCAAATAATAGTCTACTGAAAATTTTTGATATATAGAGAGATAAAGTTTTGATCATATATTGAAACACCAAAATCTTTATTAAATATTAAATTATTTATGTTGTGACAAATTTGCGATGAAAAATATAACAATATGCATAAATGATTAAGGGAACTATCATGTTTCAGTTAAATTTTACCCTGCACGTCTGAATTGCAATTAAATTTTGCCCTGCACGCTTGAATCACATCAAAGTCTGCAATAAGTTGATCGGTTGTAAACTTCACTGCAATCTCCTTTTCAATGTAAATTATTAAGCAATCTCTTAGAAACCCAGCTTTCATCTTATTCCGTGTCCTAGTTTTAATAAGTTCCGTTGCAGAAAAGGCACACTCTCTGTTATAGTTGTGGAAACTGGTAGAGCCAGAGTCAGAAGTTGAACGTGTGGATGGACGATGAACCAGAGCCAGCAGATGGATGATGAACCAGAGCCCGTGAGCCTGTGCCAGAGTGCTGAACCAAAGCCAACGGCGGCGCTGGCAGCAGCTGAACGCGATTGTGGGCTCATACTCTAGTGGATCGCCTAGAGAAGGCCAAAATGACTGTTGTATGTGGTGGCGAGGTTTGACTACGTAGGAGTGCGTACATGAGTTGATACTGGTGTCTGATAGGCCAGTGCTTGATTATGCACAAAATATAGAAGATGAGAAGAGTTACTAACTTTTTTCACTAAACATTGGGTGGGGCCATGGCCCCAGCTGACCTCGGCCTGCCTCTGCCACTGCGGATACCTCTATCATTAACTTGGTTGGTCATTAACTTGCTGTTTGCATCTGAATCAACATTAGCCGGAACAGAGCAAGGATATTGTGACCAAGACAACCGAACGTGCTCCGGTTACGGCTCTGGTTGCAGTTCCGGTTCCACGGCTCGTTTCAGAGATTCTATTGAAGTCAACTTGCGGTAAAGATAATTGCGCGTTTATTGTATCCTTTGATTGACGAAGAAGGCTACTGAACTTCTTGATTTGTCTTTGCCTGTTCGACACGTGTCACCCTTCCTAGCATGACATTTCATCTGCGTGCCCGCATCCCACTCCCACCCATTGACCCATGGCGTTGACCAGCTGTTGACGCACTCACGAAACCGATCGAAGAAAAGGACCGTAAAAACCGGACCATCCTGTTTCACTATGAATAGGGTAGAAGACGCACATCATAAATTGTTAAACTTAAAGTTCAAGCAGCTTTTATGCTAAAAAAAACTTAAAGCAACTTTTTAAACATCTATTCATAGCATTTCTTATTATTTTATTATGAATATAAATTTTTGCCTTGGCAAATTCTCCGGTCCCATCCATAAAAACCTAACCTCTCTTTCTGCGGATGAAAAAGTGAAATAATAAAGAAAGAGCTCGTCTACGAGCCCATTCTCTCTGAAGGAAAAGCGATAGGTTCCTAGCTCTCCCTGCTACACCCTCCATCGCCCCCCTCCGTCCGCCTCCGGCGAGCTTCGCCCGGAGTGCGCCGGGAGCGGAGGCCATCCCTGCCTCTAGCATCTAGTTTAGTTTGTATTTAGCTTCCTTTGTGCCTTCATGGCTTGGTCCCTCTGTGGTTCGTCGCGCCGCCATGGAGTCGCCGTCGGCTTCGTCGTCGCCGGGGTTCTCCTCGGTTTCCTCGTCGTCCTTGTCCTAGCTCCTCCGGTGAGTCGTAATAAAATAATATCCTCTCCATCCCTCCCTCCTGCCGCTCCTTCTCCACCCCTCTCAACCTCTTGCTACGGAGTTCTCGCCCCCACCGCCACCGATCGGTTGGTGTGGAGGCTGAAGGTCAAAAGCCTATAGATCGGGTCCCCTCCTGTGTGGATTTGATCTTTGGGGTTGTCCTCGCTGCCTTCCCCTCTCGGCTGGCTTCCCCTCCATTCACTACGATTCGCCAAGTCCAAGCGCCTCTACATCTTCAGATCCGTGCCCGCCTTAGCACGTATCCACCGGAGAAGACCGAAGAACCCACCTCCACCCAGGGAATCGACTTGAGATCCATTTACCTTGCGACGAAAGCCTCCATATCCGTTGGTCGCTACGTGTGATCTTCCTCAAAGATCTCGGTCGCTCCCTCTACAACCGACGCAAGGTGCGGTCTCTCCACCTGTTGTTCTCGCCACCGGCGACACCTCAACTCACCGCCCGGCGTGTTCTTCACCGGCCGAATCTAGGTGGAATCATTGTTGCTCAGGTCCAAGGACTTTCTTGTAATACGACCTTCTTTGAAGGATCGTTTTGTATTATGGCTGCTTAATATACATGAAATGTTTTTCGTCAAAAAACGTCTCTTTTGCATTTTGCACATCAGAAATCATATTTTCCTATACCAAGCAATAAAAAGAGATCAATTAAAAAAACATGCTCCAACCTCTTTCACTAAAGAATTTGGAGCTCCAACCTCAAAATCACACCTCTCCCTCAAACTAAAAAAGAATAAGCAATATTTTTTTTTCTCAATCCCCTATAGATGGTTTTAAGGAAAAAGGAATATGGTAAAATTGCTCTGAGATTGATAATAGGTGCATTTGCCATCTGCCACAGGTCGCCTTTCCCGTGTGCCTCGCTTGTTCCCTTCGTGTGGTGTGTGCATATTGATTCCATGCATGTAAGAAACTCACACGATCACTGTGAGTCAACCAACATAAGTGGTTGTTTTTATTTTGAGGATTTGCTAAGAGTGTATCTATTTTGAAGCTCTAATAATTTTAGAGAGCTAGTTTTAGGCCGTAGAAGTTGCTCTTACCACGTACTCGTAAAATCCAGACCACCATGTTTCATCATCGGCGCTGAAAAATTATAAAAGATTCTATTCGACATAAACTCAAGTTAAAGGTTCTGTTTATATGCATCCGTATTTACATGAATATATAGACGTGAAAATAACCCTTTAACAACTTATTTAGTTGTTGGCAGAGAAAGTTTTTGATTTCAAGTTTGTTTGGAATAGTGTGCATATCACGTTCGAATTGAACCACCTAGTAGTTTTTCTAACCTGTTTGGTTCTTGGCAGCATGGATTAAGTCTAAAATTGAGAAGCCAAATTTTGCTAGGAGTGACTGCGCTTTGTTGGGCAATTTGGTTGAATAGAAATGATGTGGTATCTAATAAGGTTAAATCTAATACTTCTATGCGGGTAATATGGAGGAGGAGCGACCTTATTGGATTCGATAGTGGTCAATGCTGCATACGGAGGAGGAGGAGCGACCTTTGTTCATGGAAGATTACAGAAGATGGGAGACTTTGCACTTAGCTATCTTCACGAAATTTGGTTGGAAGTTTAAGAATCGCATCGAGACTTAGCTCTTTGTTTTGTTTCTAAACTCTCTTTCAAGGTAGAACATTTTCTCCTTGTCATTTTGTAAGCCTTATGGCTCTATTTTGTACCCAAACCCTTAGCTTTGTGCCATCTTCAGATGGTAGAGGCTGGAATATTTGTTCCATCATCAAAAAAAAAAAAAAATCCAAATAAGGATTTAGTTTTAAGAGAAACTCTTGAAAATGCTAATACATCTCAAATGGTTCTAAATCAATAAGGCTCAGCATGGGACGGAGATAAAATATGGGACGGAGAGACAAAATTTAGAGGGATAAATAAAAGACAGTCGTTTGGCAGTTTTTTTAAATTAAATATTTTAGATCAGATTTCTTTCAAAAGCATACAATGATGTAGAATTAGTTCGTGAAATTGTTGCCTAACTCATTAGATTCTTGAAACTAGAATTAGAGCTAGCTCTTCTGCTTCACCTCATACACAGAGTTACCGTATTATCCTAGAAGAGACATTTTCGGTAAAAAAAAAAAAAAGAGTCACTTTTTTTCAAAGAATCAGCTTATTAGAGATGGGCGATTTTAGCATTTTTTCATGAAGAATCTAAAACGATCGTTGCTGCCTTCTATAATTTATCTTTTAATTAGTCCATGTTTAATACTTTAAATTTATGCTGGTATATCCAATTTACGATCCAAAACTTTACTTTACACCAACTAAACACAATTGAGAATTTCTGGTCTCAATGAATAATAAAGAGACTACAGTGGAAAGCGCGTGCTCTGTTTATTTTGTCTTTTCCCTTCTATAGCTGTTGCTGGTGGGAGACGGGGTTTTGGGGTTTGCTACTGCTATCAGTTTACCACCCGTTCGCTCTATTGCTCTTCCCATTCTTTCCCGTAACACTGCCTTCTCCTTTTCTTCCTCCTCCGTTTGGAATCGCTCAGGAACAGTGCTTCTTCCAGATCTGATGGAGGCGGCAGAGGCAGCAAATGTGGAAGCCGCGATTGTATGGCGGGCGCAAACCATCCTCGAAACTCTTCAACTCGGCGAGCTCGACACATGGATTCATCGAGTCGGCCTCGCTGGTGCCACCGGGGATCTCAAATCTGAGGTGGAGAGGATGGAGACGGTGGTTAATGGTGTCAAGGGGAGGGCGGTCGGCAACAAGCCGCTTGCCCGCTCGCTCGCTCGTGTGAAGGAGCTCATGTACGACGCCGACGACGTGGTGGATGAGCTCGACTATTGCAGGCTCCAGCAAAAGGTCCAAGGAGGTATGCCCATGCATCTATCCTTGCCAGTTCCGATTTGTATGCTTTTTAGTTTTTCCCTTCAAATTGTGATAATCCTGACATGTCCTCACTTTCTCCTTTCTCTATAAGTTATGCTTGCTTCTGCTATTGACATGGTTGGAGATGAAGCAGAGCAAATAGACGCATTGGCCAACACTGCTGGTATACATCAATCCTTGTGATTTTTATTTACATTTTTTTCTATGAACAAACTGTAATTATAAACGCGTACCGTGTCATCGTTTTCTCTTTTCTCTGTCAGTTATGCTTGCTCCTGCTATTGGGCCGGAAGCAGAAGGCATGGTTGGAGATGGAGCAGGGCATGTAGATGCATCGGGCAGTACTGCTGGTATACCGAACAAAGACCGCAAAAATAGATGCAAGGAGCGGGATTATTTTCACATCATACCATCTATTAACAGTGAGCCTGCAAAAGCGAAGTGCAAACACTGCGGCAGAGAGCTTACCTGGGGTCACGGGACATCCGCTTTGCGCAAGCATCTCAGAAGCTGCAACAAAAAACGTTCAGCAATTGAAGAGACGCCGAACCGTCCAAGGTACAACTTACCCTTCATGTTCTGCACCACGACACTTAATATATGCGTGCATGTGATCCTTTAAATATGGTAATAATTTTCTGATGACCAAACTGTGATCCTTTTTCTCTTGTAGTGTCGGCACCAGTGTACAAAATTGTTCCACAATTTCGACCAATGATTCAGAGGGCAGAAAAAGAATGAGAATTGAGTACAATGCAGCTACGACCACACACCCCTGGGACAAGGCCGAATTTTGTGAAAGGATTCAGGAAATAATTCTTGAGTTAAGAAGCATCCGAGGCGATGTGGTTGAGTATCTCAAAGACTCTATTGCAAGGTCTGATCAGTGTCAGATTAAAAACTCAGATACTCAAGGTAGAACATCAAGCTCTCTTCCTGGAAAGGTATATGGAAGGGATGTGGAGAAAAACAAAATCATAAGGGCGATCAAAGCTGCTAAGTCAGAAAACATAACTGTGCTACCTATTGTAGGCATTATAGGAGTTGGGAAGACCACTTTAGCTAAACTTGTATACCATGATCAACATGTTGAAAGAAGATTTGAGCGGATATGGATTTGGGTGTCCAACATCTTTGACGAAGTAAGAGTGACAAGGGAAATCTTAGATGTTGTTACTCTGGCTAGCCATGAAGGCTCATGCAAAAGAGAAAGCTATGAAGGAGTCAGCAATTACTCGAAGCTTCTAGAGGCCTTAAAGAAACATATGGCTTCCCTGTCTAAAAAGTTTCTACTGGTCCTAGATGATGTCTACGACTGCATGGGTAATTCCCAATGGAAAGATCTAGTAAATGCTTTGGGATCAAGTTGCAGAAAGGGTAGTATGATTATTGTGACTGCTAGGAATTTGTCTGTTGCAAAAGGCTAGGCACAGTCAAACCATTACAGTTAGGAGCTTTAGGAAATGATGATTTTTGGCTATTGTTCAAAGCATGTGCACTTGGTGATAACAATTACAAAGAGCTTCTAGACACCAGCCTACAAATATGTGCAAAGTTAAAGGGCAACCCATTAGCAGCAGAAAGTGCAACAGAAATATTAAGAGAGCACCCTATTGTTGACCATTGGAAAAATATCATTAAGAATGGTATTTGGGAATCTATGCAACTCCATGGAGGCATCGTGACTACTTTGAAGAATATCTATTATGATATGCCATACAGTTTACAACAGTGTCTCTTGACCTGTTCCAGATTCCCCTAATGACCATCAATTTCATATTGATGGTTTGGTTTCCATGTGGATATCATCAGGATTTGTGAAATCTGTTGAGATAGGACGGGGTTATTTCAATGCTTTGGTCAACTCATGTTTCTTTGAGCAGGTTGGAACAGAAGACGACTCCATTCTACACAATCAACAATGCTATGTTTTGTGTGGTATGATGCATGAATTTGCAAGACTGGTTTCAGGGACTGAGTTTGCAACTATAGATGGTTTAGAGTGCAAAGAAGTGCTACCAACCGTGCGCCATCTGTCGATTCAAACTGATTTGGTGTACCATATTGATGAATGTGAGAACATAGTTCATAACGTGAAGTTTGAAGATAACCTGCAAACTATAGCTTCTTCATTGAGGAGATTGAGGACAGTGATCTTAGTTGGGCGCTATGATTCTTTATTCGTCCAGTTCAAGTCCTTCCATACCTTTATTTCCAATTTGGTAAATTGTTCCCATCTTCGCTGCCTAATACTTGAGAACAAAGGCAAAAGTGAGTCTTTGTCTATATCTCTAAGCAAGTTTTACCACCTTGAAATGTTAGATGCTAGGTGCCAAGCAACTGTTTGTGATATGAATGATCTCATCAGCATGAGGCATCTTGTTCTGACAAATGGAGCATGCGGCGCTTTCTTCCCAGCTAGGTCTGCTAGCTTGCAGACGATCCATCTAGAGGATTGTAGTGGATGGAAAAAAATCCCATCTCTACTAAGTCTATCATCTCTTACAAAGTTGAAGTTAAGGAATATGCCAGAAGTAACACAACTGTTAATTCCTTCATTAGAGGAGCTAGTGTTGATTGATATGCCCAGGTTAGAAATATGTTTCTCCAATTCAGTGAGGGACTTGAACTCAAGTTTGAGGGTACTGGAGATCAAGAGATGCCAGGTACTGAAGGCTTTTTTGCTCTTTGAGAGATGTGAAAATTTTGAAATCGAGCAGAAGTCATGGTTGCCCAGTATTAACGAGCTGACCATCCATGAGTGTCCTCAATTAATGGTATCAAATCCTCTACCACCATCAAGTAGCGTTTTTAAATTATCCATCAAAGATGTTTCAACAATTCCAACCATGGAGGGATCATCAAACGGGGAATTCAAAATTGCATCTCCTATTGATTTTCTAGATGACAAAATTTTGTCATTTCGCAGCCTAAGGACCATAACTCGATTGGAATTAATGCACTCATCTATTTCACTCGAAGGTCTCAGACAACTCGTCTGCTTGAAGAGGCTGGAATTATATGAGTGCACAAATTCAAATGTTCAGTTAGTGCATACCCAAGAAGATAGGCCAGCCATAGATTTTGGTGCCTTTCTATCTCTAGAGTGTCTCAACATTATAGATTGTGGAATAACTGGGCAGTGGTTATCTGCGATGCTGCAACATGTGCGAGGCTTAAAGGAATTGCGTCTAGTGAGTTGTGAGCAGATAACTGGGCTAATAATAGAAGGGAAAGAGAATAGTTTATCAAATCTCACCTTGGCTCCACGTGCTTCGTCACAGGGAAATCTAGATAGCGCAACGACAAGGTCATGTCCGGAAGAACTCCTACATGTTCCATCTAATCTCGTATCCTCTCTAAAGAAGATATATATTGATGATTGCAAGCTAAAGTTACAGGGGAACAAGGAAAGCTTGTCTGGATTCACCTCCCTCGAGGAGCTAAAAATCTTTGGTTGCCCCGAGCTGATATCATCTTTGGTGCATGAAGACGAAACCGATGACCAGGCAAACGGAAGATGGCTTCTCCCGTACTCACTTGGCGTACTAGAAATCTGGCGCGCTTCCCAGGGAGCGTTGCAGCCCTGCTTTCCGAGAGATTTGACCCGCCTCAGAGTACTAGAAGTGATGGTTATCTCCGAATTGAAATCTCTGCAGCTGCATTCCTGCACAGCACTGGAAAAGCTGAGAATTGGATCGTGCGAATCGCTAGATGCACTAGAGGGTTTCCAATGCCTCCACAATCTTGTGTGTTTCAAAGTATTCAAAAACCGTGGATTGAAATCTCTACAGCTGCATTCCTGCACAGCACTGGAAAAGCTGACAATTGAATCTTGTGAATCGCTAGAGGCACTAGAGGGCGTCCAATCCCTCCGCAGTCTCAGGTATTTGGAAGTATGCAGATGCCCTGTCTTATCTCAATGTTTGGAGAGTCTATCGACGCAGGGTTATGAGCTGTGCCCTCGTTTGGAAAGTCTTTTGATCGACGATCCGTCTTTCCTTACCACGCCATTCTGCAAGCACCTCACCTCTCTCCAGCGCCTACAGCTCTCTCCCCCACACGTCAGGACTAACATGCGAGCAAGATGCAGCGCTCCAGCTCCTCACGTCCCTGCAACAGCTCAGATTTGTTGGTTACTACAAATTCTCAGATCTTCCCATGGGTCTGCATAGCCTTCTCTCTCTCAAGCGGTTGGCGATAAGGTTTTGCCCGAATATCTCAAGGCTGCCAGAAAGGGGCCTCCCACCTTCCCTGGAAGAACTGGTGGTCAGTGAGTGCAGCGAGCTGCTAACCGAGCAATGCAGAAAGCTAGAAACAAGCAAGCTAAAGGTAATAATTGATGGGGAATATGTGGACTGATTACTGTGTGGCTTACATGTCTGTCTTGCTAACCATGTTTCACCACATCACCTTGAAAGGTACGTATGCTTCTACCGCTAACCATGTTTATATTCGGGGCTTACATGTCTGTCTCGCTAAAGTAAGAAGTCACTGTGCAGGATTTCAAGCTGGCACCATGGCTGCAGTGACCATTGTCCTGATCAATAGGAGTATGTATCATACTACTATTATATTTCAAGCTGTTCAGGGAAGTGTTGAAAGCACCCCTGTTTTCTCCCAGGTGACCTGCTACAAGGCTTGTATTGGACAAAGACGACAGACCAAAAATGTTGTTCTTTATACTTTGTAGCCTCAAGATCCCAGGATTTTTTTGTGCCATATTCTCTGGTTATGCACAGGCTTTGTTTCACTTGTAAACCTTGCCCTAACGTGCTCATGTTGCTGAATACGGTTTTTGTGAAAAGGGCCTTGCCGAAATGTCTGAGAGCATGGAGGTAGCTATAGATGTACTCCTGGCATATGACTGAAAGAAGCCTGTTTTCGTTTCCCTTGGATGTTTACTGATTACTGTGCACAGTGTACAATATAGAAGGGAGTCAGGGACTCCAAGATGTGTACAATCCATTCTTCATCATAACAAAAAGAGTTGGTGTAAATAACTGTATCTTCAACTTTCCTGCTAAGCATGCAAAATGCTCTGAACCTACAGCATGGTACTGTCCAGTTTTCAACCTCTTGTGTGAATGTGTAATGTACTGACAGGGCCAAGATGATGGGTTTGAAGCAGTTTCTCTCTGCTCCCCGTGCAAGAAATGAGGATTGAGAATTCATATTAATGATGGTGCAGTCAATGGGATGGTGATTTACACCACCTTTTGGAACATATGGAAGGATTGTAACAGGAGACTTTTCAACAACACCCTAGAGACGGTGCTGCAAGTGGCGGCAAGAATTAAGAAAGAGAGCCTTCACTTAAACTTAGTATTTTGATGGGGTTTCTCTGTGTTTGTCTTTCAGCAGTGGCTTGAGAACCACCTTGTCTTATTTCTTTGCCTGTAAAAAAACTCTTTTGCTCCCTACTTAATTGAAAGGCAGAGATCTTGCCAATTTCTTTCTCATTAATGATGGTGCAGCCATGCAGACCAGAAATAATTTGTGCCATTTCAAATGAGTAGAACTGAAATAATTTGTGTTACATTCAAACTTTTTTTCCACATGAGTAGAGCTACAAAAACACTTCCCCAATTCATCTAAACCCACAGTCAAAATTTTATTGACTTGTTATAGAGACATACAAGTTCTACATTCTGATTTTTGTGACCGTGTCGACCAAAACACCTAAATCATACATTCATGCCTCAAAAAAAAAATAGTAAAGACAAGAGCTATACACTTAATTTTTTACTGAAAAATGTTCATTACAAACACCTATATGAACAGTACACATGACAAGGTTTGACATAAGAACCACAATGCCGAATACTAATTTTCAGCTAATGTCCAGATCCATATTTCAATCAACAGATAAACTGTCTAAGAGATGGAAGTCTCACTCTTGCTCTTGCTCAGATTTAGCTTTGCTTTTTCCGGGGTCTGGAGGTTTGGTGTAAGGCATGTTCTCCTGTACATTAACCGGAGGTGGCACCTCTGGGCGTGATGTAGTCTGGGGTGCTGCAAAACAGAGAGAAGAGGAACAGAACAGGGTCAATCTGAGATACTAGAGACCATCGTGTGGGGAGAATAGCGCAGAGCATGATTCAGGAACCTACCAAAAGAAATCCTTGGTTGGGGATGCAGCAACCCTTCTCCTGGACTCCTCCATGGGCTCATCCGTTTCCATCTGTGAGGCCTACGGCGGCGGTTGGAGCGGAAGCAGATGAGGGAGACATGCTCCGGCTGCAGCGAGAGCTCTCACCCGAGGGCGAGCTCCCCACGGCTGCCGCGATCTTCGCCTTCACCGCCGTCCCGCTGAGGTCGCAGTGGCCTGGCGCGCATTGCCGCTGCCCGGCCGCGGGGCCTTCGTCGTCAGCATCGTCGGATGCCGGCGGACGAGCGGCGGCGAGTCGGTCCGAGGAAGATCCCCACGGACTGGGCCGGGAATGTTCGTTTGGGCCACTGGCCCACAGCATATACTAGTGCCCCATAGAGGTCGATGCTTTGTCTGAAAGTCTGAACCTGCTCCGTTGACCACCGATCAAGAACAATGCTTCAGCAAGATCTGCTGGAGGCAGGAGAGGCGACTGCTGTGGTGGGCGCGATTCTATGGCTGGCGCAAACCATCCTCGACACTCTTGTACCCACCGGCGAGCTCGACGCGTGGCTTCATCGAGCTGGCCTCGCTGGTGCCATCGGTGAGCTCAAGTCGGAGGTCGAAAGGATGGAGACGGTCGTTACTGGTACCAACGGGAGGGTGGTCAGGAACAAGCCGCTTGTCCGCTCGCTTGCTCGTGTGAAGGAGCTCATGTACGACGCTGACGATGTAGTTGATCAACTTGACTATTGCAGGCTCCAGCAACAGGTCCAAGAAGGTATCTATACATCGATCCCTGTGGTTTTGTTTACAGTTTTTTTTTTTTTTTTTTTTTTTTTTTTTGCTTTAGCATAAATTGTGATAATCGTCATTACACCGACCACGGACCAACACTAGTGCTATAATGCTATCCTTGCGATTTGTGTTTTTTTTTTTCCTGCAGTTTTCGCCTGTACTAAATACTAATAATAAGTTGTTATAATAAGAAGCTGCCAGATTACAATTGTGTCTTCTGTATACATAATGTGGAAGAGGATCTTTTAAATATGTTGTTTCAATACCAGATTACATAATGAGGACTGGGTGATAGCCTAATTGGTCCAACCAACTGCTCCCGAGTTCGATCCCTATCGAGGACGGATTTACACGCCTCATTTTCTTCTTAATGAAAAACGACCTAATTCCTCCTAAGTTGGGTCGCCTTTTTTTTTATGCCTCTTCGCTATGGCTTGCTGGTATAGTCTGAACCTGTTTATTCCAAATTCAACTGAGGTCTCTTATATTGTGGGAAGTTTGAAAGACCAGCTTAGGCTCCCTTTCTCCATGGAGATTATAATCACGATCTGTTGGGCAATTTGGATGATGCGAAATGACATTATCTTCAGGAACTTGGCTCATTCAGTTCAGAGGTGCCTCTCGGTGTTTTAGTTATGAATTTTCTCTAGTTGTGCTAAGAGCAAAGGCAAAGTATCATCCACATATTGTTTAATGGCTAGAGAACTTTGTGTAATCTTAGCTATTTTCTTCCTTTCGTTTTATGTTTTGTGATTGTAACATGTAAAGACCTGTATCTGCACTTTTATTTCTAATATATCCCAGTAGGGGCTCTGCCCCTCCTGTTCCATAAAAAACGCTAACACGGTGAGTTCCTTTCTCTATCAGTTATGCTTGCTCCTGCTTCTGAACCAGAATGCATGGTTGAGGATAGAAACAGAGTTGGAACAGAGCAAGTTGATGCATCGGTCAATACTGCTGGTATATACACACACACATTGATCCTTATGATTTTCTACAATTTCTTTCTTTTGTAGACGTGATGATAAATGCTGACACTTGATATGTCCTTACTCTGTCCTTTCTCTTTCAGTTATACTTAGAGATGGAGACAGAGATAAAGAAGAGCAAGCAGATGCATCAGCCAACAATACTGGAACACTGAATAATAGCAGTAGCAAAAACCAATCTGAGGCGCGGGACTATATTCACATTATACCATCTGTTAACAGAGAGCCTGCAAAAGCGAAGTGCAATCACTGCGGCAGAGAGCTTACGTCAGCTTTGTACCGGGATCTCAAATGTTGCAACAAAAAGAGTTCAGCAATTGAAGAGATGCCAAACCGTCGAAGGTACTACTTACCTTCGGGTTCTGCATTGTATCCAACTATGATGGGAAAAATAATGAACACTGCAACGCTAATATATGCATACATGTGATCCTCTAAATTGTGGTAAGAAATTTCTGATGACCAACCTGTGATCATTTTCCTCTTGTAGTGTTAGCGACACTGTACAAAATGGTGCCACAATGTCGACCAATGATTCAGAGGACAGAAATAAAATGAGAAATGATCACAATCTAGCTACAGCCACACACCTCTGGGACAAGGCCGAACTTTTGAGAAGGATCCAGGAAATAGTTCTTGAGTTAAGAAGCATCCGAGGCGATGTGATTGAGTATCTCCAGGACTCTATTGGAAGGTCTGGTCAGTGTCTGACTAACAACTCAGATACACGAGTAGGAACAGGTTCTCTTTCTGGAAAGGTATATGGAAGGGATGTGGAGAAATACAAAATCATAAGGGCGATCAAAGCTGCTAAGTTGGACAACATAACTGTGCTACCTATTGTAGGAATTCTAGGAGTTGGGAAGACAGCTTTAGCTAAACTTGTATACAATGATCCACGTGTTGAAAGAAAATTTGAGCGGATATGGGTCTGCATGTCCAATTTCTTTTGACAAAGTAAGAGTGATAAGGGAAATCTTAGACGTTGTTACTCTGGCCAGCCATGAAGGATCACACAACAGGGAAAGCTATGAAGGAATAATCAACTACTCAAAGCTTCTAGAGGTCTTAAAGAAACATATGACATCTCTTTCTAAAAAATTTCTACTTGTTCTAGACGATGTCTGCGATTGGAAGGATAATTCCCAATGGGAAGATCTATTGGATGCATTGGGATCAAGTTGCAGAAAGGGTAATATGATTATTGTGACAGCCAGAAATTTGTCCATCGCAAAAAGGCTAGGTACAATAGAAACAGTTAAGCTAAGAGCTCTAGGAAATGATGATTTTTGGCAATTGTTTAAAGCATGTGCATTTGGTGATAACAACTACAAAGAACATCTAGATATCGGTCGTCAAATAGCTACAAAGTTCAATGGAAACCCATTAGCAGCGGAAAGTGCAGCAGACATGTTAAGGGAGCAGTCTACTCTTCACCATTGGAAAAGCATCATGAAGAATGGTGTTTGGGAGTCTATGCAATTCTGTGGAGGCATCGTAGCTGCTTTGAAAATTTCCTACTATCAGCTGCCATACAATTTACAACAGTGTCTCTTGTCTTGCTCTATATTTCGAATGGCTATTTGTTCCATATTGACAATTTGGTCTCCATGTGGATATCATTGGGATTTGTGAAATCCATTGAGCTAGGACGAGATTACTTCAATGCTTTGGTTAACTCATGTTTACTTGAGGAAGTTGAAACAGATGACTCCATTGTAGTTAATGAGAAATGCTATATTATGTGTGGCATGATGCATGAATTTGCAAGACTGGTTTCAAGGGCTGAGTTTGCAACTATTGATGGTTTAGAGTGCAAAGTTCTACCAACCGTACGCCATTTTTCAATCCTAACTGATTCAGTGTAGCATAAAGATGAACATGGGATCATACTTTGTAACGAGAAGTTTGAAGAAGAAATGAAGAGTGCAATTTCATCAATGAGAAAATTGAGGACATTGATCGTAATTGGGCATAGTGACTCTTTGTTCTTCTGCAGTTGGGTAAATTGTACCCATCTTCGTTACCTAAAACTTGAGAACAGAGGGAGCAATGAAACTTTGCCTATATCTTTGAGTAATTTTTACCATCTTGAAGTATTAGATGGTAGACAACCATTTATTGTTGATGGATGAGTAATCTTGTCAACATGAGGAATCTTGTTCTCTCAAAGGGAGCATGGTGTGCTTGCTCCCCTGCATGGCTTACTTGCTTGCAGATGATCCATCTAGAGGATTGTGAAGGTTGGGAAATACTCCCATCTCTAGAAAGGCTATCACGTCTCACAAAGTTGAAGTTAAGAAATGTCTGAAGTAACAGAATTGTCAATTCCTTCGTTGGAGGAGCTGAAGTTGATTGATATGCCAAAGTTAGATAGATGCTTTTCCAATTCAGCGAGGACTTGAACTCTAGTTTGAGGGCACTAGAGATCAAGAGATGTTGGGTACTAAAGGCCTTCCCCCTCTTTGAGAGCTGTGAAAAAATTGAAATCAAGCAAAAGTCATGGTTGCCCAATGTTACGCAAGCTGACCATCCATAAGTGTCCTCATTTAATGATATCAAATCCTCTACCACCATCAAGTAGATTTTGTAAATTCTCGATCACAGATGTTTCAACACTTCCAGCAATGGAGGGATCATCAAATGGGGAAGTGAAAATTGGATATTATGGTGACCCATCTCCCATTGAGTTCCTAGCTGACAAAATTTTGTCATTCCACAACCTGAGGACCATAACTCAGTTGAAAATAGTGAACTGTGAAAACCTATTGTCTATTTCACTCGACGGTTTTAGGCAACTTATGTGCTTGAAGAGGTTGGAAATAAGTCACTGTGCAAAAAATTTCTCTTCAGATATTCCGTCAGAGCGCACCCATGAAAACATGGCAGATGCGGATTTTTATGCCCTCCCATCTCTTGAGTGCCTCCGCATTGAGGTTTGTGGAATAACTGGAGAGTGGCTATCTGTGATGCTGCAACAGGTGCGAGCCCTAGAGGAATTGTACGTAGAAGGATGTCAGCATATAAGAGGGCTATTGATAGAAGGGAAAGAGAATAGTATATCAAATCTCACCTCGGCTCCACGTGCTTCATCACACGGAAATCTAGCAAACTCTTGCGCATTCCATCTGTTCTTATCCCCTCTATCAAGAAGATGGAAGTTATAGATTGCGAGCTAACATTTCAGGGGAACAATGAAGGCATATCTGGATTCACCTCCCTTGAGGAGCTAAGAATTTTTTATTCCCCAGACCTGATATTGTCTTTGGTGAACGAAAATGAAACTGACAACCAGGCTAACGGAAGATGGCTTCTCCCGTGTTCACTTGGTGTACTGGATATCCACGACGCCTACCTAAAAACGCTGCAGCTCTGCTTTCCAGGAGGTCTGTCCCACCTCACAGTACTAAAACTGTCGGAAATTGAAGGATTGAAATCTCTACAGCTGCATTCTTGTACAATGCTAGAGAAGTTGGAAATTGTTGGCTTTGGACTGCTAGACACACTAGAGGGCTTCCAATCCCTCCGTGGTCTCAGGTATTTGAAACTATATGGATGCCCAAGTTTACCTCAATGTTTGAAGAGTCTATTAATGCAGGGTTATGAGCTGTGCCCTCGATTGGAAAGGCTTCGGATCGATGACCCGTCTTTTCTTACCACGCCATTCTGCAAGCAACTCACCTCTCTCCAACGCCTACAGCTCCGGGATGAATATGGAGATATCGAAGCGGCAGGACTAACATGCGAGCAAGAGGTAGCGCTTCAAGTCCTCACGTCCCTGCAGAAGCTCCGATTTGTTGGTTACTGCCAACTCTCGGATCTTCCCGTGAGTCTGCATAGCCATCCATCTCTCAAGCGGTTTGGGATCGTCAATTGCCCAAATATCTCAAAGCTGCCAGAGGGGCGTCCCACCTTCACTGGAAGAACTGGAGGTCTACAAGTGCAGCAAGGAGCTAACTGAGCAATGCAGAACGCTAGCAACAAGCAAGTTAATGGTAATAATTGATGATAAGAAATAAGTTAATGGTGAAAATGCAGAACGCTAGCAACAGCGCACGTTCGTACCTGCACATAAGGTACGCCTCTACCATTGCACATGTTATCTTCAGGGTACTTTACATGGCTGTCATGTTAAATTAAGCGGTTTGTTTGCAGGCATTCAAGCTGACACCATGGCTTCAATCGGATCAACGTTATCTGCTTTATTGATCACAGGCAGGAGGTCCAAAGTGTTTTCCTTTGCACTACCTTGCCTCAAAAACCTGATTTCTGGTTCTGGGTTCTCTGATTCTGCACAGGCTTTTGTTTCACTTGTAAAACCTGTCCTCATTCCTTGAGTGCTCATGTTGCTGAATGCTGAATACGGTTTTCCTGATAGCCCTGTGCTGGAAGTTCTGAAAGCAGCATGGTAGACTGGTAGTAGATGTTTTGTTGTCATATTATTATGACTGTCACTGAAAGGAGACTATTTCC
Organism: Hyparrhenia diplandra; assembly: GCA_015847255.1. Lineage (NCBI taxonomy): Eukaryota > Viridiplantae > Streptophyta > Magnoliopsida > Poales > Poaceae > Hyparrhenia > Hyparrhenia diplandra. The sequence continues at coordinate 4,472 of JADLZK010000652.1, read as the reverse complement.
TTGCCAAGGGTGTCTATTGTTTATTTTATTTTTATATTTTTATTATTTTGTAATTACAGAAAGAACACCGATATATTTAGAATGCACTTTCCGTAATCAAAATCTCAATTTTCCTGCTTTCTTGCTAACTGGTAACCACACAAAATGCTCCAAAGACCGAGTCTACAGGTACAGCAAGGCATTGTCCAGTTTGCAGCCAGCCTATGATGTGATGAACAGAAAGGACCAACCTGACGTTAATGGGATTGAAGCAATTCAACGGTGAACCGAGCAGCAGCGGTCGCAATGAACGGTCCAAGGCATGGATGAGTTTTGGAGTTCAGACTACAAATGACTATTGAGTGTTTTTGGATAAAACTGGAGAGGCCGAGAGGCCTCTACAGGAATTTATTAAAACAGAAACATGTGAAACCAGAGTGCATTCTCTACAATGGCTGTTGGGTGCAAGACTATCTGAAGGGACATCAGTTGTGCAGTGCGCACAATCATCTCAAGAATGACACAGTTGAAAGAGAGAACGTACAGCTATTGGATAGACGCCAAACCCAAGCCCTTCAAGGTGTTACTTATTAGCTTGACTATGCAGAATTCATCTCGCCTCACTGGCACACTTTTTGCAACATCGAATTATGATTAGTCATGGACAAAAAATATTGAAACTTGCAACATGTTTATTCAGAAAACGGCACCGTATGATATGCTAGGTCAGCATAAAAGTTTTTATTTTTGGGGGAAAATCAAAATGGACATTTTATTTCAACTGTACCAATCTGTGCAGCTCTGAATTACAACTACAAGCTTATTAAACTAGGCGATGGTCCTTTAACTCTTGTAGCGCTGTTGATGGTGCCATCATTTTGATTCATGATCCTGACAGGAAAAACACACACACACATCCAGCGGAGGTGTTGAGACCTGCAGTGCTCCGGCGTCAGGAAAATCCATGGCAACCTCATCACCAAGCATTGAGCCCTGGGCCAGCAACCCATTTTGGGGAGATAACACAGATCTTAGAGGTCAAAACCAATATTAAAACTATTTGCACTAAGTACAAAAGCGGGGATAGCTCAGTTGGGAGAGCGTCAGACTGAAGATCTGAAGGTCGCGTGTTCGATCCACGCTCACCGCATTGATTTGTTTTTTTTTTATTTTCTCACTACTCTCATTTTTATTTCAATTTTTCTCACTGTGCTCAAATGAAAATGCAAGTACTATTTTTGCATTCTCGTTTTTATACTTTTCTCACTGTGTTCATTCTCTTCTTATCTTTTTATAGTCACATAGAGAGAATGAGCATAGCCATTTTCTTAAAATTATAGATAGACAACGTTTCATATTCCACTAGTGACCGACGTCCAGACTCACCACACTTATTGTGTGGTTAGATAAAATACTTACAATAGTGGAAATTAATTATGAAACCAAGTTTGTTTTGCCATCTTTCTTTGCGAAATTTGTTTCATTTTGAAATAGGAAAAAGAAAGTGATTTATTGATACAATAATTGTTCCACAAAAAATAAGATAAAATATAGTATGTTTACAAGCCAGAGTTAGCTTTAAACCCTAAAACTATCAAATATAGGAATGTGTGTTTGTTTCATATGTTAGGCAATTTTGTTAAATATAAATGGTGCGGTATTCCAAAATCGAGCTACTCACTCTTGTTTGCGAGGTACTTTTTAGGGACTTAATGAATCAGACAATGGTCCATGCCTAAACGGGAGGTGAAGAAGTTTGAAGGAGGGGACACCTAGAAGGTTCGGCGCAACAATTCATTGGTTCAAGTTGGTGGAGGAGCCAAAACAGTATTACTACAGTAAAGATCTTTGTGTAATGCCCTTTTACCGGAGCTAGTAGTTAGAATCTTTGAACTTGGCTCTTCCTTCTTGTGTTGTGAGCTAGTTGTTGGCAGTATGTTGTTGTAAGGTTGTTGAATTGTGTCCGATTAACAGAAGTTGGGCTGTGTCCCATTTCTATAATGTTTTTTTTTTTGAAATCACGCATTTGCGTGTATTGCTTTAAGGGAAAAAAGGAGTTCGATATACGGCCCGACAAGTTCGTTGGCGAGCTGCCTTAGAACATGACAAACATAAACACTTATACAAATCACCAACTTCAACGGTGGCGCTTAGGGTGGTGTGACTAAGAGGGAAACAAATTTGCGACTTGGAAAACTTAGTGACGCTTCCTAAAAGAAGAAGGGCTAAGAATGGCGAGAGCTTGCTGTAACCTGCCGATAGCCACTCCTCGCCCTCAGTCTTGATGTCGATGCAAACCTGCCTCAAGGATCCTCATATGCCATCGAACGTCCTTTGGTTCCGCTCTTTCCAGATGACCCAGCTAACGAGCAAGACAAGAGAGCCATAACATGCTCTGAACGCCGCCGGTACCTGCCGCCGAGACCGAAGCCACCAGTCGGGGAGCGGCGACACACCATCGATGGCGACGTGCCGTAGGCCCACCACTGTGAGGGTGCCCACCCAAATTTCCCCCGATGAAAACACAAAAGCGCCGAGGAGATGGTTTTGAGTCTCGTCTCCCTGGTCGCAAAGCGCGCACGCCGCGTCCGGTTGCAGCCCATGCTGCCGCCTCTGGTCTGCAGTCCACAGTCTCTCATGTAGGGCGAGCCAAAAGAAAAACTTCACCTTCGGCGGAGCACACGCAGCCCAGACCTCCTTTGCGCCTGCCAAGGTTGTCGTGTCGACGAAGAAGCTCTCATACGTGGAAGAACTGGAGTAGTTTCCCCCCGGGCTCCAGCGCCACACAAACTGATCTTGCACGGCCGCCTCCTGGAGTTCGACGTCGAGCAGAATGTCCCAAAGAGCCACGTACTCCACAAGGACCGCCTCCGTTTGGGGGCCAGTGATGTCCCTCACCCAACGGTGGCCGGCGAGGGCGTCCTTCACCGTACGCTTCCTGCGTCGGGAGCTGACCGCACGGAAAAGGTTGGGCCTCTTTCTATAATGTCAAGCTCTAAACATTCACTCGTGAACGTGAAGGCTGGAATACTCGATATCTAAAAAAATAGGAATGTGTGGTAATGTAGTTTGCATTTATTTAGGTAGTATTGCAAAAAGAAATTTAGGTAGTAGTGCAAAAAGAAACTTACTAATAGCTTTTGGATCATGAACTTATCTTGTCCTAGTCACGTTATATCCAGACGCTACACGCACAAAGTTTCGATCATCAGTAAGGCTGTGCATGGGTGGGTTTAGATGGGTTTGGATGGATTTTTGACCCACCCATGAAAACATGAATTAGATGGATTTGGATTGGGTGGATTTGGGTGGGTTACGTGTGAGTCTGGCCGACGATTGCGGAAACTCGCCGGAGTAGCTGCGTGAACTTGCATTGCAGCCGCGAACGATGATGCCGTGCCCGTCGATCGCCACCGGAGTGCCGGCCTTGCTTTTCGGAGGCTAGCTAGAGACGTGCATGCACGCGGCGTGAGCTAGCCTGGTCCGCTGGTGCCAGCGCCACCGCGCATGGCGCGAACGCCGGCGCCGCACTGAAGGTTCTGCTGCAGACCGATCGTGGCGTACGTCGGCATCGCACGCATGCCTCGAGTTCGTTCAACCGCGCCCCAGCAGTTGTAGATGGGACAAAAGAGTCGCGTGTGGCAGACGCTGGTCCGAGACGCCGGCGGCGGCCGCAGCCTGCACGGTATCGGCATCCGTCCCGAGGAAACGGTCGCCGGAAACGACGCCACACAGCAAGGGAAACCCGGCCGGCCGGCCACGCGGGCAGCACCGCTGTAGTCGCGTCGCACGCAGTGCATTCGTGTGTTGGCCGGGTGACTCGATCGCCGGTGGACGACGTACGGCAACAACGACATGCTCCCGTGAGCTCGGCCTGCATTTGTGTCCATGTTGGGCTTGGGCGACTTGCCGGTGGACGACGGCAACGAGGACGTGCTCCCCGTTGCGCTCGGCCAGGTGTATGCCGGCGTCCCTGTCGCAAGCTCATGTTCAGCGTCTGAAACCCATGGATCAATGGGTCATAACCCATATCCACCCAATCCATTGATCAATACTTATCACAGTTTGGGTGGATTTAAGATGGGTGGATTGGGTGGATTACAGGATCCATGCACAGGGCTAATCATCAGCCCCACTTGGCATTTGGCAAGGCAAACCCTCGGAGAGATCGAGCACTCTGAGTCCGCAGTGAAGATCGCTCGTCATATCATTTTTAGCAGATCTCCTCATATCAGGTGGTGGGCTTTTTCTTAAAAAAAAAAAAAAAAGCTGGTGGGCAGAGCATCGGCACGCCAGGCTTTCCATCAGCACCAGCAGGATTAGCAAATTATTACGAGTGCAGTGTCTTTCAGCCCGCCATGGTTGTATGTCTCGCTGGACCACCGCCACCAGCGGATGGAATTAATGGACCAAATAGTGAGTTGTTAGAGGCCCATGCTTTGCGCTACATATTGCTTCTACTTTGGCCATTACTCATTGGAAAAATCGCGTGA